>CM022881.1:28086456-28116793 GCA_012654025.1 Pachypsylla venusta | reverse complement strand
TGCTCACTCTGGGGGTCGGTTCCACCAAAAACCCATAGTTAAGAAGTATCACTTCGGGATGAGAGGGAAAGTTGAAATTTTATACGAAGGTGTTCCGCAGTGCAAGAAGTAATATTTTTGAGTAAAATATTGAATTTTCTAAATAGGAGCCGTGTTCTCTCTGGGGGTCGGTTCCACCAAAAATCTAAAATTAAAAAGATTTAACTCCGCGATCTCGAAATTGTTATTGAATTTTGTAACCGTAGCGAAGCACGGGAAAACAGCTAGTTTAGTATAACTTGAAGATTTTAACTTGAACGTCAACTTAAAAGGTCAGATGCTGAGGCCGCGCTCGGCCGTTATGATTAAATTATGAACTTAGGGTGAGCCTACTATTATGAAGTGCAATAATATTTTTGAACTGCAGAACATATGCTTATCGAATTTTATCTTTCTTGCTCACCCGAAGTGGTACTTCTCAATTTTAGACTTTTGATGGTAACTACTCTTAGTGTTGAATCGGTTTGGTGGTAACCTTGGTAACTACCCTTAGTGTTGAATCAGTTTGGTGGAAACTACTCTTAACTACCCTTAGGGTTGAATCAGTTTGGTGGAAACTACTCCTAGGGTAGAATCGATTCCTATTTAGAAAAATCATCATTTTTCTCTAGGGTATTACATTTTCTCAATTTCGACATTTTGGTGGCCATAAATCGGAAAAAATCAAATTTCATATGATACTGATATACTAGTTTGGGGGGAGGGGTCTATCCCGGTCATCTTTCGTTATATCTTTTAATGTGCACAGAAAAAAAGGCCAAAAAGCGTCATTTTTTTGCGATAACTCACTTCCATTTGAACTTATGATTTTTTTTGGCAGTAACTTGCTTCCATTTGGTCTTTTGATTTTTTCCTTAACCACCTACATACTAAAAGGAATCTATGTGCCAAATTTCAAGTACAGTCAGTCAGTATTTATATAAACTGGGTTTTGCGTTCGATAAGTATAGATTTAGGTACAGTTATTCGTTTTGTGAAGAACTGAATAGCAGTTTTTTGTAAGTCGATATATGAGGTGTGTGGAGTGTAGAGCTATAACCAATACCGTACATCGCCGCAGTATATAGGAAATCTTTGATATAGTAATTTCAAGTATGGATCTTTTTTGGAACTTAAGCCATTTTCCTGTATCAGTGTTTTGTTTACAATTTACAGTTTCAATTCAGCGGTTTTTTTTCCTTATAAATATATTGGGAAATATGCAAATATACACTATTTTACCGGTCAGTTCTCAACATCTATTACCGTATATGTTCTGTGCACCGCTAAAAAATTTCTTTTTGGCGATAAAAAAAAAATCTTTTTGACAATTTCTGGCGCTTCCAGTATTTGATATCCCTTACTGCTTGTGCTGTGTGATTGTACCGCTAAGCTGAACACGTTATTTTGATGATAACTCGCTTTCAGATTATCTTTCGAATTTATTTTTCCTTCATTAGTGTAAACGACTTCTTTCCAGTGTTAAGCCCTTGCTCAACAATGACTTAAGTTGATTTTAGTCAAGTCAGCATACCAATTTGGTTTTTGTGTTTTTTAAGTATAGATATAATATTTGTTGGGAGAAAGTTAGAGAGGTGACAAAGTGTTTTGAGTAGTACAAAATATTATGAAAGAAAGTTGTCTAATGTATTCTGCACGAAGTACCTGTATCTCTGTGTACACACGCATCGAATGTGGTACTCCGGTACTCATATCATTATTCTCTAGAATGAGTAATCATAATTTAGCAATATGTATAGTTAATTTTGTATTAAATCTTAGATTAAACTGTAGTAGCCAGCGTCTATATGGCACGTTGAATACACCAGTTCCCGTTAGGTCACTAAAGTTAAGCAACGTCCAGCGAGGTTGCACCATGTGGGTGTACGCGTGGGTTCGCGCCCTCGTGATGCTGGTTTTTTTCTGGCTCAACCCAGGCTGGGTGAGGTCAATGTGGGTACCTGGTTTGCAAGTTTCCAGCGAATGGAGGCTAAAACCTCCGTCTTGAATGACCAATAGATGTTAAAAAGACGTTAGGCCAAATTAAAAAAAGAAAAAAGAAAAAAAGACTACAGTCCATTCCGACGAGAGTTGAGAGATTAACGTTTATCGCTCTCTTGAAAGTGGAAATCATATGTGCGAAATGGTGAATGCATGCATTTGTGCATATGCTGGGTTATTTTCAATAATGAACCTTTGGAATTGTCACGAAAAAAATACCCCCCCACAAAATTTGATATTTTACGTTTCAAGGTACGTAGAATGTAAAAAGCAAATGAAAAAATCCGTTTGTCCGGCGTGATGAGCACTTTTGACACTTAGCGTTGACCGATTTGATTGAAATTTGATACATAGGTCCCGTTTGGGGTCTAATTTGGCTGCAATCGAACATACCGCCGACGATTTTTATGGCTTTTTAGCATTTTTCAATATTGCTATCTAAAAAGAGACTGGTGAGAGCTAGACAATCAAGATTTGTTATGTTTATGTACGTGTATCATACTAGCTGTTTCGCCCGTGTTTCGCTACGATTCTTATATTGCTATTTTTGCTTTTCAAGGACATTGGAAATTCGGGGGGGGGGTATTGGTTTGTGTCCACCCTGTATATCCCAACCTTTAAAAATCAAGATTTAAACGTTTCACCAGGCGCCTGAGAGGCACGACCATTCTGACTTTACATAAAGCCTTGTGTCTCATATTGGCAGAGTTTTTCTTATTATTTGAGCGTCGTGCAGATCACTTTCCTTCCTCAATGTGCTGAATATTCGGGCCCTTATTTCCCCTCTCTATAGGTAGGCTAATTCTTTGTCTTACAATACTCCCCGCACGTCGATCCTTTGTCTCATAGACAAGAGCCTTAGATATTATGTTAAATAAATTAATGACTGGCGGGTTTTAGTCCAAAAGAGCCAAATGTTTCGACGATATGGGGAGCCAAAATAAACTGGCACTTCTATTTCTTCATCTACAATAGGTGCAGAGATTTTAAAATCATGTTTTGTCTGTTGCTGCAGATTTCAATTTATTGTTCCTAATCAATTCTTACAACAAAATCCAGCGGTTTTTTTTGTCTTACCTGATATTTGTGGATACTGCGGTTGTTCTGACATCCACTCTTGTAAAATCCGTACATTATCTCTTTTCACTTGTGGTTACAACAAAATCCAGCTCTAATCCAGCGGTTTTTTTGTCNCAAAATGAGTTTCCGTAACCAAGAGGTTCAAAATTAATCAAAATGAGTTTCCGTAACCAAGAGGTTCAAAATTAATCAAAATGAGTTTCCGTAACCAAGAGGTTCAAAATTAATCAAAATGAGTTTCCGTAACCAAGAGGTTCAAAATTAATCAAAATGAGTTTCCGTAACCAAGAGGTTCAAAATTAATCAAAATGAGTTTCCGTAACCAAGAGGTTCAAAATTAATCAAAATGAGTTTCCGTAACCAAGAGGTTCAAAATTAATCAAAATGAGTTTCCGTAACCAAGAGGTTCAAAATTAATCAAAATGAGTTTCCGTAACCAAGAGGTTCAAAATTAATCAAAATGAGTTTCCGTAACCAAGAGGTTCAAAATTAATCAAAATGAGTTTCCGTAACCAAGAGGTTCAAAATTAATCAAAATGAGTTTCCGTAACCAAGAGGTTCAAAATTAATCAAAATGAGTTTCCGTAACCAAGAGGTTCAAAATTAATCAAAATGAGTTTCCGTAACCAAGAGGTTCAAAATTAATCAAAATGAGTTTCCGTAACCAAGAGGTTCAAAATTAATCAAAATGAGTTTCCGTAACCAAGAGGTTCAAAATTAATCAAAATGAGTTTCCGTAACCAAGAGGTTCAAAATTAATCAAAATGAGTTTCCGTAACCAAGAGGTTCAAAATTAATCAAAATGAGTTTCCGTAACCAAGAGGTTCAAAATTAATCAAAATGAGTTTCCGTAACCAAGAGGTTCAAAATTAATCAAAATGAGTTTCCGTAACCAAGAGGTTCAAAATTAATCAAAATGAGTTTCCGTAACCAAGAGGTTCAAAATTAATCAAAATGAGTTTCCGTAACCAAGAGGTTCAAAATTAATCAAAATGAGTTTCCGTAACCAAGAGGTTCAAAATTAATCAAAATGAGTTTCCGTAACCAAGAGGTTCAAAATTAATCAAAATGAGTTTCCGTAACCAAGAGGTTCAAAATTAATCAAAATGAGTTTCCGTAACCAAGAGGTTCAAAATTAATCAAAATGAGTTTCCGTAACCAAGAGGTTCAAAATTAATCAAAATGAGTTTCCGTAACCAAGAGGTTCAAAATTAATCAAAATGAGTTTCCGTAACCAAGAGGTTCAAAATTAATCAAAATGAGTTTCCGTAACCAAGAGGTTCAAAATTAATCAAAATGAGTTTCCGTAACCAAGAGGTTCAAAATTAATCAAAATGAGTTTCCGTAACCAAGAGGTTCAAAATTAATCAAAATGAGTTTCCGTAACCAAGAGGTTCAAAATTAATCAAAATGAGTTTCCGTAACCAAGAGGTTCAAAATTAATCAAAATGAGTTTCCGTAACCAAGAGGTTCAAAATTAATCAAAATGAGTTTCCGTAACCAAGAGGTTCAAAATTAATCAAAATGAGTTTCCGTAACCAAGAGGTTCAAAATTAATCAAAATGAGTTTCCGTAACCAAGAGGTTCAAAATTAATCAAAATGAGTTTCCGTAACCAAGAGGTTCAAAATTAATCAAAATGAGTTTCCGTAACCAAGAGGTTCAAAATTAATCAAAATGAGTTTCCGTAACCAAGAGGTTCAAAATTAATCAAAATGAGTTTCCGTAACCAAGAGGTTCAAAATTAATCAAAATGAGTTTCCGTAACCAAGAGGTTCAAAATTAATCAAAATGAGTTTCCGTAACCAAGAGGTTCAAAATTAATCAAAATGAGTTTCCGTAACCAAGAGGTTCAAAATTAATCAAAATGAGTTTCCGTAACCAAGAGGTTCAAAATTAATCAAAATGAGTTTCCGTAACCAAGAGGTTCAAAATTAATCAAAATGAGTTTCCGTAACCAAGAGGTTCAAAATTAATCAAAATGAGTTTCCGTAACCAAGAGGTTCAAAATTAATCAAAATGAGTTTCCGTAACCAAGAGGTTCAAAATTAATCAAAATGAGTTTCCGTAACCAAGAGGTTCAAAATTAATCAAAATGAGTTTCCGTAACCAAGAGGTTCAAAATTAATCAAAATGAGTTTCCGTAACCAAGAGGTTCAAAATTAATCAAAATGAGTTTCCGTAACCAAGAGGTTCAAAATTAATCAAAATGAGTTTCCGTAACCAAGAGGTTCAAAATTAATCAAAATGAGTTTCCGTAACCAAGAGGTTCAAAATTAATCAAAATGAGTTTCCGTAACCAAGAGGTTCAAAATTAATCAAAATGAGTTTCCGTAACCAAGAGGTTCAAAATTAATCAAAATGAGTTTCCGTAACCAAGAGGTTCAAAATTAATCAAAATGAGTTTCCGTAACCAAGAGGTTCAAAATTAATCAAAATGAGTTTCCGTAACCAAGAGGTTCAAAATTAATCAAAATGAGTTTCCGTAACCAAGAGGTTCAAAATTAATCAAAATGAGTTTCCGTAACCAAGAGGTTCAAAATTAATCAAAATGAGTTTCCGTAACCAAGAGGTTCAAAATTAATCAAAATGAGTTTCCGTAACCAAGAGGTTCAAAATTAATCAAAATGAGTTTCCGTAACCAAGAGGTTCAAAATTAATCAAAATGAGTTTCCGTAACCAAGAGGTTCAAAATTAATCAAAATGAGTTTCCGTAACCAAGAGGTTCAAAATTAATCAAAATGAGTTTCCGTAACCAAGAGGTTCAAAATTAATCAAAATGAGTTTCCGTAACCAAGAGGTTCAAAATTAATCAAAATGAGTTTCCGTAACCAAGAGGTTCAAAATTAATCAAAATGAGTTTCCGTAACCAAGAGGTTCAAAATTAATCAAAATGAGTTTCCGTAACCAAGAGGTTCAAAATTAATCAAAATGAGTTTCCGTAACCAAGAGGTTCAAAATTAATCAAAATGAGTTTCCGTAACCAAGAGGTTCAAAATTAATCAAAATGAGTTTCCGTAACCAAGAGGTTCAAAATTAATCAAAATGAGTTTCCGTAACCAAGAGGTTCAAAATTAATCAAAATGAGTTTCCGTAACCAAGAGGTTCAAAATTAATCAAAATGAGTTTCCGTAACCAAGAGGTTCAAAATTAATCAAAATGAGTTTCCGTAACCAAGAGGTTCAAAATTAATCAAAATGAGTTTCCGTAACCAAGAGGTTCAAAATTAATCAAAATGAGTTTCCGTAACCAAGAGGTTCAAAATTAATCAAAATGAGTTTCCGTAACCAAGAGGTTCAAAATTAATCAAAATGAGTTTCCGTAACCAAGAGGTTCAAAATTAATCAAAATGAGTTTCCGTAACCAAGAGGTTCAAAATTAATCAAAATGAGTTTCCGTAACCAAGAGGTTCAAAATTAATCAAAATGAGTTTCCGTAACCAAGAGGTTCAAAATTAATCAAAATGAGTTTCCGTAACCAAGAGGTTCAAAATTAATCAAAATGAGTTTCCGTAACCAAGAGGTTCAAAATTAATCAAAATGAGTTTCCGTAACCAAGAGGTTCAAAATTAATCAAAATGAGTTTCCGTAACCAAGAGGTTCAAAATTAATCAAAATGAGTTTCCGTAACCAAGAGGTTCAAAATTAATCAAAATGAGTTTCCGTAACCAAGAGGTTCAAAATTAATCAAAATGAGTTTCCGTAACCAAGAGGTTCAAAATTAATCAAAATGAGTTTCCGTAACCAAGAGGTTCAAAATTAATCAAAATGAGTTTCCGTAACCAAGAGGTTCAAAATTAATCAAAATGAGTTTCCGTAACCAAGAGGTTCAAAATTAATCAAAATGAGTTTCCGTAACCAAGAGGTTCAAAATTAATCAAAATGAGTTTCCGTAACCAAGAGGTTCAAAATTAATCAAAATGAGTTTCCGTAACCAAGAGGTTCAAAATTAATCAAAATGAGTTTCCGTAACCAAGAGGTTCAAAATTAATCAAAATGAGTTTCCGTAACCAAGAGGTTCAAAATTAATCAAAATGAGTTTCCGTAACCAAGAGGTTCAAAATTAATCAAAATGAGTTTCCGTAACCAAGAGGTTCAAAATTAATCAAAATGAGTTTGCGTAACCAGAGGTTCAGAACGGAACCCCCATACTTCAATTAAATCATTAGAATTGTTCATAGATAAATTTGAAACAATTTTTCAATTTTGGAAAAATCCAAAAAGCTCCGTCGGATAAACTAAAGAAGTTTTTTTGGGGGGGTATCTGTCTGAGCTACATCAATAATGTGAGATTGAAAGCTCAAAAATATTCAATGTGTTTTATAGACCTACTAGCTGTTTTCCGTGCTTCGCTACGGTTACAAAATTCAACAACAATTTCGAGATCGCAAAATTAAATCTTCTCAATTTTAGATTTTTGGTGGAACCGACCCCCCTGAGTGAGCACCTCTCCTAGTCAGAAAATTTAATATTTTATTCAAGGATATATGTATATACTTTTTGTACCTCGGAACACATTTGTATCGAATTGCAGCTTTTTCGTTCATCCCGAAGTGGTACTTCTCAATTCCGATTTTTTTGTGGAGAAAACCGTCCATACCGGAAAATTTCAAATTTTATATTTTTTATGGATGGGGGTCCATTCTCGGTCATTTTTCTTTATCTTCTTTATTTTGTCCAGAAAAAAATTGCAAAAAATCATCATTTCTGTCGGTAACTTGCACATCCACTTGAACTTTCGATTTTTTTCCTTTCTTATTACGCACCTACATACTAAGAGGGACCTGTGTGCCAAATTTCAAGTCTCTACGTTTAGCCATCGTGGAGCTACGTCGATTATCAGTCAGTCAGTATACGAACTGGGCTTTACGTTTTATAAGTATAGATAGATAGATTTAGCTGACGAATTTTAGACTTTCTGTTTCATTGGGTTCATATCTGTCGTTGGTTGTTGCTTAACATTAATATACATAATCTGATGGGAACTGGTGTGTATTGGTCGTTGACTCTAATAGATATTTTTAAATCATTTTTTTTTTCTTATTCCGCGAATTCGCTAAAAATATTCTCATATATTAATTTGTTATACATGGTGTAACAAAATGCTAAAAATGGAATGACGAAATTCGCGAAAAATATTCTCATATATTAATTTGTTATATATGGTGTAACAAAATGCTAAAAATGGAATGACGAAATTCGCGAAAAATATTCTCATATATTAATTTGTTATACATGGTGTAACAAAATGCTAAAAATGGAATGACGAAATATTAAATACGTTACTTACACCATCAGTTCCGTTGTGCGAACGAAACGACTTAATTGAAGAAAAAAAAAAAAAAAAAAAAAACCAAAGCCGTGTGTCGTTGACTGTTAGGTACATCAGTCTGATTTGTTAATACATCTACAATTGTCTGTGTATTCGACAAAACAGACTGTGTAGCCGCCTTCGAGTTCTATGAACTTTAGATCTCAGGATCTCACGCAGTAAAATGACGACCATAAAGCCAGAGGGTCCAACTTATGGCAATTCTATAAGTGTTTGACTAAAACCAAGGAAAGAAATCCTGTTAGGCCCTCTAGTACAACCTTTGGTGTTGTGAATTGTATTAGACCTCGGGCGGCCCCATTCTATAAATGTAATGAATGTCTATTCCAAATATCTTCAAAATTGGAGAAGACGTTCGAGAGTTAGTGTGATACAAAATGACAAACTAAAGAAAAATCATGATATTAAAACTAGATTCTATGAATTCAATTCCTTCTTGTAATTAAGGTTACTAATATATTAATTTTGATTATGATAAATCCTCTAAGTTAATGTTATTTTACTTTTGCTACCTTCACTTTTAAGAGTGTGATTTATATATTTAATTAATTATATTATTTTAGATTGTGCAATTAATGTACAGGGTGAATCTGAAACACGTTATCACAGAACTAGGGTAGGTAGGACACGTCATTACCAACACAAATTACTCTATTGAACTATTGAACATATAATATGTTGTTTTCGCTACGTTTTCAAGATGACGGCCATTTTGTAAATTTTTAACATACCCCACGAAATCAGTTATAAACTTTTGCTTGGGGCTTCAGATAGAAATTTCAACCAGCGAAACAAATACAAAATTGTCGTCAATATTATTACGAAAAAATGTCGAAACTTGAAGTCTGACGTTGTTGTTCGATCGATTGTCCAAAAAACTTAATTTATTTTATGTCTTCGGCATTTTGCACTGAAATTTGGGACGAAAAATAATCAACCCAGAAAGTGGCTTGCATTAGATAAAACATTAGATTTACTCTAAGCTGATAAACGACACCAGAATCGTCTCATTATTCACATTTTTGACGAATTTGTGAGCATATAGCTAGCTACCAAAAAGGAGGAAACTCTACAATAGATTAACATTAGTTGTGCTGAATAGCATTTTTTTTTTTTTTTTTTTTTTTTTTTTTTTTTTTTTTNGTTGCGTTCAGATAGTTCTACTTATTATCTTTTCAGCAACTTGATATGTGACAGTCAACTTTTTTGACAATTGATTAAATGACTGAAATAGCATTGAGTTGAATGGAACCTATCAACGTTTTTGGCTAGCTATCCATTTTTTTTTTTTCGTCCCAAATTTCGGCTATCAACGTTTTTGGCTAGCTTCGCCAAAAATGTGAATAACGAGAAGTTTTGGTGTCATTTAAGCAGCTTCGAGTACGGATAATATATGTTTTATCTATACTTATAAAACGCAAAGCCCAGTTGGTATACTGACTGACTGACGTACTGACTGACTGATAATCAACGTAGCTCCACGATGGCTAAACGTAGAGACTTGAAACTTGGCACACAGGTTCCTTTTAGTATGTAGGTGCGTAATAAGAAGGGAAAAATTGAAAGTGGGAGCAAGTTTTTTTTTGCAATTTTTTTCTGGGCAAACTAAAAGAGATAACGAAAAATGACCGAGAATAGACCTCCCCTAAAATAGTATATAAGGACCCCATAAAAAATATAAAATTTGAAAATTTCCGGTTTCTATCCGATTTATCGACGGTTTTCACCACCAAAAAAATCGGAATTGAGAAGTACCACTTTGGGATAAGCGAGAAAGCTGAAATTTAATACGAAGGTATTCCGCAGTACAGAAAGTAATATCCTTGATTAAAATATTGAATTTGCTAAATAGGAGCCGTGTTCACTCTGGGGCGGTCGATTTTCACCAAAAATCCAAATTTCGTAACCGTAGCGAAGCACGGGAAAACAGCTAGTCTAATATATGCCCATTTCTTGGTTGATTTTTTTTTTCGGTCAAATTTCTGTGCAAGATCCCCAAGAAAAAAAAAAAAATAAAGTTCGTTTTTGAGTCGAACCATCTAAAAACGAACCGAAGATTTCGATTTTTTTTTGTAATAATATTTTTGACAATTTTGTACTTCTTCTCAAAATACTATGTCAAGTAGCATATTAACAAATTGAATAATTAAACTGACTACGTTTTCACTTGACTAAAAAAAAATATTTGCAAATTTTACAATAGTAGTATACACAAATGTACACCTGTACACATAAAGAAGAAAAGAATTTAATTTACATTATAAAATTTACAATTGAGTTGACATATTTCGTCTCCTTCTGGTGACATGCTCAGAACAACATTTTGCTTCGGTCAGAAATAAACACCCAGACAAAAGTGTCTTCTCTAGTTACATGTTGGAAAATAATATTCCCCTCTCAGAATGTTCCACTAAAATCCTGCACAGTAATGAGCCCAATTACCGAAAACTGGATCTATTTGAAGCTTTAAATATAAGAAAATCTGTAAATGCCGGAATTTGTATCTTTAATTCACAACTCGAAAGAAAGGACAATTTTGAAATAATTATGTAACATAGATCCAGTTTTCGGGTATTGGACTTAAGTAAACGCAGCCTTTCTGATTTTCTAAATATTTGTAAACGCGGCCTAATCTCGCGCATGGTTTTTGTTTTCCCTTCTTTTTGTTTATTTTTTTTACTATTAACTAGTTGTTCTGAGGATGTCTCCAGGTGGAGACGGAACATGTCAACTCAATTGTAAATTTTATACTGTAAATTAAATTCTTTTCTTCTTTATGTGTACAGGTGTACATTTGTGTATACTACTACTGTAAAATTTGTAAATAAAAATTTTAGTCAAGTGAAAACGTAGTCAGTTTAATTATTTAATTTGTTAATATGCTACTTGACATAGTATCCCGTTTTGAGAAGAAGAAAAAAAAAATTGTACTTGTTTGGTTTAAATGATATTTTTCTATCTGGAGCAAGAAAAAAAAAAAAAAAAAAAAAAAAAATTTAGTGATTTCGTGGGGTAAAGTCGAAATTTACAAAATGGCCTCCCTCCATCCTGAAAACGGCATGTGCTGAATAGAATATTTTGTGTTACCCTAATAGTTCTGTGATAACGTTATTTCAAGTTTACCCTGTATAGCAGTCCTAGTACATTGAAATCAAGATGTTTATCATTAAGAGGATGTTTTAATGAGTTATTTAATGGTGTTCACGCGAGAGGATAAGAACGAGTGTGTGGTGTGTTTGCATATTTTATCTCAGCAGCGAACGTGTTTCTGTACTAATTAATAGGAAGGGGTGTCTGTTGTGTTTGTATATTTTATCTTATCCCAGCAGCGAACGTGACTAATTGATTTTATCTTAGCAGCGAACGTGTTAACTAATTGAATAATAAACAAAACTGTCCTTTGTTTTTCCCAAGTAAAATATCCTGGGAGATCTACTGAAGGTAGGACATCTGTTTGTCCCAAGTAAAATATCCTGAGAGATCTACTGAACGTAGGACATCTGTTTGTCCCAAGTAAAATATCCTGAGAGATCTACTGAACGTAGGACATCTGTTTGTCCTAAGTAAAATATCCTGAGAGATGTACTGAACGTAGGACATCTGTTTGTCCCAAGTAAAATATCCTGAGAGATCTACTGAACGTAGGACATCTGTTTGTCCCAAGTAAAATATCCTGAGAGATGTACTGAACGTAGGCCATCTGTTTGTCCCAAGTAAAATATCCTGAGAGATCTACTGAACATAGGACATCTGTTTGTCCCAAGTAAAATATCCTGAGAGATCTACTGAATGTAGGACATCTGAAATTTGGAACCGTAATAGAAGCCTCAATGATTAAGAGGTTGAAATGATAATAGTTATTCGTAAACTTTGGTGCTGCTTGGAGCCATTCTCGTCAATTTTTCAATGTCTCTTACCATTAATGTGTAAACAATTTGGTCAAATAAACATGCATACACACAACATAGTTTTTGGGCTTAACGTCTCTTTAACAACTATTGATCATTCGAGACGCGGGTTTTACCCTCCATTCGTTGGAAACTTGCAAACCAGCTACCTACATTGTCCTCACCAGGGCGCGAACCCACGTGGACACCCATATGGTACAACCTCGCTGAACGTTGATGCCTAACTTTAGTTATCCAACGAGAACTGGTATTCAACATGCAAATTTACGCTGGCTTAAGCAAGCACATTTTATTACCCTTTAATCTTAATGAAAATCGAAATTAGATTTTCGGTTTTCAGTGGTGTAAGTGAATCTTCTGAGGAATCTTTTCAAGGTTCCTCAACAAAAATGGTTTAATATCCCAAAACAGTTGGCAAAATCCTAAGGAACGGCATGGTTTTGTATACTATACAGATGTAAATATTACAACCCGTTCCACCGCGCCGCGTGCTCCAAAATATATATATTTTTTTTAATTTGGCTTAACGTCTCTTTAACATCTATTGGTCATTCAAGACGGGGGTTTTACCCTCCATTCGCTGGAAACTTGCAAACCAGCTACCCACATTGACCTCACTTAGCCTGGGTTGGGCCAGAAAAATGAGCCAACGTTACGTGACGTTCCCAAGCGGTCTTAGTTAGCTCCAAAACTTTTGGATTCAATCAAATATACCGTTGGTGGTTTTTACCACTTTAAAGCGGTTTTCATTAATCCTCTCTAAAAAGAGAATGGTAAGAGCCAGAGACTTCAAATTTAGGTTCTAATTACGCCCCAGATTTGGAATCGTCACGAGACCCCCTCCTATTTTTTGCCTACAAAAGGGGGGCCAAAGAAGGTTTATTATTTTTTGCCAGAAAAATAATAGGTAAATCCATGTGTCACTTTGGCAGTGTGATAAGTAACATGCTTTATGATACGTCAAGTAGGTATAAGTTTTTTTTTTAATTTGGCTTAACGTCTCTTTAACATTTATTGGCCATTCAAAACGGGGGTTTTATTCGCTGGAAACTTGCAAACCATCTACCCACATTGACCTCACCCAGCCTGGGTTGGGCCGGAAAAAGAGCCAACGATATGTGGTATTCACAAGCGGTCACTCATCGAAGTACTGACCACGCCCGACGTTGCTTAACTTCAGTGATCTGACGGGAACTGGTGTATTCAACGTGGTATGATCGTTGGCTAAAATACAATTGACCAGTCTCAACTTGGACAGAGCCTTCTTAAGATAAGAGATTTAATAAATAGTCAATTTAATTTTGTTATTTATCATTTGAACAATAACAACCTTGTAGTTTTTACATCATAATTAGTTACTTTAATATTCTTCAACTCATACACTTATACAGTGTGTGGATAGAATATCTCGAGAACGGTTTCAAAATTTGAAACCTCTTCCCGTTGGTGGTTTTCAATTCCATTGAAAAAAATATATATATACAGGGTGATTCTGGTTGTTTGTATCAAGGAAATAGGAGTTGTACCTAGAACAAGAAAAAAGGAATCACTTTTTACAGGTGTGACTTTTTCGTTTAGGCCTTTTATAGTTTGGAAGTTATCGCTAAAAACGTGATTTTTTTCTTTTTGATAAGCTCATAACTCCTTTAAAAATGATCCGATTTTCAAAAATTAAAATGTTCTAAAAAGATAATTTTAAGCTGCATTTATTTAGTTTACACATTGACTAGCTCCGAATCAATGTAACAAAATGGCGGCCATTTGAAATTTTCAAATTTAATTTTCTTGAAAACCGCATCATGGATTTTTAATTTTTTTTATCTCATTTTTGTAGGAATAAAAAGCACTATAAATTTAAAAATTGGCCATTTGAAATTGAAAATTTCAAATGGCCGCTATTTTGTTACATTGATTCCAAGCAAGTCAATGTGTAAAACTAAATAAATACAGCTTAAAATTAGCTTTCCAGATCATTTTAATTTTTGAAAATCGGATCATTTTTAAAGGAGTTATGAGCTCATGAAAGAAAATCACGTTCTTAGCGATAACTCGCAAACGAAGGTCTAAACAAAAAAGTCACACCTGTAAAAGTGATTCTTTGTTCATGTTCTACAACTCCCATTCCCATCATACAAACAACTTGAATCACCCTGTGTATGAGTAAAGTAAAATTACCTACACACATTAAGAGTTAAAACCTCATTGGTATGCTGACTGACGTACTTATTGACTGCTGACTGATAATAAAAATCAATATTATATTAGGTATATGAAAACAGCAGACGCAACAAAATAATACGCCCCTACCACAGTTAAACTAATTTATATGTTTGAGAATTTAAACATTTTCCACAAAGGATCTCATTCTGTATAGGTACGTGATAAGGTAGAAAAGAAATCAAAAGTTTTGAACTGGACGCAAGTTATCGCTAAACGGCTAAAACGACGCTTTTTACACACACCGAATATAATAAGAGATATCAAAAAGTGTACCAAACCACACTTCTGTCAAACCATAGTTATTATTACTATTTAACTCTTTATTGAATTAACTTTTAAATAAAGATCGAGTGAAAGGAAAGAGAGAAAAAAGGGGGAATTAAAGTAGAGGGAGAGAGAGAAAAAGTTGATTCAAAGGGCGGGGTTAATTCCTGAGGAATTGTCTTCCACCCAACCCTTTCAAATCCCTGCCTAATAATCTAACCTAATTTATACCTAACTCATGAGGAGGAATTTAATAGTAGATAATTTAAGATTAATAATTCAGTTATCTACTATTCCGAGCGAATGTCTTCTTGTCTGAATTTTAAAACCAATCTGATTCTCCAATAATCTCTACAGTTCAGTTTTTTAGTCAAAATTTAACACTAACTGGTTTTGGGTCCTAATATCCTGACTACGGCAGATTTTCAGATATTTTTTAAAGAATTGCCCGTTTCTACAGAGGACTGGAATGGAGTCAATAGTATATACCGGAACCGGAGGTACTACACTTATAGGGGTCCGACTTAGGGGAGAACCGTAGGGTCCTCGAACAGGGGAAAAATCCCACGTTCAAAATATTTTTCCCGTTTGGGGGAAAAAAAATTTGTTCAAGCAATAAAGGCATGGCCGTAAAAACGTTTCCTAACCTGTCGAGGGAGGTTAAAATATGTCAATAAAGCTAACAGTAAACATAAAAAGTTAAAAACAAAACAAAAGAGAAGTGGAAAAAATAAAAATATGGTTGGTGGGATTTTTCCCACGATGTGTCACGCCGCACGCTACAAAAATCCCCAAAAAACCCACAACTATGGGACCCTACGGTTCTCCCCGGAGTCATACCCCACTTATACCATAGCTCTAATATACTGTTTGCACAACTATTAGTACGTTAGTAGGTAAGTAGGTATTGTTGAGGCATTGATATTGATCTCCGGCCAAGTCAAATACAATGAGCGTTGCCCAAACGATATATTACTTCACGTCACAAAGTGCACTTTTCAGGTCTCCCTAACAGCCACGGGAAAAATAAGCGGAGTGAACTTTTGTTGAATATCCGATATAGGTAAATGATGAGATTAAAAAAAAGGTTGCGAGAATATTGAGAGAAATAAAGCACAAGATATTGTAATGGAAACACTTATTTCTGCCAGAGGCCAACTAATTCCCAGGGTGTCTACCAAATCGTCAAAGTGAAATTCCCTGACTTTTCCAAGTTTTCCAGCGTACTTTCTCGAGTTTTAACACTGACCCTCACCGACGTGTTTCACGCTATAAGAGAGTCACCAAATGCTGCACAAAGCAGTTCAAAACGGAAGCTGTTATATATATGGACAAATAAATTTATTTTGAATTATATTAAACCCCTACCAACAGCGCCGGATGAGAGATTATCTGAAGAGTATCAATATTGGAAATTTTCTAAGAAGTTCAGAAGAAAGGGCGATAACTATTTATTATATTCTATTTGTTTTAAACCGACCTCGGTGGTTAAGAAGTTAGTACATCAGACTTCTAATCAGGGGGTCGGTTGTTCGAGTCCAATTCTAACAGAGTTTAAAAAAAATGATATTGTAATATTGAAATTGACGGTGGAAATGAGGTTGGATTTGTGACATAAGACGAACAAAATTTTCAATATTTTTTTTCACTTATATTGTTTAATTATTATAAAAAAATATTAACGAATGCTTTAATAAAATAATAATAATATTGTAAGGTTGATTAAACATTTTTATTGAATAAAATTCAATTGGTCAGATAATCTCTTCAATGGGGTATTTGAGAAAAATACACTAGACTCAATACATAAACGTCACAGGCGAAATTTTTCAGGAAAAGCATGTTCACGCATAAAATTGGCCATTGAGATTAAAAAACTCAATTTGAAAAATTCCCTGACAATTCCAGGATTTCCAGGTTTTCCAGTCTGGTAGACACCCTTGATTCCGCGAAAAACCTTCAAATTTAAAATGATTTTTAATTATAAATAAATAAAAAATATATATATAATGACTTTGATTCCACAGAATTTACAACGTCTCTAAGTTACATTTAAACAAACAATTGATGAAAATAATTTGAATTAAACACAAACAAATGATTTTGCCTGAATCTTTCTGAATTATTCTTGCTAACAATAAAAATGAATGCGGATTGCTCGAGTGACTCCGTCGCGATAGTAATCAATTGTTCCATAAATATATGTGGATCGAACTGATATTCAATTATGGCATAGCCATATCTAAATCAATAGTATGTATCCCAAAGCATATGAATTTAAATGGAAACCCATTTAAACTAGTGGATCAATATGATCAGATGTTCACGTTAGTGTTGTAGAGTCATGAGTCATTTATAGAAAAAAATATCTTAATCAAATTTAAAAAAATCATTTACAAAAAAACAAAATATTAGGCCCAACGGGGGGGGGGGGGGNGGGGGGGGGGGGGGGTAAAATCGAGAAGCCCTTAAAACCAGCCATAATGTATCAAAATTTTACGTTTCCGCTAAAAACATAAAAATAATTTTCAAAAAACACAATATTGGGCCCACTGGGGCCCCTAGTGCCTCCAAAAACTATACAGCGAATTCCCTTTATGTCCTAAACATGTATACCAAATTTCGTCAAAATCGGATGAAAATTTTGGGCTTGTATCGCGTAACAAACATACATACACACATACACGTGCATTTCGGAATGTATATACCGGAGTCAAAACTGGAGTTCACTAACGTTCACAATTAAAAGTTATTCAAATAAATTCTTTTAATTGTCGGTTAAATTAAACCTCTTGTTTGGGGGGGGGGGGCGCAATCGCACAAAATACCTAATAGAAAATTTGGGGAGGGGGGGCTCGTAACATAGAGACCGTGGGTTCGAGTCCTGGGCAGTACTTTTTAATGCAATGATTATCGAGGTACGATACCTAATTTGTTAAAAGCTGTAGAGCTTACCACAAATACCTTTCATAAGGGTGATAAGCAATTTTATAGGTATGATGACGAAAAAAAAGTGCCATGGCGGATGGCAGAAGTTTTGACAATTTTTTATTTACGTCTTTCTATTTAGTCTCAGGATTGGGAATTACGGGATTAGGTATAATGAAATTTGAGAAAAAAACACCCGCTTAAAAAAACTGGGGGGGCAGTCCCCCGGGCCCTCCTCTATATCCGCGCATGCAGTACACAGAATGTAACCAAAAAACGCACAATCCATTTAACCACGTATACTAGAGGCAAGTATACTGACTGAAGTACCGACTGACTGACTGATAATCAACGTAGCTTCACGATGGCTAAACGTAGAGATTTGAAACTTTGCACGCAGGTCCAAAGGAAAAAAATTTAAAGTTCAAGTGGAAGCAAGTTACCGCCAAAAATTACGCTATTTAGCGGGTCTTTTTGCAATTTTTTTCTGGGCAAACTAAAAGAGATAACGAAAAATGACCGAGAATAGACCCCCCCCCAAATAGTATATAAGGATCCCATAAAAATATAAAATTTGAAAATTTCCGGTTTCTATCCGATTTATGGACGGTTTTCACTACCAAAAAATCGGAATTGAGAAGTACCACTTCGGGATGAGCGAGAAAGCTGAAATTTGATACAAAGGTGTTTCGAAGTACAAAAAGTCATATCTTTGAATAAAATATTGAATTTTCTAACCATGAGCGGTGCTAACTCTGGGGGTCGGTTCCACAAAAATCTAAAATTGAGGAGATTTAATATCGCGATCTCGAAATTGTTGTTGAATTTTGTAACCGTAGCGAAGCACGGGAAAACAGCTAGTGTACTAATATTTGAGCCCGGGTTTTGGTATCACTCAGATGATGTCTTGGGCCGTTTTCTATATTTAAAAGAAGGAAAAACATCCGGGACAGGCTGTATTGCTGACAGTCGTAGATCTACTTTCTCCACATAATATTTACTTACAGTGTGTTAACATTCTAAGTTACCGATCCACAGAAATTAGTCATGGCATAACTTGATGAATATTTGTCCACAGTTAGATCCTGGGCTTAACTGAACATTTGTCAAAATAATCTTCGACTTCTACTCCAAATCCGGCTCGGAAATTTTTATAAACTGATTCAACTCCTCAGCGGAAGGCAGGGCCGTCAAGAGTAACATTCTAAGTTACCGGTCTACAGAAATTAGTCATGGCATAACTTGATGAATATTTGTCCACAGTTAGATTCTAGGCTTAACTGAACATTTGTCAAAATAATCTTCGACTTCTACTCCAAATCCGGCTCGGAAATTTTTATAAACTGATCCAACTCCTCAGCGGAAGGCGGCCGCCAAGAGAAAATCCGGGCCCGGGACTGAAAAGTTACGGGCCCCTATACAAAAATCCATGAATCGTCAAAAGCAAATAACCTAAACATTAAGTATCCATGATGTATAATATAAACTAATGATGTTAAATTACTTCTAATAATAACAAATCATGATCAATGAATCAAATCAATTAAGTTTTAAACTGTATAAACTAGGTAACCGAGGTGATAAAATCTTAAAAAGAAAATAAAAAAATATTAGCACCTTGGGATTCCGGGCCCCTCCAAAAATTCCGGGCCCGGGGGGATTCCCCCATTCCCATCAATGAATCAAATCAATCCAGTTTTAAACTGTATAAACTAGGTAATCGAGGTGATAAAAACTTTTTTTTTAAAAAAAAAAAAAATAGCACCTTGTGATTCCGGGCTCCTCCAAAAATACCGGGCCCGGGGGGATTCTCCCATTCCCACCCTCCTCTCGGTGGGCCTGACGGAGGGAGTCATTCTGTCAAAATTTAGGAAAAATCCGACTCCACAGCCATGTTGGTCAAAAACATCTCGATGTTGAGTTACGTGTTTATTGATTTTATTTGAACTTTAGTCCGTGTTGGAAAACACTAACTCTTCATTTTTTCGAATAAACTTCGTTCTATCATAAATTAGCGAAACTTCGGATTCCGGAGCCCTGTTCTTAAACACCTCGATTTTTCTTTAAAAAACCAGATAACTCTCAAACGTCTTGTCCCATTTTAATTAATGAAACAGGTTCAGTATATTTACACGAAGCAATTCACCGGGTTTTGAACATCGTCAGCTCGTCCATGAGCGGAATTTTTTAAATGAATGGTTTGGAACTTGGCCTTTTTTCAATGATATTTTATAGCTATACTAGGTTTTAGATATATATATATATATATATATAGCTATAGATTTATATATATTTTAGATTTATATATATAGCTATACTAGGTTTTAGATAAATTAAATTGGTTTGGTATTAGAAGATTGAAGAGATTATTAGGACATGAGACTTTTAGTAATGCAGTGATATCCAAAGAAATTGTCGAGCGTTCGTTGGGACTTACTAAAAAGAGACTCGTTTTTTTTTTCATTTGGCTTAACGTCTCTTTAACATCTATTAGTTATTCAAGACGGGGGTTTTACCCTCCATTCGCTGGAAACTTGCAAACACCGGCTACCCACGTTGACCTCACCCAGCCTGGGTTGAGCCGGAAAAAAGAGCCAACGATACGTGGTGTTCCCAAGCGGTCACTCATCCAAGTACTGACCACGCCCGACGTTTGCTTAACTTCAGTGATCTGACGGGAACTGGTGTATTCAACGTGGTATGATTGTTGGCTAAAGAAACTCTATATTTACACTTGATTTATTATAGACAGAGTCAACAGCAGTGAAACTAAATAATAAACCCATGTGTTAAATTGGCAGAAGCCAGCGTCTAAGTACGTTGAATACACCAGTTCTCGTTGGATCACACAAGTTAAACAACGTCCAGCGAGGTTGTACTATTTGGGTGTCCATGTGGGTTCGCGCTCTGGTGAGGTCAATGTGGGTAGCTGCTTTGTATGTTTCAGCGAATGGAGAATAAAAAAATATTTTTTTTTTGGTTCTGATTTTTTTTTTTTTTTCATAGTGAACTTTTTGGTTTTTCCATAGTAAAGGGTTGGCTGGAAGAGAATTCCTCTCGGAAATTAACCCCGCCCTTTGAATTAACTTCTCTCTCTCTCTCTCTCTCTCTCTCTCTCTCTCTTTTCTTTCTTCCCTTTTTTTATCTCTCTCTTTCTATCCTCTTCTTTCTAAGTCTCAGTCTTGTTTGAAGTTAATTCAATAAAGAGTATTAAAAAAAAAACTTTTAAATTTGATATTTTAGTATGTAGAATTCAAAAATCGAATAAAAAATCCGACCGCCGCGCCGTGATGGGCACTTTTGCTACATGGTGTTGCCTGATTTTTGTAGGTATTCTTATTTAAAATTGTTAATGGGGAATGTTTGTAACTTTTTTTGAGAGCCAAAAAAAAAATATAAAAAAATCACAGCTTAATTTAGTATGATGGCATCACCCAGTACGAGAGGAGATAGTCGTAACTTATTTCACTTATTTATTGTTATTATATTTCACTATAACACTTGTCCAAATAATTTATTTAACACCATAACATATTTAACACTATAACACTTGTCCAAATAATTTATTTAAACCAATTTATGTTCGAATTGGTCAAATTAACATATTACACTCACCCGTACCTCTCTGAGGTGTTGTGATTTTGCACAATCAATTCTCTTTTTTTTACTCATCCCCCCCCCCCCCACTCCATTTTTGTCCTATAGAATTTCATTGAAATATTGATTATTTTTTTTTCTTTTATAAAAGCTTATCTGTTTGTAAGAGTTAAAAGAAAAACAGTGTCGACTTCTCTATCGTACTAGTCTTAACTGTAGACTTCACTCAGTTAAAATGGTCAAAATGTGTCTCCGGGTGGACTAAAAAATGCATAGTCTATGAATATGATTAATGTGCATACATACAAAAAGTTTTATCATACAAATTAATGTATTAATTTGTATGATAAAATTTATCAAAAATTACATTTACAAAATTCATCAAAAATTATACATTTAACAAAATTCATAAAAATTTATATATTTACAAAATTCATCAAAATTTAGATTTACAACATTCATCAAAATGTATTTACAAAATTCATCAAAATATATTTTTACAAAATTCATCAAAATTTACATTTACAACATTCATCAAAATTTACATTTACAACATTCTTCAAAATATATTTACAAAATTCATCAAAAATTATACATTTACAAAATTCATCAAAATTTACATTTACAACATTCATCAAAATATATTTACAAAATTCATCAAAATTTACACATTTACAAAATTCATCAAAATTTACATATTTACAAAATTCTTTAAAATTTACATTTACAACATTCATCAAAATATATTTACAAAATTCATCAAAATTTACATATTTACAAAATTCATAAAAATTTACATATTTACAAAATTCATAAAAAATTACATATTTACAAAATTCATAAAAATTTACATTTACAACATTCATCAAAATATATTTACAAAATTCATCAAAAATTATATATTTACAAAATTCATCAAAATTTACATTTATAAAATACAAGGCTTATCGTCTCTTTAAAATTTTCATTAAAATCCGAAAATTTTTGGAAGTTCACAGTCAAAAAAATTATAATTTTTCAGGGTTTATTCGACTTAATGTTCGATAAAAAATTTAAGAGATGTATACTAGCAGTATAGATAATGCTTTTTGTAATCCTGTGATACCCACAAAAAATGTGAAGCGGCCGTTGGGCCTCACCACAAAGAAAATTTTTTACTGTTAACTTCACTTTAACATCAAAGGTCATTCGAGACGGGCTATCCACATTGACCAGCTACTCGAGGGCTAGAACGTATACCTACCAATCGAAAACTCGCTGGACGTTGCTTAACTTCGGTAATCTTATGGGAACTGGTGTATTTAACGTGCCATAGACGTTGTTGGTTTTCAGAGATTCCCTCACTCACAAAAGTATTCTAAAATTTTCATATTTGAAAACAACACCATTAAAAACTAGGATTTTTTTTTTTTTTTAATTTGTCTTAACGTCTCTTTAACATCTATTGGTCATTCAAGACGGGGGTTTTACCCTCCATTCGCTGGAAACTTGCAAACCAGCTACCCAAATTGACCTCACCCAGCCTGGGTTGGGCCGGAAAAAGCCAACGATACGTAGTGTTCCCAAGCGGTCACCCATTCAAGTACTGACCACGCCCGGACGTTGCTTAACTTCAGTGATCTGACGGGAACTGGTGTATTCAACGTGGTATGATCGTTGGCTAAAAAAAAAAACTAGGATTTGATATCCATCTAAATATGTTTTCCTCAGTCTCAAAGAACCCAATATTTGTCCCCACATCTCATATAACCCATCATATTCAAGGATTCATAGAAGCAGTAGTTCACAGTTCGGTGTACTAAAAGTACAGACGATGGTATTGATTTTATCATTTGAACCGGAAATAAATTCCAAAGCGTACTTGAAACAGTTCAGGGGTGTGATATTGAGATTTGACTTTTTGTATCAGACACTGATCAAAGAGAATTTATTTTTTATAAATAATTTTATCACTAACTGACTCATGGGTACATTTGATAATCGAAACTTCAGATAAGATGAAACATGTAAGTATACGTATATCTATATTTCATTTAAATAGTACTCAAAATACTCCATTTGATCCGGACAAATTATGAATTTCATTTAAAATTATTAAAGATATTATTTTCAATAATGAACCTTTGGAATCGGCATGGAAAAAAATACCCCCTCCCCCCCCCATCAAAATTTTATATTTTCTTTTATAAAGGCAATGTTGATTTGATATGAAGAGTTCAATGCACTGATGGTACCCTGAAAGGGTCGCCTTTAATGAAAATAAAACTCCTCATAATATTAAACAATTGCATTGTAGCCTCGGGTCGCCTTTAAATTTGCTTCCAAAAAAAATCATCAGTAGAGTTAAAGGAATTGTACAAAATCTTCAGTAGAGTGTAGAGTTAAAGGAACTTTAAAAATCATCAGTAGAGTTAAAGGAACTGTAAAAATCATCAGTAGAGTTAAAGTGTAAAAATTATCTGTAGAGTTAAAGGAACTGTAAAAATCATCAGTAGAGTGTAGAGTTAAAGGAACTTTAAAAATCATGTGTAGAGTTAAAGGAACTGTAAAAATCATCAGTAGAGTTAAAGGAACTGTAAAAATCATCAGTAGAGTTGAAGGAACTGTAAAAATCATCAGTAGAGTTAAATGAACTGTAAAAATCATCAGTAGAGTTACAGGAACTGTAAAAATCATCAGTAGAGTTTGGAGTTAGAGGAACTGTAAAAATCATCAGTAGAGTGTAGAGTTAAAGGAACTGTAAAAATCATGAGTAGAGTTAAAGGAACTGTAACTGTAAAAATCATGAGTAAAGTTAAAGGAACTGTAAAAATCATCAGCAGGGTTAAAGGAACTGTAAAAATCATGAGTAAAGTTAAAGGAACTGTAAAAATCATGAGTAGAGTTTAGAGTTAAAGGAACTGTAAAAATCATGAGTAGAGTTAAAGGAACTGTAAAAATCATCAGTAGAGTTTAGAGTTAAAGGAACTGTAAAAATCACGAGTAAAGTTAAAGGAACTGTAAAAATCATCAGTAGAGTTAAAGGAACTGTAAAAATCATGAGTAAAGTTAAAGGAACTGTAAAAATCATCAGTAGAGTTTGGAGGTAAAGGAACTGTAAAAATCATGAGTAGAGTTAAAGGAACTGTAAAAATCATGAGTAGAGTTAAAGGAACTGTAAAAATCATCAGTAGAGTTAAAGGAACTGTAAAAATCATGAGTAAAGTTAAAGGAACTGTAAAAATCATCAGTAGAGTAAAGGAACTGTAAAAATCATCAGTAGAGTTAAAGGAACTGTAAAAATCATGAGTAGAGTTAAAGGAACTGTAAAAATCATCAGTAGAGTTAAAGGAACTGTAAAAATCATGAGTAAAGTTAAAGGAACTGTAAAAATCATCAGTAGGGTGTACAGTTAAAGGAACTGTACTAATAGGAATACATTATATTAGGGTATCAATAAAATTAATAGGTATTAACTTTGAATTCAATTGGGTTTGTATTTAAATTGATATGTTTTCGGATTTAAGGAGAATTTTTAATGTAAATAAGGAGGGTTCCTTGGAAGCGCATTTTTTCATTTTACCTTTTCAATGTTTCGATCATTTTCATGTTATTTCTTTTTTTATTATTTTTCAATCCGTCATTGAATCCTGAATGAAAAGCTTAACACAGATTGAAACTGAGAGGAGATGTAAACTTTACGATTATTTTTCTCCCTCTATGTCTCGAATGACCCTGAAAGTCAATTACTATTGATTTCACGTAGATAACCTTAAAATTGTACTTCTGATGATATCTTACAGCAGCATGTATGTGTAAACTTGTTTTAGAATTTGTTAGGTAACGTAACGTTTCTGTGCGTATCTTGAACAAGATAGAAGATTGTTTTGGATTTCTTATGGAGTGAATCATGTGATTCAAATATGTGGATTCTAAGTGTTTTGTATTTCATACGGAGTGAATCAAGTGATTCAAATATGTGGATTCTAAGTGTTTTGTATTTCATACGAAGTGAATCAAGTGATTCAAATATGTGGATTCTAAGTGTTTTGTATTTCATACGGAGTGAATCAAGTGATTCAAATATGTGGATTCTAAGTGTTTTGTATTTCATACGGAGTGAATCAAGTGATTCAAATATGTGGATTCTAAGTGTTTTGTATTTCATACGGAGTGAATCAAGTGATTCAAATATGTGGATTCTAAGTGTTTTGTATTTCATACGGAGTGAATCAAGTGATTCAAATATGTGGATTCTAAGTGTTTTGTATTTCATACGGAGTGAATCAAGTGATTCAAATATGTGGATTCTAAGTGTTTTGTATTTCATACGGAGTGAATCAAGTGATTCAAATATGTGGATTCTAAGTGTTTTGTATTTCATACGGAGTGAATCAAGTGATTCAAATATGTGGATTCTAAGTGTTTTGTATTTCATACGGAGTGAATCAAGTGATTCAAATATGTGGATTCTAAGTGTTTTGTATTTCATACGGAGTGAATCAAGTGATTCAAATATGTGGATTCTAAGTGTTTTGTATTTCATACGGAGTGAATCAAGTGATTCAAATATGTGGATTCTAAGTGTTTTGTATTTCATACGGAGTGAATCAAGTGATTCAAATATGTGGATTCTAAGTGTTTTGTATTTCATACGGAGTGAATCAAGTGATTCAAATATGTGGATTCTAAGTGTTTTGTATTTCATACGGAGTGAATCAAGTGATTCAAATATGTGGATTCTAAGTGTTTTGTATTTCATACGGAGTGAATCAAGTGATTCAAATATGTGGATTCTAAGTGTTTTGTATTTCATACGGAGTGAATCAAGTGATTCAAATATGTGGATTCTAAGTGTTTTGTATTTCATACGGAGTGAATCAAGTGATTCAAATATGTGGATTCTAAGTGTTTTGTATTTCATACGGAGTGAATCAAGTGATTCAAATATGTGGATTCTAAGTGTTTTGTATTTCATACGGAGTGAATCAAGTGATTCAAATATGTGGATTCTAAGTGTTTTGTATTTCATACGGAGTGAATCAAGTGATTCAAATATGTGGATTCTAAGTGTTTTGTATTTCATACGGAGTGAATCAAGTGATTCAAATATGTGGATTCTAAGTGTTTTGTATTTCATACGGAGTGAATCAAGTGATTCAAATATGTGGATTCTAAGTGTTTTGTATTTCATACGGAGTGAATCAAGTGATTCAAATATGTGGATTCTAAGTGTTTTGTATTTCATACGNTTAGGTGAACGTTGATAGGATGGGGGTCTAAAGATGTAGGTTTGGCAAGGTAGTTGCAGAGGTAACAAATAAAATCATTTATATCCACGTTTCCTTTGCCAACACACCTGTATTGTCTACTTCACTGTTCAAAAGCATCAAGTTACTATATGAGAGATGAATCATTACAACTGAGATGTCTAATCACAATGTGAATTATAATGAAAATGAAAATTCTCTGCACGTACATGTTATCAGATCAAGGTTACACTAAAACTTTTAATAATTCTCAATAGAATGTTCAACATTATGCACCGGTAATTTCAAGGACAACTTTATTTAATAAATTAAAAGATAAACATACTTTTTTTAAGCCAATTAACGCGACTTGATGTACCCTAAACAGGTGGAAATTTAACAAGTTCAACCGAAGGCCATCCATCATTGTCAAGAACACACCACATTCGTTTTGGCACAACATTGCCATGTTTCTGAGCCTCGTCAAATATTGATTTTTGGCCCTGGACAACATTGAGTCCAACAACAACATCTACGATCAAATATTGTTGTTGTTGGACTCAACAACATGTACTATCAAATATTGTTGTTGTTGGACTCAACAACATCTACGATCAAATATTGTTGTTGTTGGACTCAACAACATCTACGATCAAATATTGTTGTTGTTGGACTCAACCTGTTTTGAAAATTCAATATTTCATGCAGGGATATTTTATTTTATATACTTCGGAACACCTTTGTATCAAATTTCAGCTTTCTCGCTCATCCCGAAGTGGTGGTGAAAACCGTCCATAAATTTTTTTTTTGGTGGTGAAAACCGTCCATAAATCAGGGAGAAACCGGAAATTTTGAAATTTTATATTTTTTATGGGGTCCTTATATACTATTTTGGGGGGTCTATTCCCGTTCATTTTTCGTTATCTCTTTTAGTTTGCCCAGAAAAAAATAGCAAATAGACCCGCTAAATAGCGTCATTTTTGGCGGTAACTTGCTCCCACTTGAACTTTCGATTTTTTCCTTTCTTATTACGCACCTACATACTAAAAGGGACCTTTGTGCCAAGTTTCAAGTCTCTACGTTTAGCCATCGTGGAGCTACGTTGATTATCAGTCAGTCAGTCAGTCAGTATAACAACTGGGCTTTGCGTTTTATAAGTATAGATAGACTAGCAGGATACGCCCGCTTCGCTTGGCGCCTTAGAGGCATGGCCGTTTATAGTTTCAACCCCAAAAGCCTATGTCCTTTCCTAAAGTTTAGTCTATCTCCATACCAAATTTCATCAAAATCGGTTCAGTAGTTTAAGCGTGAAAGCGTAACATACATACATACATACAGACAGACAGAGTTACTTTCGCATTTATAATATTAGTATGGATTCAGAAAAAAACTTGAAAAGTTTCCTTATAATAATTTTCTCACCGGGCCTCTTAGGAAATCCAGGGCCTGGGGGGATGCCCACCATTGCTCCCCTCCCTCCCGTCGGGTCTGAGTGTGATACCACTTTGAGCTTGGGTATATGTGTCCACCAGTGTCGACGATAGTTTGATATGATTCGTCTACTTTGTATAAACACAACAATAACAACTGTTAATATAATCTGCAAACCACCACTGATTGAAACCTTGTTTATTTCTGAAGAAACTAACCTAACCTAAAACATAAAATGTTATGTCTACTACTCGCACATAATCAGTTAGTAGATAATAAATGTACACTTACTGAATTCAATTGACACACAAAACAACTAATTATTTATAAAAATTAAAACTAATTATTTATTTTTATTATATAAATCATTTTTATTATTTTATTTATTTGTACGTACGCGGCCAGCGACTTTATGAATGAATGAAAAGTAAATAAACGTTTTGTTGAACAAACATTTTGAAGCATTCAGACATTAACAAAACAAAAATTTCATGAACGAGAAACTTGGCTTCGGTCTGTTGATAACACTGGAATCTTGTAGAAATACGAACATTATCGATCTTACTCGAGCATGTGTAATGCGCTGAGTTGTGTTTTCTCTTTGGATGGGACTATTTCTACCTAGAGAAAACATACCTATGTAGATATTATATTAGTGATGGCATATCGTTAAAAAATATATCGATATATCGAATTTCAAATATATCGATATACAAATATATCGATATATGAGAAATATATCGGACTATTTCTACCTAGAGAAAACATGTGTAGATATTATTAGTGATGGCATATCGTTCAAAAATATATCGATATATCGAATTTCAAATATATCGAATTTCAAATATATCGATATATGAGAAATATATCGGACTATTTCTAGCTAGAGATGACATATGTAGATTTATTAGTGACGGTATATCGTTCAAAAATATATCGATATATCGAATTTCAAATAGGTATATCGATATATGAGAAATATATGGGACTATTTCTAGCTAGAGATAACATAATTATGTAGATTTATTAGTGATGGCATATCGTTAAAAAATATATCGATATATTGAATTTCAAATATATCGATATATAAGAAATATATCGGACTATTTCTAGCTAGAGATAACATATATGTAGATATTATCTCACAAAAAATTATCATTGAAAAAAGGCCAAGTTCCTTTCACTTTCCCAAAAAGCGTAACATACATACAGACAGACAGAGTTACTTTCGCATTTATAATATTAGTATGGATGAAGCGGATGATCTCTCTCTATATTATTTTTCTACAGTTTTCGATATATATATTTTTTTCTTTTTTTTAATTTGGCTTAACGTCTCTCCAACATCTATTGGTCATTCGAGACGGGGGTTTTACCCTACATTCGCTGGAAACTTTCAATCCGGCTACCCACATTGACCCCTCCCAGCCTGGGATGGACCGTAAAAGTAGCCATCACGAGGGCGCGAACCCACATGGTACATCCTCGCTGGACGTTCCTTAATTTCAGTGATCTAACAGGAACTGGTGTATTCATCGTGCCATAGACGCTAGCAGTTTTCGATATAATTATGTAGAAGGAAAAATGATATCTAAATTTCAATGATTTTTTTTTGTATCGTCTGCAAAAATATTGCGTGAGTCACGAGCGCTTTCGTCTGTTACGACGTTCTCAAGTAGACTGACAAAAATTCAGAAAAAAAATGATATTAGACGAGAATTATATTTTTGGGTATATATTTCTGGCTTTGCCTCTAACGCTAAAGGCCTGGAGCGCCTGGCGAAACATGCGGAATTACAGGTTTCATGGTAAAACGAACTGGTATCTAATTTTAACGATTTTTTTTTTGTCTGTTAGGGTCTCTAAGATTAATGAAATAGTTCAAACATGACAAACGTATTTGTCATGCGTTTAAACCTCAGATGCGTTTAAACCAAAATTTATCTATTTAGATAAATTTTGACACTTTCGTGTTTCATATCAAAACAATCAAATAGCGAATTGAATCAAATATATTTGCCGATCACACTGTTTGGTACTATTTGAAGTCGAAAAAATGACAAAATTTTGATTAAAGACATATAGTGTGATCAGGGCCGTAGACAGAAAATCGGGGTCGGGGGGGAAAAATGTACGGGCCCCTATATTATTCTTTCATCTTAAATCACCGTATGGTCAGTAATAAAAGTAAAAGTAGGCAATTCACTTATTTGATGTGAAAAGGCGTGTACGCTTCTTCTTGGCAATAAATAATTCGATTATCAGATGTTAATGTTTACGAAATATACCAATATTTATGATTGCTGTACAAGCTGAAAGGTCGCACTATATT
>CM022881.1:28057553-28072727 GCA_012654025.1 Pachypsylla venusta | reverse complement strand
AATATATGTATATAGGGTTCAATACTAAAATTCCATACGAAAAGTTTTGGGGCCTATTGAGACCCCAAATGAGTTTCATGACCTATAGCTCACATTCATCACTTACCCCTAAAACCACCAAGGAGACAACACGTAATATGACCTGACGTCGATAGCCTGCGTGTTATAGAAAGCTCACCAAAATAAAATCTTTTCAATTTGATTTTTTAAAACCTACCGATATTGTATTTTAAAAATGTTTGTATGTATATTTCTTTGTGTTATTATGTCACAATGTTTGTGGGCATCATATCATTACAAGGCACTTTCAACATTCACTCCAATATCACTAAGCCTAAGCTACATTTTAACAATTCTCAACTTATAATGCTACCACTTGGCGCTATTACCATAGCTACTCAAATGTCCTCAGGAGGCTGAGTTACCCCCAAACACAACCAGACCAAGTAGAAAATTCGAAAAAAAAATTCAAATTTTTGACCCGTCCAGGAATCGAACCCGGAACTTCTTTGGTGCAAGCCGAGTGTGATGCGCACTCTGCCACGGAGATGTCTATTTTAAAAATATTTATGCTTACTTTTGAACAATTTTTGTCAAAAATTCTTTTTTAATCAGACCATATTTCACATTTTGTTTTTGCAAAATATTTCAGAATTTGGAGATAAATAAAAATCGCCTATTTTTTCTTGTACCAACTTGATGATGACGTATCTCATGAATGCCCAGTGGAGTAAGAGTAATCCTTACATAGCTTAACCGTCAACTCTATTCCCGCAACGTTAAGTAACTCCTGCAACTGTTCTTGTACCAACTTGATGATGACGTATCTCATGATTGCCCAGTGGAGTAAGAGTAATCCTTACATAGCTTACCCGTCAACTCTATTCCCGCAACGTTAAGGAACTCCTGCAACTGTTCTTGTACCAACTTGATGATGCGTATCTCATGATTGCCCAGAGGAGTAAAGTTAATTCTTACATAGCTTAACCGTCAACTCTATTCCCGCAACGTTAAGTAACTCCTGCAACTGTTCTTGTACCAACTTGATGATGCGTATCTCATGATTGCCCAGAGGAGTAAAGTTAATTCTTACATAGCTTACCCGTCAACTCTATTCCCGCAACGTTAAGTAACTCCTGCAACTGTTCTTGAACCAACTTGATGATGACGTATCTCATGATTGCCCAGTGGAGTAAAGTTAATTCTTACATAGCTTACCCGTCAACTCTATTCTCGCAACGTTAAGCAACTCCTGCAACTGTTCTTGAACCAACTTGATGATGACGTATCTCATGATTGCCCAGTGGAGTAAAGTTAATTCTTACATAGCTTACCCGTCAACTCTATTCCCGCAACGTTCAGGAACTCCTGCAACTGTTCTTGTACCAACTTGATTATGGCGTATCTCATGATTGCCCAGGCATAACTATTTGGATTGGCATGCTCAGTATTTTCTTTACGAGGTTTCGTCTTTGACGTCATCGTGTCCGACTCAAATATATCATCCTCATCGTCATTGTCGGATAAATCAGAACCGCCCGAGTCAACAGCTGAATCATAATCAACATCTTGTGCTTCCTCACTCAACAATGGCTGAAAATAAGGTACCATAACTATTACCAAATACAAAAGGTCAAAGGCTGAAAATTAGGTTCCATTATTACCAAATACAAAAGGACTTCACAGGAGAAAAAAGTTTACTTCGGACTTTTTTCCAAAGATCGCCTGCTTTTTGCAGGGCCGTAGACAGAAAATCCGGGCCGGGGGGAAAAATTTACGGTCTCCTCTATTATTCTTCCATCTAAAATCATCGTATGGGTAGTAATAAAAGTAAAAGTAGGCAATTCACTTAGTTGATGTGAAAAGGCGTGTACGCTTCTTCTTGGCAACAAATAATTCGATTATCAGATGTTAATGTTTACGAAATATACCAATATTTATGATTGCTGTACAAGCTGAAAGGTCGCACTATATTTTAAAGTGGCCTGCCATTGTCCCATATTAGCCCACTATCGCTATTTATTTATTATTCAGAAAAAAAAGCTTAAAAAAATTCATTATGATAATTTCTCACCGGGCCTTTCAGGAAATTTAAATGAATGAGGTCTCTAGTTGGAGGTTCTGTGTTAATTTTATGTTACACGTTACACTGATACGGTCATAATTTTGCGTTACAAGTGCGTTGATAATTTTATATTACAGGTGTTACAGTTGCGCGCGCATCGTAAAATTTCACTCTCTTCATTTTTTCATAACTAAAGAAGTATAACTTCAAAAATCTGCCGGTATTGTAGAGACTAAGGGCCGATTGAGCACTGGTTTGATCAAGCTCAAAAACTGTGGACTGGTGGACTCGGTAGTTTTGGGTTGCAACCCACCTTGTTAAAGAAATATGACACCATACTCATTTCTGGTGACAAAAACTGTTCTCTGTACGTAGGTTTGTCTTCTTTTATTTGTGGCGTGCCAGGTTGGCTACCAAATTGTCCTAAAATCTTCATATTCAGTCTGACTCTCTGATTGGTTAGAGATCTCATTGTAGTCCACATTCCAGATTCACTTGACACGCTGGGCTCTCGTTCTAGATTTCCAATCTGAGAAAAGAACAGCATTGGGTGTTTGGTTACAATTTCAGCCGTCAGCGTAAGGTAAGATGCAGTTGTTACAATTTCACCCATTAAATGGAAGGGTGGATAAGATGATACTTACGGTTGGACTATTAGTGCTATGGGCCATTTTTAAGGTAGGATAAGTTGATACTTGCGGTTGGACTATTAGTGCTATGGGCCATTTTTAAGGTAGGATAAGATGATACTTACGGTTGGACTATTAGTGCTATGGACCATTTTTAAATTAGGATAAGATGATACTTACGGTTGGACTATTAGTGCTATGGGCCATTTTTAAGGTAGGATAAGATGATACTTACGGTTGGACTATTAGTGCTATGTGCCATTTTTAAGGTAGGATAAGATGATACTTACGGTTGGACTATTAGTGCTATGGACCATTTTTAAGGTAGGATAAGATGATACTTACGGTTGGACTATTAGTGCTATGGGCCATTTTTAAAAGTTTTTTAGCTCCACCTCCAAACAGTCCAGCCCAAGATTTTTCTGTAAATTTTTGCCCCGCTAGTCGATACAGAATATGGCAGTCACACGTTGCGTAGGCGTATACTAAAAGACTCATGTAGGTAGCCGTGAATACTTCACATAGCAGAATGTTCAAACGGGGCGTATCTTCATCCTTTTCTCGAGCAAGAAGGGCGCGAAGATTAGTAACACCTGAACAAGGAAAAAAGGTATATTTAAGATTCGCAAGAACATTCCAGAATAGACTATCTCTGAGTCTTTAAGTTATTAAAAATGGAAAATAAGTTCTACCGATTGAAAATCAAAATAATAAAATGAAAATTTTCTCGAGCAAGAAGGGCGCGAAGATTAGTAACACCTGAAGAAGGGAAAAAGGTATATTTAAGATTCGCAAGAACATTCCAGAATAGACTATCTCTGAGTCTTTAAGTTATTAAAACTGGGTTATTAAAACTGGAAAATAAGTTCTACCGATTGAAAATCAAAATAATAAAATAAAAATTTTCTCGAGCAAGAAGGGCGCGAAGATTAGTAACACCTGAAGAAAGAAAAAAGGTATATTTAAGATTCGCAAGAACATTCCAGAATAGACTATCTCTGAGTCTTTAAGTTATTAAAACTGGAAAATAAGTTCTACCGATTGAAAATCAAAATAATAAAAATAAAAAATAAATGTAATTTATGTGGTACCCCCTTGTGTTTCACAATGTTTAAGTGTTCATCTCAGCGTTACTGTGATTTTTTTTCCTTTAAATCTTTGAATAACGTGTTAATTATAAGTGTTTTGTTTTAATTTATTTAAAATTAATATTTTGGTGTTACAAAATATTAACTTTTAAATAAATTAAAACAAAACACTTAGCAAAAACACTATTTATAATAGTGTTTTTTACTATTATAAATAGACATTTTACATGTCAACTTCCATCTTTAGACTCGACCAGACTGATGATGAATCGAATGATTCAAAACTAGTTTCTTCATAAATAATTATAAATAGTGCTTTTGGTAAGTGTTTTGTTTTAATATATTTAAAAGTTAATATTTTTTCATTCCCTCTACTTCAAATGTCTCGTGCACTGATAACCGATACCACTTATTGTTGCCCTTACTTTGGTTACTCAATTGTCCTCATGAGGCTGAGTGAACCCATGCGCGGATATAGCCCTTTTGTTTTGGGGGGGCGCAATCGCACAATATACCTAAAAGAAAGTTTGGAGGGGGGGGGACTCGTAACCTAGAGACCAGGGGTTCGAGTCCTGGACAGTACTTTTTAATGCAATGTTTATCGAGGTACAATACCTAATTTGTTAAAAGCTGCAGAGCTTACCACAAATACCTTTCATAAGTGTGATAAGCGATTTTATAACCGTGATGACGAAAAATGTGCCATGACGGATGACAGAATTTTTGACGATTTTTTATTTACATATTTCAATTCAGTCTCAGGATTGGGAATTATTTAAGGGCCCGTGCCCCCCCCCCCCTCTCATTATGATAAAAGACACAGCGGATCACCATTAATTTGATTTTTTTTTTTTAAATTACATGATTAGGTATAATGTAATTTGAGAAATACCGCTCGCTAAAAAAAACTGGTGGGGCACGTGCCCCCCGTGCCCTCCCCTATATCCGCGCATGAGTGAACCTCGTAACACATAAAAAAAAAAAAATCGAAATAATAGAAGATTTTGTAAACCTTAAAAATTTCGACCTGTTTTTACCTGGCCATCTTGCAGGCGGTGTTGACACCTGAACTGGCTCATCAATACTGTATCTTCGTTTCCTATGATTGGCGGCTATGAGGTGACTATTGCTGAATGAAGATAGATTTTCTACACCACTGGAGTACACCATCTGATAGGTGTTACAACTGAAACACAAACAGTTTGACTAACGGAGAACGGACCAGCAGATCTTGATTTACCTACTTAGTTGATAGCACACTTTTTGTCATGATGCCAAATATTTGCCAGTTAGACACACAAAATGCAACAAATATTCATAGTGAGTAACTTTCTGATTTGAAATTTCAATGATCAAATTAATATTATTTGGCTTACAAACTAAACCAATCCATGTGCGTCTATGGTAGGATGAATACATCACTTCAGTTTCATCTAAATCACTGAAGTTAAGCAACGTCAAGTGAGGATTTAAAAAATGGGAACACACGAAGGTTTGCCCCCCCCACACTATGAGGGGGGCCCGTCATACTGGTATGCAAGTTTCCAGCGAAAGGAGGGTAAAACCCTCTTATCGGATGAAAAATAGACGTCAAAGGGACGTTAAAAGGATAAAGAGAGTATTTGAGTTACATTTACTTGTACCACGCTCGTTTTGTTTTTCTTGGCGTTGCTTGATAACGTCATGGTTTATATCATCGCTACTTTTGATTTTATCATTTTGATCGCTTTTAGGAGATAAAATAATACAAATTATTATTTAACAAATTTATATTAGACATCCTATTGGTAACTTTAAAAAAACACTACCGTTATTTATGACGAGGATTTACTTACTTTTTCACTTCCGACTCGAGTTTCGTCTACTTCGTAGATTTTTTTAAAATAATACAAACCAAAGGGTGAGAGATATCAAAAAATGATACGGAAACCCCAACGTAACGAAATCTTCAAGATTAATGTCACTTTCAGTCTACCTTGGTTCGTACCTCAGCTATTGATACGGAATGAAACCCCAACGTACCGAAATCTTCAAGATTAATGTCAAATCCACTCTACCTTGGTTCGTACCTCAGCTATTGATACGGAATGAAACCCCAGCGTACCGAAATCTTCAAGATTAATGTCAAATCCACTCTATCTTGGTTCGTACCTCACCTATTGATACGGAATGAAACCCCAGCGTACCGAAATCTTCAAGATTAATGTCAAATCCACTCTATCTTGGTTCGTACCTCAGCTATTGATACAGAATGAAACCTCAGCGTACCGAAATCTTCAAGATTAATGTCAAATCCACTCTATCTTGGTTCTTACCCCAGCTATTGATACGGAATAAAATCCCAGAGTACCGAAACCTTCAAGATTAATGTCAAATCCAATCTATCTTGGTTCGTACATCAGCTAGGGCAGATTTTTCAATAATTGTACGGAAAAAACAGAAAGCTTTTATTTCCCAGACAAGGGGAAGCGCACTCATTTCCGCATACGAAGTTGCCCCGTTTTAGTAGAAAACGCAATGCCGATCTCCGTGGCCGAGTTGTTAAGACGATTAACTCGTGGTCCGGAGATTGTGGGTTCGAATCCCACCCGGAGCGAAAATTTTCTGATCGAATTTTCTCGTTTCCGGAATGGCATGGCTGTAAAAAGGAGTGCCCTGAAGTAATGCGAAAGCGGTTCCGGGGCATAACTTTTTTTTTTTTTTTTTAAAAAAAAAAGTAGAAAATGCAATATCAGAAACGTCACTTACCACTCGGAAATTTTCTTTTGCATTCCTAAAGTGTCACTATCACAGAGAGATTGATAAATGCAAGCAGACAAAGCGACGGCCAAATCCCGGAGTACAAATAATTCGCTTAGATTTACACGTGTTATTGTAGGTGGCGCTCGCATGTCTACTATTGTTTGTAACATATCATGAGCAAAACACTGAAACAAAAGGAAATCAATGTTAGTGTGAACAAGTGCTCAGTCACTTAGTACACATAATTCGCTTAGATTTACACGTGTTATTGTAGGTGGCGCTCGCATGTCTTCTATTGTTTGTAACATATCATGAGCAAAACACTGAAACAAAAGGAAATCAATGTTAGTGTGAACAAGTGCTCAGTCACTTAGTACAAATAATTCGCTTAGATTTACACGTGTTATTGTAGGTGGCGCTCGCATGTATACTATTGTTTGTAACATATCATGAGCAAAACACTGAAACAAAAGGAAACCAATGTTAGTGTGAACAAGTGCTCAGTCACTTAGTACAAATAATTCGCTTAGATTTATACGTGTTATTGTAGGTGGCGCTCGCATGTCTACTATTGTTTGTAACATATCATGAGCAAAACACTGAAACAAAAGGAGATCAATGTTAGCTTGAACAAGTGCTCATTCACACACTACTACTGACACAGTCATTATCTACTTACTCTCATACCACTATCCATGGGCGTACACAAGGGGTGGGGGGCTGGCCGGCTATAGCCCCCCCCCCCCGATTTTTTTTTCGAGATAAGCCATCAAATGTGAAACGCGAGTGTATATCATCTAACCCTGTGCTTCTTTTTCAATGTCACGCAGAAAACACTTTTTGGGAAAGGTTTACATAACAAAGTGCAAAGTTAGGGCGATTTAACTTTTTTCTACATATTTTCAGTTACCTATTATTATTTGTGGTTTGTATTAGCTAGTTGACTAGAGTGTTTAATAATAATTACATTTTTAACTAAAATAAGCTGGGTGGGTTTCACCAGGAGACTTAAAAGTTAACAGGAGAGTTAACAGGCAGGTTTTCATTGAATCGATCTGATGGTAACTTTGAAACAAGACCGTCTGATAGGGGGTGGGGGCGTTGCGGTTTTACGCAAAAAAAAAAAATTAACCTAGATAGCTTATGAAAAATTAACCTAGAACCTAGATAGCTAGAAATGTTTACTACATATGGAGGGAGAAACATTTCTCGAAAAAAACCCTATATTTTGGGCGCGATAGAGCATCACCTATTAGGCAGAGGCGTAGGAACGGTAGGGCGAACCGCCCCGGATGCCGGTCCTCTAGGGCTTTGCCACGCCCTTTATCTCTAGAAATATTTGATTATCGGGGGGTATATTTACATTTTTTTTACATTATCGCTCTGTGAAACTAGTTGGACTCAACACCACGACGCTGTTATGGTACCTAGAAACATTTGATTATCGGGGGGGGGGGGGGGTAAANCCTATATTTACATTTTTTTTTACATTATCTCTCTGTGAAACTAGTTGGGCTCAACACCACGACGCTGTTATGGTAGCTACTTGGTTTGCCCAGCCCCCCCGAAAAAAAATCCTGTGTGCGCCCCTGCCACTATCATTACTTATCATTCACTATCTCCCAAAACACACTTATGTGCTTTCTTTCGTATACTCACCACAAAACACCAACACGTCGGTCATTACTCCACAAACATGGAAGAGATAGGGCGTCCGTCGCGTCGTCGGAAAAAATGTCCAGACTAGATGACGACTTAAAGGCAGATTGTTCATCACACTCGACTTACACCAGGGATTTACCTGATAAGTATCCTGGTTGGATCAAAAAAATTGATTTTTTTTCAATGGTCCGATATCTTAAAATTTGTCACGACAACATACCAACTCCAAGCGAGAAAGTTTTAGGAGGCCTTTCAAGCTTTAATTTAGGTCATAGTTTGTTTTAATTTAGGTCATTAGTACGGGAACGGCCATGCCTCTAAGGGGCTTTCGATTTTTGAAAGGGAAATCATAGAATACTATTAGCACAGGAACGGTCATGCCTCTTAAACACAAGGAGCGGGTCTCTTGTGACGTCAACATTTTATACCCCAAGTACATACCTTGTCTTTGATCGTCAGCAAGACGAATTTCAACTATTTCAACACTTACTTGTAAATGTCTTACTGGGTCCGCCACGACAGTTTTATTACAAGCCACTTCAACAAGACGAATTTCAACTATTTCAACACTTACTTGTAAATGTCTTACTGGATCCGCCACGACAGTTTTATTACAAGCCACTGAAGCGGACAACAATGGTAATGTGGTGGGGAAAGGAAGAGGGGAGAGTAATTGTTGTTGAGTCTTTTCTTGTTGGAGTTCTTGTAAGAGGAGGACTAACTCCATCCTGACTGATGCCAAACCTCCGCCACTGGCTCCATGGAGACTACAATAACTCAACAACGTTCGGAGTAACGTCTCGTTAGCTGTGAAACAAAATATGAACAAATGCGTTTATGGAACAAATGTGTTTAATACACCGGTTCCCGTTAGATCACTGAAGTTAAACAACGTCCAGCGAGGTTGTACCATGTGGGTGTCCACGTGGGTTCACGCCCTCGTGATGCTTTTTCCGGTCCAACCCAGGCTGCGTGAGGTAGTAGTAGTAGTAGCAGCAGCGGTTTTTCTCACGAAATTAGCCGTTCTTCCCATTTATAGATGCATGATTAATTAAAATGGTAGATTGATATGAGTTTACCGAAAAGATTTTGATGGCCCTTGGCTGGAACTGTGATGGTAGACGTTCGAATGGAAGGTAAAACCCCCGTCTTGAATGACCAATAGATGTTAAAGAGACGTTAAGCCAAATTAAAAAAAAAAATTTGGAAAATTTTCCCATTATAGGGACATAGGTTTATTGTTTTGCTTTTGTCCTCACAATGACCTGGCCGTTATGAGCCACCTGGTAGCTCAATTGCCCAATTAGTCCGCTAAGGAGCTAATTCCATTAAGGTAATACCAGCATAACACCAAAATCGGACAAGGCGTTCGAGAGTTATCGTGGAACAAAGGTCGAAACATCGTGGAATTAAAACTGGAAATGAGATTGTTCGTTCAAAGGAAAATAAAAGTGTGTACATGTACTTATGTACGCGCGTGAGAAGTTATACTTCTTTTTAAAAATAAATTTAATAATATTTCAAAAAAAAAAACATACTACCCCACCCGGGAGAGAACTCAGAACCTGCCAACTATGAAACAAAGGCCTTGCCACTGAGTCACAATGTTCTATGGATATAGAATGAGAAAATACAATATTTAGTTGGAGGAATCTATGTTAATTTTGTCTTACACTGTCGCGGTGTTAATTTTGTGTTACAGATGTGCGTGCATCTTAAAATTTCACTCTCATCATTTTTTCATAACGTGCCTAAAGAAATATAACTTCAAAAATCACTAAGTCATTACCCTTGAGCCATTTTTTTCTATTGGCAGCTCGTTGAACTTTGGCTTCAAAGTCCAATTTTTCAGCAATAAGGATTTCGTGGAGCGTTGGTTTCTCTGTCAGCCATTTGGTGGGAGTAGCACAATGTTCACGGGAACTATCATGAAGCGAATTGCCATCAGTTGTGTCATCTGAAAACATGAACATTCTCACTATAATATGATATTACCATATTACCAATGTAATGGTAGCCAAATGTATGACACTGTAGCTCCGTTGCCGAAGTTCACAATTGTCATCACATCTTTATTCTTGGAGGCTGATAATTGACATGTGCCCTTAAAAACATGTCAAACACTCGAATGAGGTTTCTAAAGTTTACAGCTCATATCTTTATTCTTGGAGGCTGATAATTGACATGTGCCCTCAGAACCACATCAATCACTCGAATAATGTTGCTGAAGTTTACAGCTGTCATCATATGTTTATTCTTGGAGGCTAATAATTGACATGAGCTCTCAGAACCACGTCAATCACTCGAATAATGTTGAAGTTTACAATTGTCATCATATCTTTATTCTTGGAGGCCGATAATTGACATGTGCCCTCTCAGAACCATGTCAATCACTCGAATAATGTTGCTGAAGTTTACAATTGTCATTATATCTTTATTCTTGGAGGTTAATAATTGACATGTGTCCTCAGAACCACGTCAATCACTTGAATAATGTTGCTGAAGTTTACAACTGTCATCGCATCTTTATATTTGGATACTAATAATTGACATGGGCCGTCAGAACCACGTCAATCAATTCAATAAATCAAATTGTGTCAGTAACACAACGATATTGCAGAGTTGCTTTCTATGTATTTTATATTAGATTATCAGCTCAGGTGGATTTGGTCTATAAGGAGTGAAGAAGTCACCCTCAAGTAACTTCTCATATTCCCAAATTATGGTTTGTTTTCCAGTATGGAATTTACAAATTTGAAATTTGGTTGGAAGAAATTACCCCTTCGCAATCAAATAATACGTATCTATTCTTGAATCCCTCCCTAACCACTCAAAACAGTTGGGTGGAAGAGAATTCCTTGACTCAACTAGAGAAATTGTCACCCTCAAGTAAATTCTCACAATCTCAAGCATGACTTATTTTTTACTATGAACCTAATGTCATATTGTACTGCAAGAAATAGCAATTAAAATTTTCAAGAAAAATTTAATCTCTTTGCCGTGCTTAATTTCTGTCTAGAATCATGCGTCCCTTGACAAGGTTGTTGTTGCTAACGACTCTCACTGTGTCTCCAGGCCAAGAAAGGCGGCCTCTCCAACAGGATCTGTCCATAATACTAACGGTTCTAGATTAGTTGGGTTTGATGGATAGTTGCTGGCTGCTCATGATTCCCCAGCCAGCAGCCACCATACATAGAGGACAACGATCAGATACTTCAGGGTTTAGTAAGGTTTACAGACCAACTCTTTGAAGAAGTATCTGGAGCAGCACGGCTGGGATGAACAGCTCCAACGGAGGAAAAACACAGTGAGTTCTCATCAAAACGGTGGTGATGGTCTTTGGGCGTGCCCGAGGGCACAGGTAGCCCCGGTGCGAAGAACCAACCATCCTGAGGGCCTCCCTTCACAATACTTACATTGAGTATTCGAAGATTCAAGTTCACCTACAGAGTAGCTACACAACTGCCTCAAAGCTTCAACTTCCCTTTCCAACCACAAATACAAATGATATCTCAATTCACCACCATCCACTTCATAACCAGTCGCAAGTGTACTCAACTCTTCCATGAGAATTTTTAAACATGCAATAAACTTGAGTTGTTGTGCCATAATATCCATGGTGCCAATGCTGGAAAGGGTTTTGTCTTCCACTATATCCTCTTGCTCTACTAACTTATTATCTGAAAAAGAGATCAGTTTGTTAGTATCGTCAGAAAGATGAGTTGAGTAGTTGTGCCATAATGCTGGAAAGAGTTTTGTCTTCCACTATATCCTCTTGCTCTTCTAACTTATCATCTGAAAAAGAGATCAGTTTGTTAGTATCGTCAGAAAGATGAGTTGAGTGGTTGTGCTATAATGCTGGAAAGAGTTTTGTCTTCCACTATATCCTCTTGCTCTTCTAACTTATCATCTGAAAAAGAGATCAGTTTGTTAGTATCGTCAGAAAGGTGAGTTGAGTGGTTGCGCCATAATATCCATGGTGCCAATGCTGGAAAGGGTTTTATCTTCCACTATATCCTCTTGCTCTTCTAACCTATCATCTGAAAAAGAGATCAGTTTGTTAGTATCCACAATACCTTATTTTTTATAATCCCTAATCGAACATTATGCTACAGATGGGCTAGTTATCCACGAGTTGATTCACGACTCGACTCACTCACGAGTCGAATCATCTTTTTGAAATGAGTCGACTCTTCAAAGAGTCGACTTGCGAGAAGCTTTTTTTCGTTGACTGATAAAGATAATAGAAGGAGAAATATTTTTCCGGGTGTTTGTTGTTTACTGAAGGAAAATGTTCTTTTATTCTGGTGTCGATTGATTGTGATGTCTTTACAATGTTTTCGCCGAAGTTGGGGACGTTTACTTGAAAGATGCCCCTTTTGTCAACTGGTTTTATTATGTCTTTCTGATCAAATAATGCGTTTTTGAAAATTGTCACTCGATGCGAGTCGAGATCGCGAGTCGACTCATATTTGTGAGTCGAGTCATGTCGACTCACCTAAATGAGTCGAAAATCTCATCCCTACATTATGCACAGAGTGAGACGCTGGTAATCTACAAAATATACACAAAACTTGTTTGACCGGCTTCTCCTATCAATTTACCTTTGACTGACTTCTCCTATCAATTTACCTTTGACTGGCTTCTCCTATCAATTTACCTTTGACTGGCCTCTCATCAATTTACTTTTGACTGGCTTCTCCTATCAATTTACCTTTGACTGGCTTCTCCTATCAATTTACATTTGACTGACTTCTCCTATCAATTTACCTTTGACTGGCTTCTCCTATCAATTTACCTTTGACTGACTTCTCCTATCAATTTACCTTTGACTGGCTTCTCCTATCAATTTACAATCAATATACCTTCGACTGGATTCTCTTATTAATATACCTTTGACTTGCTTCTCCTATCAATTTACCTTTGACTGGCTTCTACTATCAATTTACCTTTGACTGGCTTCTCCTAACAATTTACCTTTGACTGGCTTCTCCTAACAATTTACGTCTGACTGGCTTCTCCTATCAATTTACCTTTGACTGGCTTCTCCTCATCAATGAGTTTCTTCTTATCGTCAACATCGACAATGCCCTCGGACTCATCCTCTTCGTTTTCATCATCGCTCCATTTAATTTCAAACTTATCTTCCTTGATTTTCGATACTGGAGCTGACCAATCAAAATCATCGGCGGACACTTTTTCAGCTTGTGCGGCACTAACAAATACTGGAACAAAATATTACATCCGTCAGTCTCTTCTTTAGAAAACACTTTATTTAGCGATGGCCCAAACCTCTGGTAATCCATGGAATTCAGTATCTGGCTAGATGGTGTAAATATTTTCAGAATTTTCCGTGGTATGTCGTCTGAATTTTCAAAGAATAAAAAAACCTTTGAATTTCACTTTTGTGTTTCGAGGTAAACTCGGTCCCGAGAGGACAATTATACACTCAGTCCCGAGAGGACAATTTTACACTCAGTCCAGAGAGGACAATTATACACTCAGTCCTGAGAGGACAATATTACACTCAGTCCCGAGAGGACAATCATACACTCAGTCCCGAGAGGAAAATTATACACTCAGTCCCGAGAGGACAATTATACACTCAGTCCCGAGAGGAGAATCATACACTCAGTCCCGAGAGGACAATTATACACTCAGTCCCGAGAGGACAATGATACACTCGGTCCCGAGAGGACAATCATACACTCGGTCCCGAGAGGACAATCATACACTCAATCCCGAGAGAACAATTAAACACTCGGTCCAGAGAAAACAATTATACACTCACTCTGGAGAGGACAATTATGCACTCAGTCCAGAGAGGACAGTTATACACTCAGTCATGAGAGGACAATTATACACTCAGTCCAGAGAGAACAATTATACACTCAGTCTAGAGAGAACAATTATACACTCGGTCTAGAGAGGACACTTATAAACTCAGTCTAGAGAGAACAATTATACACTCAGTCTAGAGAGGACAATTATACACTCGGTCTAGAGAGGACACTTATAAACTCAGTCTAGAGAGGACAATTATACACTCAGTCCAGAGAGGACAATTATACACTCAGTCCAGAGAGGACAATTATACACTCAGTCCAGAGAGGACAATTATACACTCAGTCCGGAGAGGACAATTATACACTCAGTCCAGAGAGGACAATTATACACTCAGTCCAGAGGGGACAATTGTACACTCAGTCCAGAGAGGACAATTATACACTCTGTCCGGAGAGGACAATTATACACTCAGTCCAGAGAGGACAATTATACACTCAGTCCAGAGAGGGCAATTATACACTTAGTCCAGAGAGGACAATTATACACTCAGTCCAGAGAGGACAATTATACAAGAGTAAAGAAATTATATCCACCTACCATTTATGAAATATTTATCAACCGTATGTGAGCATTTCTTGTATACCTACAGGGTGAGTCATTTTAAAGAACATAGTCAAATATCTCGGAAACCGTTAGAGATAGGACAAAAAATTTCGATACAAAAAAACCTTATTTTGGGGGGGGGGAGGAAATTTAATGGTGACCTTAAAAAATTTTCTTCAAGGTTATATTAAGGACAACTTTGTTTTTCTCTGTATTTTTCATTGTAGTATTAAAATTTTTACAAATAAAAAAAAAAAATTTGCTTAATTTTTTTTTCGATTCGACTTTTTTTGAGATAATTTTTACCTTGAGCCGCTCTCAGTAATATATATCTAACATATGAAGTATTATCGGCATACCCATTTAAAACATTTGGACATAAATGTGTTGACTTTATTGAAACACTATCTGTTTTCCCGTGCTTCGCTACGGTTACAAAATTCAACAACTCAATTTTAGATTTTTGGTGGAACCGACACCCAGAGTGAACACGGCTCCTATTTAGATAATTTAATATTTTACTCAAAGATATTACTTTTTACACTGCGGAACAACTTCGTATAAAATTTCAGCTTTCTCGCTTATCCCGAAGTGATAC
>CM022881.1:28035867-28047797 GCA_012654025.1 Pachypsylla venusta | reverse complement strand
AGTCCCAGCCATACACTATGTTCAATGCAAAACTAAAATATATTCTTGTAAGAGATACTCCGAGAACACATCTGATCTTTGTTGGCAGACCCTTCTGCTCGTTCATGACGACAACGAGCAAAATGCGACTTTTGATGACCTACCGACTTTTAAAAAAATTTAATGAAAAAGGTGGAGTAGTCGCTTCACTAGGAATTAATTTGAATCCAACAAAATCTGAGTTGGGACAAATAGTCACATATAAGATTCCTCTTATAGCGGAAAATAGATACGAATATGTTCACTTGTCTTCGGATGAAATCGGGAATGTCACGAATGTAAGTATGCATTGATTGTTTCAATACGGGATGTCACTAATGTGAGTATGTATTGATTGTTTCATTAGGGAATGTCACTAATGTGAGTAAAAAATGAAGAGTTTCTTATTTTATTGAAAAATACCTTTTTCAAGCAATCCACATTTTTTTCAAAGTAAATCACATCCGGTGTTCGAACATGGATCTCACCATAACCATTCGATTTAAACAAAAAAGAATTCTTTACTGATCTTTACAAAAATTTTTAAAAAAAAAGTCAAGCTGGTAAAGAGTTAATGAATCTGAGACAATTTGTGTATTTTTTTTATTTTAAAAAAAAAAAANTGTTATTATGTCACAACTTTGGTACTTGTTAGTAAAGGCAACACAAAATTATATTTAATTAATATAATTAATAAAATAGATTTATTATAAAGAAGTAGTACATTTTAGTTCTGTAATCGACAACGTGAATCCATAATCAAATCTGATAACCTAACCTCAAAAGTTGTTTTTACTCTGACATATCCAAATCAGGAATACCAATAGATAGTTTTACAGATAGTTTTATAGTTAACTAGCTGAGTACCCGAACTTCGTTTCGAGAAGATGAGAAAAAAATGAGAATAAATCTGACTTTTATATTAGTTATCTTATAATCGAGGTACAACCGTTTATACGCGATTAGAGAATACCACATATAGATCACATATTACCTACACGTTCGTTAACCTATGTAGAACACGGGGAATAGTAATGGGTTGTTAATCTGCGTAGAACGTGTTGGGAGTAGTATTGGGTTAGGTTTTTGGAACCTAATCCAATACTACTTCCAACACGTTCTACCCAATAAACCTGGTGGTGTTTAGGTCATGTCTATGATTTTGAGTCAGAACAACCACTTCAATACCATTATATCAGCGAAGCAGCCCAAATTACACCTAACTATATCACATAATATATATGGAATACTGTTGGAATGGAATATTGGGTTGGGAATAGAATATTCAAATTTTCTCAACCTGTGTTGAACTCAAACGCTTTTTTTTAAAAAAACAANAAACGCTTTTTATTTTTAAAAAAAACAAAAAAACTAAGTCAATCTTACTCCCAACACGACCCACCCATTAAACCTTAGTTAATTTCTATTAAATTAAATCGCTTAAAAAAACAAATTTGGTCATATTTGTTAGGGGCATACCGGCATACGTATTGTATATCATGATCAGTTTAGTTTCAATAACTTAAGCGGTTCTCAAAATATGAGGAAAAAAGATTTTCCAAGATGGGAACCTCACATGGCCCCGTCAACAAAATATATGGCTAGAAGTGATCAGATACCCTTTAGGGCTTGCGTTTAGAATGTGACAAAAGTTTGGTCCTTATAACCTAAGTGGTTCCCAAAAATATTGAGGAAAAGTGAATTTCAAAGGTGGTGGTCTCACATGGCCCCGCCCCCAAAATATATGACTCAATGTGATCAAAAGCCATTCCAGGTCAGACGTATAGAAACTAACAAAATTTTGGTCGCTACAATCTAAGTGGTTCTCAAAATATTGAGGAAAAGCCAATTTCAAAGATGGCGATCACACATGGCCCCGCCCACAAAATATATGACTCAAAGTGATTAAAAGCCTTTAGTGATGGACGTAAAGCATCTCACAAAAGTTTGGTCGCAAGAACATAAGCGGTTCTCAATATATTGAAGAATACTGAAATCCCAAGATGGCGGCCTAATATGGCATATGGTTCCGCCCACAAAATATGTGACTCAAAGTAATCAGAAGCCATTAAGGGTCATATGTATAGAATCTCAGAAAAATTTGGCCGCAATATCTGAAGCGCTACTCAAAATATTGAGGAAAAGCGAAATTCCAAGATGGCGGCCAAAGATGGCTGGACCCCACAAAATATATGACTGAAAGTGAACAAAAGTTGTTAAAGGTCAAACCTAAAGTATCTCACAAAATATTGATCACAATAACTCAAGCGGTTCTCAAAATATTGAGGAAAAGCTAAATTCCAAGATGGCGGCTTCATATGGCCCCGCCTACAAACTATAAGACTCAAGGAGATTAAAAGCGTTTAAGGATCAAACCTATATCGTCCCACAAAAGTTTGGTCGCAATAACTTAAGCGGTTCTCAAAATATTGAGGAAAAGCGAAATTCCAAGATGGCGGCCTCACGTGGCCCCGCCCACAAAATATATATATTTTTTTAGCAAGAAACCATCTCGGACATATGCCCAATGACTTGCGAAAATTTCATAGTAATCTGATGTGTGGTTTAGAAATGCATAAAGGACATACATACACACACAAACATTCATTTTTACTTTATCTTCCTATAGAAGATAAAGTATTGTATTCGTGCAGCAAATTTTGACTTTTTTTGCCCAAAAAATCGTTTGACGGGAACCCAAAATAAAAATAAAATATATCATTTCCTATTGCTTTTGGGCCATATTTTCACTATTTCGGGTCATTTTTGAAGTTTGGAAATATTTGGAGCCATGCGGTCCAAAAAAACGATATTTCCGACGTACTACTTACACCGTACGTACGGAATCGTGTGCAGAGCTCTGGAAGGCAAACTACTAGTCCGATTTTGATGAAATTTGGTACAGGTCATCGTTGGGCAAAAAGACCGACCTGTATTTTTTCTTTTTCCCGATATTGCCCTCAGGGTAATTTCACACGATTTTTTTTAAAAATAATGTCCAGAGCCGACAGGGATCATTCAAAGTATTGGAAATTTTATTTAACCACTGTTTTTAAACTTATATTCAGAGTTCCCCCATTGGTTTAGGACCAAGAACGTCGCAATTGGACCAAATCTCCAAAATGAAAACTACATGACCAATTTTGATGAAATTTAAAATGGGTAACTATTGCATCTTTTTATGAAAAAAAAAAAAATGATAATGGGCCAATTTTAGTGCGTTTTTCTCAGGGGCCCCGTCAGTGGGGCCCAATAAGTTCCTTCAATTGACTATCGATTTAAAAGAATACGGTCCCTTTTATTCACTTAAAATTCAAAACAATTGATGTCTAGAGCCTAAAGGGATTATAGTAACAGTTTTTCAGCTTTTAGTCAGAGCTTCCCCACCACATTTCAGGACCAAGAGCGTGGCAATTGGACCATATCTCTAAAATCCAAACCACACAACCAATTATGATGAAATTTAAAATGGGTAGCTATGGCATCGTTTTATATATATATATGCACAGCCACCCAAGTATTATATTTGACAATTTTTGTTGTTTTTTAGATTTTTTGTATTTGGGGCCCCGGCCGGGACCCAAATATGAAAAAACATAAATTTGTCCTGATTTTGATAAAATATGGTATGCACCGTTGCCCAATTACTGTAATTGACATCTTTTGGTATTTTGTAGTAATTTTGGTTTTGGGGGCCCGGCAGATGCCCATAAATGAAAAAAACATAAAATTCGTCCGATTTTGATCAAATTTGGTATACACAGCCACCAAGGTATTATATTTAACAATTTTTGGTGTTTTGTATATTTTTTGCATTTGGGGCCCGGCCGGGACCCAAATATGAAAAAACATAAAATTCGTCCGATTTTGATAAAATTTGGTATGCACAAACACCCAAGTATTATAAATATTTGACAATTTTTGATGTTTTGTCGATTTTTTGTATTTGGGGCCCCGGCAGGGCCACAAATATGAAAAAAACATAATTTTGTCTGATTTTGATAAAATTTTGTATGCACCGTTTGACAATTTTTGATGTTGATAAATGTTGGATTTTAAAGGTTGCAACATACAGGGTGGACACAAACCAATACTCCCTCCTCCCCAATTTCCATTGTCCTTGAAAAACGAAACTAGCAATGTAAGAATCGTAGCGAAGCACGGGCGAAATGGCTATAGTTAAACTATAAATCGATAATATGATTTTTCGCATCAATATTAACCCTAGCATTGCCAAGGAGGAGGGAGGGTACAAAGTACCCGCGTTTTAGCAAAAAGCTTGTAGTAATCAATATAAAAAAAATCATTTTATACTTTATTTTGTTTGCGGGTACTTTGTGCCCCCACCTTGGCAATGCACGTAATTGAATAGAGTTTGGCAATCCTAAGGTTAATATCTTTTTATTTCAGATTAAATATTTTGAAATTCTCCGTTCTTCCATGGACGTTAACAGTAGAAGACTTGAAGTTATATTCACCACGTTCAAACATATGTTTGATGAGAAGAACTTTCTCAGACAATATCGAAAGTTAGTTGAAAAAATAAAAGAGGAGCATGAAAATCTTGTGCGTAGAGGACTCATCTTACAAGTTGGTCAAAGAATTTCCAATTCAGAACCTCAGGTTGACACGAATGGAAGTATGGCGGAGTCACGTGCACTTGGAAAACAGAAGAGAAAATATTCACGTTAGGCCAGGGGCGGATTTAAGGTTATATCTTGGGGGGGGGGCATGAAGCACTTTTGGAGGGGATACCTTTGAGGGGTATTCCATACAGGGCCGGCTCAAGAGAATTTGCCGCCCTAGGCAAAATGAATTGTGCCGCCCCCTGAATATAATATTTAATTTGTTTGTTAATTAATATAAACAGTAAAAGTACTCCTATTCATATTTTTAATGATTTTCTTGTTGAAGGAAAGAATTTAAATATTCTTAATTTTCATCGAATCGACTTTTTCAATTTTAGAATGAAATGGTTTTTTTTNAATTGATGCAACGGGTTTTAGTACTGTGATGGGAATTTCATCATGGCCACAGGATTGTTTATTATCCATGGTGAATAATATTTTCTCAATTTCAATGGCATTGCATGGAAGAAGCTGGAAAGTTGGAAGGACACGTAAAGCTTCTGGAAGAATATTTGTAGACTGGTGGGAGAAAGAATTGACAAAAGACTCTCCAACCCGCTGTAAGAACTCATTGAATGTTTTTGACAATTGTGCATGAGAAGTGATCTCCTGATTAATTTTTCGGGGGGTGGGGGGGCTATAGCCAGCCAGCCCCCCCCCCCTTGTGTACGCCCNTAGCCGGCCAGGCCCCCCCCCTTGTGTACGCCCCTGATCGGCTATGATTGGTGACTTTCGATCTTTATCTTATGTTTAGACCGTCTGGGTTTCTAGTTCTTAATATGAACTGATATGACAGTTCCCAATTTCTAATTTCATTTAAAATTTCTAATTCCCAATTTCATTACCATTTCATTCTAAAATTGAAAAAGTCGATTCGACGAAAATTAAAAATATTTAAATTCTTTCCTTCAACAAGAAAATCACAAAGTCACTAAATACATTCCTATATTATAATTATTATCATATTTTTAATGATAATTGTTGGGTTTTCTTGTAAGTCAGACTATCACAAACATTTCATATCCATTCCTGCAATGGAACAGATGATAGTCCGACCCTGTTTTATCTATCTAATAAAACTTGCTTAGCTTCAAAGCTTATGCATTTTGTTTAAGATAAGTAGAGCATTTCAAACCTTAGTTGAGTACTGATTTGATTCTATAACAGAGCGGTCGCGCTCAGTGCAATAATTTTCAATTCCTAAGTGTAAAATATTGTGATTGCACCCAGCGCATTTATAGTGGCCCCTTTGGCATAATTAGTGTTTTTTTGCGCCCTTGCGCTCTTTCTCATAGCACACTTGGGTCTGTTTATTAATTTTGCGCCCTGCGCACTTTAAGTTTTTTAAATTTAGTTTTGCGCCCTGCGCTTGTATAAATTGGCCCCCTTGGGCATAAACTATTAATTCTTTTGCGCCCTTGCGCCCTTTTCATTAACCCTCTTGGGTTATTTTAGTGTTTTGCGCCCTTGCGCACTATTTTGAAGTGAACTTTTGAAACGGGCGATTTTGAGAGGTCGACTGTCTAAATTTGAACCAGCGCGTTCCTGCTCAAATTGTATGGTCAACCTTTTGCCGGCGACGTATCCTTTATCTACCTCCTGTGTGTTGCTGGTAAGACCTGAACGACGACAATCAACGTAGGAACTTTGTGTTGCTGTTGGAACTTTTCTCTTCCATCCATAATATACAGTCCACAATTAAATCCGATATTTCACAACCCCCAACAGCAACTGATGATGATGAATCGAATGATTCGAAACTAGTTGACTAAACTTCCATCAGTCAACTTCCATCCTTCGACTCGACTAGACTGATGATGAATCTTTGGTTTTTATGATTGATAATTCTTGTTATAAATTATCAATTTATCAATCATATACACAAAAATGCACGTCTATATATGTATACATTTTTTTTTTTTTTTTTATATCNAAAAATGCACGTCTATATATGTATACATTTTTTTTTCATATCCCGCTGAAAATAAAATTCCATTTTGATTTTGCCGCCCCCTAAATTTTGCCGCCCTAGGTGGTTGCCTAGTTCGCTTATATGGTAGAGCCGGCCCTGCTTGGAGGGACGTGAAGCACTTTTGGAGGGGATACTTTGGGGGGTATGCCATACCCCCCCCCAGGTATAGAATAATTAGGAGTCAAAAATTGAAAATCTGTGTTCTAAATCAGCAATGTTGTTTCATACATAAGTAACTAAAACTATAACATTTTTTTAACAACATCATGCAATTTGTCAGTGGAAATTATAAAAAAAAATTGATGAGATGAGCTTTACGTACATTGCGAAATGGCCGATGTGCATAGCAGGCGCATGCGCGGATAGGGCATGTAGTTAGTGGCTAGGAATAGAGCTCTCTCGTAGCGGCATTTTTACAGTCCCTGAACAGTTTATAAAATTAAAAAAAAAAAAAAATTTAATTTTTTTTTTTTTTTTTTTTTAATTCTTTAAAAAATTTTACAGTCAAGTGAAGATATAGTATTTTATCTGCCTTAATAATGTTTTACTTGAGTTTATAAAATGTAAAATATATCTTGTTCTTGGGGCAGCTCATGTGTAAACAAGATAGACAATTGACGAGGGGAGTGTGGGGCGTTGTTATGACGTTATATATCTGGAATATTCTATTTGAATTTATAAAATGATTCCGATTATAATTATAAATTCAAAATGATAAAAATTATATAAGCCATAAATTATTTAGTGGAAGATTACTGTATAAATATTCACACTTCGCCTTATCAAGGGGCAGAAGAAAAATCACACTAGCAAGTAAAAAAAAAAAAAAAAAAATGTACCTAAATGTATATTTCCTTGTGTTATTATGTCACAATGTTTGCGGGCATCATAGCATTAGAAGATATTTTCAACATTCACTCCAATATCACTAAGTCTAAGTTACACTTTAACAATTTCCTTATAATGCTACCACTTGGCGCTATTTACCATAGCTACTCAATTGTTCTCAGGAGACTGAATTACCCCCAAACCTTTTTCAAATTTTCGAACTGTCCGGGAATCGAACCCGGAACCTCCGTGGTGCACGCCGAGTGTGATGCGAACTATGCCACGAGGACGTAGTTACACTATTAAACAACATCAATGAAAAAATAACTAATCTCAAAAAAGACCTCGGTGTGACATTTTCACATTGATAATGTTACCAAATCTTGTTACCAAACTGTTGGTTTCCTGATGAGGACTTTCAAATGTATCGAAAAGCCTGATCCATGTCTTCTCCTCTTTAACCTTAGGATTGCCAGAGGGGGGGGGGGTAAAAAGTACCCCCGTTTTAGCAAAAAGCTTGTAGTAATCAAATTATGATATACATATTTTAATGAGACCTTTAATAGATGTCACAAACAATATTTTCCATCATCTTAACCCTAGCATTGCCAAGGGGGGGGGGTATAAAGTACCCGCGTTTTAGCAAAAAGCTTGTAGTAATCAAATTATTATAGGTACTTATTTTAATGAAACCTTTAATAATTGTCACAAACAATATTTTCCATCATAGTATATAAAAATATGTATGTTCTAAGCCTTCTAAGGGATGATATTGAAGCCAAACTTTGGGTGCGGGTACTTTGTATCCCCCTCCCTTGGCAATGTATGTAACCAATACATTGATTGTCTAAAGCTACCATAAATTGTCTAAAGTGTCTAAAATGTCTAGTTATGTACCACCTGGAAGAAATAAGTGTGTGTAAACATTGTTAAAAGACATTTGTCTGTGTGGGATGTCAGGAAGGACAAAGTTCTGGCGCAGAATAGATTTCCTAGGGTCTAGCGATTTTTTTTATTATTTTCATTTACATTATTTTATTCCTGGGATTAAATTTTATATTTAGGTAAGATAATAATTGATTTAGTTTATATTTTTTTTAGTTTTTAATAAAGAATTAGCGACTTTTTGTCATAAAAAATACATTTTTTCCTATATTTTGTTTGCGGGTACTTTGTACCCCCTCCCCCTTGGCAATGCACGTAATTGAATAGAGCTTGGCAATCCTAGTGTTAATATATAAATCAGAAATTTGTGTGTACCTATGCATCTATTACAATACCACAGCCCAAACGGTAGCAGATAGCGAGAAATTGATGGGAATTCCCCCCCCCCCCAAATCATGATCTACGACCCCTAAAATATTATCAGAACTAAAATATGTCAAGCCGTTTTCGAGTTAGGTCCAAATTTATAGTTTATTCACCAAAATAGGACAGTCGCGGTCCGATATCTTAAAATTTGTCGCGACAATATATCAACTCAAAGCGAGAAAGTTTTAGGTGACCATTTAGTCCTTATTTTAGGACATTTCTGCAAAGGTATGGCCAGCCATTCCAGAGTTACGAGTTCGAAACCTGGAACGGGTAAAATAAAATTTAGAAAATACTAATTCTCAGAATGGCCGTGCCTCTAAGGCGCCTGGCAAAACGTTTAAATTTTTGGGTTTTAAAGGTTGAAATATACAGGCTGTTTCCCCTCAATTTCCATTGTCCTTGAAAAACAAAATTAGCAATATAAGAATAGTAGCGAAGCAGCTGGAGACACTTTCCCTGTCAATTTTAAAAAGATTTACAAGCATGAGTTGCTTGTGTCTTTGATGCAGTGATGTTCTGAACTCAAGAGAGTAATTCCGTACCCAATAGTAAAAATTTCCGTATTTTTGATGACATTTCCGTACATGCTTTAAAACACTGCAAATTGTATAACCCAGCTATTCATGAAGATGTTATAAGTGTTATTAGACAGTTTTTGTGCAATCCGTAAGTTTCCACGAAATATTACTGAGTATTACCACGAAAAAAAAAAAAAAATTGATTTTTTTTTTCGTGATTACGCGTAAACTCACTATTATGGTAAATATAAGTCGGATGAAAATCCGCTTCTGTACATGCGCGCGCATGAGTAGAACGTATTTTGGTCAACCATTATAGGTTGACCAACCTGAGTGGTAAACACAGTAGACTTGTAATTAGGCGGTTTGGATTCAAGTCTCAGTCTCTAGGCACCAGATTTCTTAGTTTTCCGTACATTTCGCGTACGGATTAGACTTCTATCCGTATGCCGTACCCAGGTCAGAATTTCCGTACAAATACGGATGAATCCGTACGCCAAACATCAGTGCTTTGATGAATTGAGTGAAGGCACATCTGTTCTCTTAGAGACTGGTATGAGATATAGTGTGGAAAAAATAATTTAATTTTAAGAAAAGTCTCCTACAGAAAGTTCTTTCCATTCTGGTTCTAGGCAGAACTTCAACCTCTAATTAACGGCCAAAAATATTGTACACTTCAACCTAAGTTATATTCTTCAATTTCTAGTATGAAATTGATATGAATAGGCATCAAATTTCAAGTTCTAGTTCTTTCCATTATGGTTTTAGATGGAACCGCCAGAAAGCGGTCTTTAACCGCTAATTAGCGGCCAACAATATATTACACTTCAACCTAAGTTGTATTTTTCAATTTCATGTATGAAATTGATATGAGTAGGCATCAAATTTCAAGTTCTAGCTCTTTCCATTCTGGTTTTAGGCAGAACCGCAAAAATCTGCCTCCAACCTCTAATTAGCGGCCAACAATATATTGCACTTCAACGTAAGTTGTATTTTTCGATTTCATGTATGAAATTGATATTGTTGCAGACTTAGAGTTCGCGGATTAAGTTATCGTGAATTTAAAACGCGTTAACTAACTTTAAAAATAATTAAAATAAAACTTAAAATAATTTATTAAAAAAAAATAGAAATTACAATAAATAAATAAATAAATAAAAATAGAACGTAACAGAAAAGTTCAATTACTTTCCGCCAACACCGAATTTACACCGATTCTAGAACGCCCGCAAATACACACGAATAACCGTTCACTTATGATATCGCTTCCAAAATCAAACACGCTTCGTTTATCGCTTAAACAATACTGAAACTATACTGACTCCGTTTATCGCTCAAAGAATACTGACTCGACTCCTAGACGTGCCCTTCTATTTATACCTTCATTCAAAACGTTCTAGAAGATTCTCGTATCAAAGAATTTCCATAACGCAATCAAACTGCGCGTTCTAAAAAGAAAACTAGGCGTTTATAAATAATTAAAACGTAAAACAATGTAAACAAGAAATGAGGAAACAAATAAAATACAACATGAATAATTCCCCCCCCCTTCACCCCGTCCCTTCTCCNCCCCCCCCTTCACCCCGACTATCCTCCTAGACAACCTGAGCAGTATAGTAAACATTCATTGATTCTTATAATGAATAACTCCTCCCTTCACCCCGACCCTTCTCCCACAAGACAAGAAAGACGGAGAAATGAATGGATAGGAGAAGCGTCGAGATATTTATACAGAATGTTTCATAGTAATATTACATACACAGGTTGTTCACTACAATATGAATAGGCATCAAATTTCAAGTTCTAGCTCTTTCCATTCTGGTGGTATGTGGAACCGCCAAAAAGCGGTCTTTAACCACTAATTGGCGGCCAACAATATTTTACACTTCAACCTAAGTTGTATTTGCAATTTCTAGTATGAAATTGATATGAATAGGTATCAAGTTTAAAGTTCTAGCTATTACCCTTCTCATTTTAAGCAGGATATGCGAAAACCGCTAAAAAGCGGCATAAAACCGCCAACGGTATACTCGATTTCCACCAAAATCTGATTTTACCGTTCATGTTTGTTGGGTCAGTTTGCAGGTATTTTATGATGAGATAATGTAACACGTAGATACTTATGTACAATTATGATAATGAGGGGAAAAGAGCATCCGAAAAGTCTTATTTTTTTACGAGACGAGAAATTTCTCGTATTTTCACGAGCCAAGACAAGGCCTTGTCTGGTCTCGTATTTTTTACGCGAGACGAGAGAAGATCTCTGTCTCGTCTTGTAAGTTTCGAGACGAGAATAGAAATTTCTCGTCTCGCGTCCAGCACCACATACCCCTGATTTTAATATTGGTTTTTAAAGTTTTTTTTTTTAAAAAAAAAGGCTTTTATTTAACTTACTATGTAGGTATGTATGTTTGTGGGTAAATCTTAGAAATTAAATTTAACCCACTTCCCATTGTCCGATTGAGCTGAAATTTAGCACCGTGGTAGATCTTCGATGACAATTGAATGTGGTTTGGTTTTGGTTGGGGTCATTTCGTTACGGCCACTTTTCTGGCCGATTTTTATAAAAATTTCATAAATTTTCCGATTTTTGGCAAATATCTCAAGATTTGTCGCGACAACATATCAACTCAAAGCGAGAAAGTTTTAGGT
>CM022881.1:27964138-28008361 GCA_012654025.1 Pachypsylla venusta | reverse complement strand
CCGGTTTGGCACTTTCCTTTATCGATATTTATCACAGGCCTTGGGTTCGCCCCTCCCCAATAACTGAATCATCAGTTACCCCTGGGGGTTTATTATTAAATAAGTACCGATTTACTTTATCGACCTCCCCTAGGCCAGATGCTGGCTACGCCCTTGGGCCAAAGAAGAATTTGACATTCGAATTATGCTGAAACACACATTTCTTGATCTAAACGAAAAACTTTCTATAGTGATTTTCAAAATTTTGGCACTTTCAAGGAGGGCTTCTGTAATATTAATATTACATTTTTAAAACTTAAGAAATTTGAATTAGTTTGAGATTCATTTACGATTGGTACTCAAAACAGGACAAGGGTTTCCATGTTCAAATTGTACTTTTTACTTTCCTTATCCTATAAAAAGGAAAGTATTGTAAAATGGGCTGAAATTTATGATGTCGAGTTTTCAATGCCAAAACTCGTTTTGAGGTCCCCAGAGCTAAAATCTCGAATTTCAGCCATTGGTCCGTGTGTGTGTGTCCATCTGTCTGTGAACAAGATATATCAAGAATGGCAAGTGCTATAGAAATGAGATTTGGTATGTATGTCAGTTTTATGGCATGAACGGCAAAAATAAGCTTTTGCTGGAAATTGAATGTACCGTTGGGGATTTCATACCCCTTTTTAGCGGTTTTCGCATATCCTGCTCAAAATGAGAACGGTAATAGCTATAGAACTTTAAATTTTGGTGCCCATTCATATCAATTTCATAAAGAAATTTAGGAATACTACCTAGATCGAAGTATAATATATTATACTTCGTAATAAGTATAATAATTTGAAGTAAAAAATACTGAATTGGAACATTGAAAGATTCAGAAATGTAACAGCCAGCTCATCTGAGAAAGATCTGTTCAAGGACGCAGATATAATAATTCTGACAGAAACATTTTGTACAGATGAGCACATCATGCAAATACCAGGCTATTACAAAATAGAAGTATTGGCCGAGAAACCAAACTTGGGCAGACTCATAGGAGGAATAACTCTTTGTACAGATGAGCACATTATGCAAATACCAGGGTATTACAAAATAGAAGTATTGGCCGAGAAACCGAACTTGGGCAGACTCATATAGTCCGGGAGCTAGCCTGGCTTGTCCTACCTCATAAGCAGCAGAAGGATTTCATAGTGGATACAGAAGAGCTCAACCTTTCTGTGTAGGATTGTCTATCCTATAGCAATGGATGTTTGTGTATCTAGGCTTGATAGGTCTTGTGTAATTTCCTCGATTATATATCCTCAGTACTGGTATCAGGATGGAAATAATAGCATAAAATATTTCCCTATTGGGAAATATTTTATGCTGTTATTTCCATATTGAGGATATATAATCGAGGAAATTACACAAGACCTATCAAGCCTAAATACACAAACATCCATTCATGGGCGTAGGAAGGGGGGGGGGGCTGGGGGCAGCTGCCCCCCCCTAGAAATTTCCAAGAGTATGCAGCACGGAAGGGGCAACTTAAATTTACACTANCCCCCCAATAACTTAATCATCAGTTACCCCTGGGGGTTTATTATTAAATAAGTAACGATTTACTTTATCGACCCCCCCCCCCTCCCTTCCGACATGAAGATCTCACCTGCCCCCCCCTAGGCCAGATGCTGGCTACGCCCTTGCATCCATTGCTGTAGTATAGACAAGCCTACACAGAAAGGTTACTCTTTGGTGCAACTACTGCAAGCTTATTGTTTTAGACTTGTTACAAACTCAGAAATCCCTACTTATGTGGTCCACAATGGCAATAGCTGTATAGACCTTATATTCGTCAAATCTAGTGTCCTTTATAACTATCATGCCCTACAAGATCTAATTAGAAAACATCAAAGAGTACTCGCTATTCCAGGGTGCGGCAATTAGTATTTCCACATTTGAAAGAGCTGGTACAGCCAACGATCATACCAGGTTGAATACACCAGTTCCCGTCAGATCATTGAAGTTAAGCAACGTCGGGCGTGGTCAGTACAAGTGCATTTTGGGATGTATAACGGCGTCAAAAGTGAAGTTTACTAACGTTCACAAATATGTATAGCTTTCCGCTAATTATTTATGCTAGCCAGATTCAGTAACGCCAACGATCACACCATGTTAAATACACCAGTTCCCGTCAGATCACAGAAGTTAAGCTACGTCGGACGTGGTCAGTACTTGGATGGTCAGTACTGACCGCCTGGGAACACCACCTATCGTTGGCTCTTTTTTCCGGCCCAACCGAGGCTGGGTGAGGTCAATGTGGGTAGCTGGTTTGCAAGTTTCCAGCGAATGGGGGGTAAAACCCCCGTCTTGAATGATTAATAGATGTTAAAGAGACGTTAAGCCAAATTAAGAAGAAAAAAAAGAGAGCTGGTACATAAATACCAAATGAGATATTTGAAAAAAATATGTATTCTGTAAGCTTGCGTATTCTAGTTTTTTTCTCATCTATGTTTTGTAAATAATGTCATCCAAATGACGGCCTTGGCGAGTGATGCACATTTGGAGTCTTTCGCGGAAGTTTTTCATGACTCTGGTCAGCATACCAGCATCAATTTACATGATTTCTTCCAGAATTATCTCCTTTAACTCTTCAGCGTTCCCAGGGCGATGTATGAAGACCCCAGCCTTGAGGTAGTAACCCCACAGGAAGAAGTCACGGGGACTCAAATCCGGCGACCTGGGAACATGTCTTGCGGAATCTCAGGAGAACGATTGGCTGTATGGGTAGCCTCATACAGACTAAAGCTGATGATGTGGTCCTAAAGTTGTGAACTCAACTTAAAATTGTTTTTCGATCAGGAACTGGATCCGTGGAGTGCAAATCATACTTTGTGCGGAACGCCCTCTGAGTGGCTATAATGGTTCACTTTTTTAAAAAACAATTTGACAACGAATGCACAATGCACGCTCGACCGAACCATTGCAACAACTAAAAACTGGATGTCATTTCGTGTTGAATATCACAAATCCCTCGCTCCTCCCATTATCACTCTTCCTCTCACGATTCCCGGGTGGGGAAGTATGTTTTTTTTTAAATATTTCTAAATTTATTTTCAAAAAGAAGTATAACTTCTCACGCGCGTACTTACAAAAGTACACGCACCCATTTTTTTTTTTTTTTTTTTTTTTTTTTTTTTTTTTTTTTTTNTTTTTTTTTTTTTTTTTTTTTTTTTTTTTTAATTTGGCTTAACGTCTCTTTAACTTCTATTGGTCATTCGAGACGGATACAGAGAAAAACAATAATAATTAACATCTTAAAATAAACATTTTAAGCTATTAAAGTGTTCTCAGACAGGCGCATGCTCAGTAGACTTATAGCACAGCACAAATCTTTGTTTATAAGCAACGAAAATATAAGTATACAAACATTTTCTTATGGAAGTTTGCAGATAGAGCAATACTGGGTTGATGTTGAAGTATAATATGTTATTTATCACATTTTATTCTTGGAGCACACTTGAAGTACTTGCACATTATTTGTCATGACGCCAAACTTTTGTCTTTTTTTGACTTCAAACAGTACCACGCAGACATATTTTTATCAAATTCACTAATTGTATTTGATCAAACCCAAAAGTGACCAAAATTTGTCTTAAGAGTCTAATAGGATTTAAACGCATGACAAACAATAACAGCTGCGGGTTCGAATCTGGATTTCAACATAACCAAACAAAAGTTACGCGGCGTGCAAGGTCACTCCAGCTATGACAGAAGTAGGAAATAGTAGATTTTACATACACATAATCTGCCTGGTAGGCCCGACAAGAGGGGGGGGGAATCCCCCCCAGGGCCGGGAATTCCTAAGAGGTCCGGTGAGAAAATTATCATAATGAAATTTTTCATGATTTTTCTGAATAATAAATAGATCAACTTAAAAGATTTGGAATTTTTGCAAACACACAAAATCAGAAGTTTAGCGATAGTGGGCTAATATGGGACAATGGCTATTGCAGAACACTGATTTTAAAATATAGTGCGACCTTTCAGCTTGTACAGCAATCATAAATATTGGTATATTTCGTAAACATTAACATCTGATAATCGAATTATGTGTTGCCAAGAAGAAGCGTACACGCCTTTTCACATCAACTAAGTGAATTGCCTACTTTTACTTTTATTACTGCCCATACGGTGATATTAGATATATGAATAATAGAGGGGCCCGTAAATTTTTCCCCCCCGTCCCGGATTTTCAGTCTGTGGCGCTGCTGCCTGAAGATTGACAAACATAATAAATCAATAATTAAATGAAATAATTAAAGAATATATAAGATATAATAAATATAATAGTAAAATTGATGATAAAAAGATAAGCAATAAACACTTTTTACATTGAGCAAACAAACGGTAATTAATTAAATATTGTCATTAGGTTCGATTCGACCAAAGTGATTCGTTTGGATTGGGGCCAAAATAATTGGAGATCCGACACTGGTGGAAAAGATTCATAAACATGGCAATATTTGTTGGAGATCCGACACTGGCGGAAAAGATTCATAAACATGGCAATATTTGTTGGAGGTCCGACACTGGCAGAAAAGATTCATAAACATGGAAATATTTGTTGGAGATCTGACTCTGGCGGAAAAGATTCATAAACATGGAAATATTTGTTTGAGATCCGACACTGGCGGCAAAGATTCATAAATATGGAAATATTTGTTGGAGATCCAACAATGGCGGAAAAGATTCATAAATATGGAAATATTTGTTGGAGATCCGACACTGGCGGAAAAGATTCATAAATATGGCAATATTTGTTGGAGGTCCGACACTGGCAGAAAAGATTCATAAACATGGAAATATTTGTTGGAGATCCGACACTGGCGGAAAAGTTTCATAAACATGGAAATATTTGTTCGAGATCCGACACTGGCGGAAAAGATTTATAAACACGGAAATATTTGTTGGGGATCCGATACTGGCGGGAAAGATTCATAAATATGGAAATATTTGTTGGAGATCCGACACTGGCGGAAAAGATTTATAAACATGGAAATATTTGTTGGGGATCCGATACTGTCGGGAAAGATTCATAAATATGGAAATATTTGTTGGAGATCCGACTCTGGCGGAAAAGATTCATAAACATGGAAATATTTGTTGGAGATCCAACACTGGCGGAAAAGATTCATAAACATGGAAATATTTGTTCGAGATCCGACACTGGCGGAAAAGATTTATAAACACGGAAATATTTGTTGGAGATCTGACTCTGGCGGAAAAGATTCATAAACATGGAAATATTTGTTGGAGATCTGACTTTGGCGGAAAAGATTCATAAACATGGAAATATTTGTTGGAGATCCGACACTGGCGGAAAAGATTCATAAACATGGAAATATTGGTTGGAGATCCGACACTGGCGGAAAAGATTCATAAACATGGAAATATTTGTTGGAGATCCAACACTGGTGGAAAAGATTCATAAACATGGAAATATTGGTTGGACATCCGACACTGGCGGAAAAGATTCATAAACATGGAAATATTTGTTTGAGATCCGACACTGGCGGAAAAGATTCATAAACATGGGAATATTTGTTGGAGATCCAACACTGGCGGAAAAGATTCATAAACATGGAAATATTTGTTGGAGATCCGACACTGGCGGAAAAGATGCGTAAACATGGAAATATTTGTTGGAGATCCAACACTGGCGGAAAAGATTCATAAACATGGAAATATTTGTTGGAGATCCAACACTGGCGGAAAAGATTCATAAATATGGAAATATTTGTTGGAGATCCAACACTGGCGGAAAAGATTCATAAACATGGAAATATTTGTTGGAGATCCGACACTGGCGAGAAACATGGAAATATTTGTTGTTTACAAAATTTGAGTAAGAGCGAGAAGAAAAACTTGAAAATCCTTCGCTTTACGTATGAAAGACTACATCAGGCATATCATTATGACGACTTCGGCGACATGCGTGTATTGCGTGTACACGTTCAAGGAAAATTTTGTTTCTATATTTTTGTTTCTATATTTTCCTTCTTCAATTGTGCAATCGTTCAAGGCTTATTCTCTACACCCTAGCTTTGAAGTGACCCCAAGCAAAGAAGACTTCTCGGTGATATTAGGTCACATCACCTTTTGTTATTCCCCGAAACCTCTTTCGTATTACTCGAGGGCACTCCTTTTTACAACCATGCCATTCAGGGAACGAATAAATTCGATCAGAAAATTTTCGCTCCCGGCAGGATTCGAACTCACAACCTCTGGACCAAGAGTCAATGCTTTTAACAATTCGGCCACGGAGACGTCACATGACCTGAGAAGCCATTTTTCGTTACCGTTCCGCGACAGAATACGGTCTTTGAAATTTTTCTATCCACAAGGCGAGGATGTCATAGGTTTTGAAGCAGATGCCACCATCCTGTTGGAACCACAGATTTCTTTCTTTGAGGTCATATCAAGACTCAGGTGTAGGAGAATAAACGATTGCAAAAGAGGAGCAGGAAATTCGGGAAACTCTCAAAAATTGAGAGTCAGTTCTGGGCGAGTTAACACGGAAGTGGATGTCCCCATATATGCTTATTTGGTTACCGTTCCGCGAGAGAATACGGCCTTGAAATTTTTCTATCAACAAGGTGGGGATGTCATGGGTGGTAAAGCAGATGCCACTATCCTGTTGGAACCACAGATTTCTTTCTTTGAGGTCATATCAAAACTCAGGTGTAGAGACTAAACGATTGCAAAATTGAAGCAGAAAATTCGGGAAACTTTTAAAAAATTGAGAGTCAACACTAGGCGAGTCAACACGGAAGTGGATGTCCCCATATATGCTTATTTGGTTACCGTTCCGCGAGAGAATACGGTCTTGAAATTTTTCTATCAATGAGGATGTCATGGGTGGTGCAGCAGATGCCACCATCCTGTTGGAACCACAGACTTCTTTCTTTGAGGTCACATCAAAACTCAGGTGTAGGAGAAGGAACGATTGCAAAATTGAAGCAAGAAATTCGGGAAACTCTCAAAAATTGAGAGTCACCTCTGGGTGAGTCATCACTGGGCGAGTCACCTCCGGGCGAGTCGACACGGAAGTGAATGTCCCCATATATACTTATTTGTTTACCGTTCCGCGAGAGGATACGGTCTTGAAATTTTTCTATCAACAAGGTGAGGATGTCATGGGTGGTGCAGCAGATGCCACCATTGTTGTAACCACAGATTTCTTTCTTTGAGGTCATATCAAAACTCAGGTGTAGGAGAATAAACGATTGCAAAATTGAAGCAGGAAATTCGGGAAACTCTCAAAAATTGAGAGTCACCTCTGGGCGAGTCTCCTCCGAGCGAGTCAACACGGAAGTGGATGTCCCCATATATGCTTATTTGGTTACCGTTCCGCGAGAGAATACGGTCTTGAAATTTTTCTATCAACAAGGTGAGGATGTCATGGGTGGTGCAGCAGTTGCCACCATTGTTGGAACCACAGACTTGTTTCTTTGAGGTCACATCAAAACTCAGGTGTAGGAGAATAAAAGATTGCAAAATTGAAGCAGAAAATTCGGGAAACTCTCAAAAATTGAGAGTCACCTCTGGGCGAGTCAACACTGGGCGAGTCAACACGGAAGTGGATGTCCCCATATATGCTTATTTGGTTACCGTTCCGCGAGAGAATACGGTCTTTGAATATTTCTATCAACAAGGTGAGGATGTCACGGGTGGTGCAGCAGATGCCACCATCCTGTTGGAACCACAGACTTCTTTCTTTGAGGTCACATCAAAACTCAGGTGTAGGAGAATAAACGATTGCAAAATGGAAGCAGGAAATTCGGGAAACTCTCAAAAATTGAGGATCACCCCTGGGCGAGTCATCACTGGGCGAGTTACCTCCGGGCGAATCATCACGGAAGTGGATGTCCCCATATATGCTGGTGAACTCCACTTTTCACCCCGGTATATTGAATAAAAATTTGATAAATCGAACCTAATTGTTGTTACCTATCTAAGTTCTTAGAATATTTTTACAATTTTTTTTTTTTATTTGGGGAACACGGTACTCAAATTTTGAGAATCTCCGACACCAAATTTGTAAAGCACATCATTAACAATAATTAATTATAGATTTATTAATTATTAACATCCTCTTACACACGATTTTCAAGAAATACCATTTACAATAATATTAATTAAAAAAAAAAAAAAAAAAAAAAAAAAAAAAAAAAAAAAACATTCACACCACCATGATGCACACAAAAAAGATGGAGCAAAATGCTGGGAATGACATGTCACAAAAATACCTATAGGTCTTAAAATTTAAATGCGAAGGTCATTTGAACTCTTTTTTGTTTATTATTTTCAACAAGGTTCACCTTTGGAATCGTCACGACAAATAAAATACCGCCTGATCGGCCTGATCGTTTCCGTGCTTATTGTATTCTATGATTTTCAAACAAAAATCGGAGGAGATACTTTTATTGGAGAACGGCTGGACAGTTTTGAATTCTCATAAAATTTTTGGGGTCTCAGCCTATGTTTTTTTTTTTTTTTTTTTTTTNTTTTTTTTTTTTTTTTTTTTTTTTTTTTTTTTTTTTTTTTTTGGAGGGAGGGGGAAGGGGTCATTCCTATCGATTTTGATTTATTATTTTTAATAATGAACTTTGAAATCGTCAAGGAAAAAAATAATTACCCCCCCTCAAAATTTGACATTATACGTTTCAAGATACGTAGAATCCAAAAATTGAATTAAAAAAAAATCCGTTTGTCCGCGATATGCCGTGATGGGCACTTTTGCCACTTATTGTTGACCGATTTGGATGAAATTTGGTATATAGGTCCCATCTGGGCTCTAATTGTGCCCCGAAACTTTTGCATGCAATCGAATACACCCTTGGTGATTTTTACCGCTTTTTAGCGGTTTTCCGTGTTGCTGTCTAAAAGGAGAATGGTAAGAGGTAGACATTTGAAATTTTGTATTTGGGGTCTCAGTTGGCTCCAAATCTTTTGGGTTCAAATATACCGCTGGCGGTTTTTACCGCTTTAAAGCGGTTTTCATTAATCCTGTGTAAAAAGAGAATGGTAAGAGCCAGAGACTTCAAATTTGGTAGGTATGTCAAATTTAGAATCTAATTACGCCCCAGATTTGGAATTGTCACGAGATCCCTCCCTCAATTTTTTTGGGAGTTATTCCCCCCATTTTTTTTTGACAGAAAATTAATGAGCCCATGTGTCACATTGGCAGATATTTTTTTTATGTCTCTTACAGTTTTGGCTAAACAATTATAGGCAGTAAGCGATATATTGATGTTTCAGGTCATCCATCGATTTTAACAATTCCCCATTCCTTCATAATTGCACATTTCCTCTGGAAAGCTCTGCCTTGAGTGATATGCTACACTTGAATGCATATGTGAGACTACATTATTGTGTTTGGAGATGGGTGCGGAGTTCTCGTAACAGATCTATTGAGTCCGTTGTTTGGTGAGGTAAACCAGACAATCTAACAACATCAATGATCTCCTGGGTGTGAAATGTTAAGTTAGTCTGTTATATACATCTAAATACAGGGTGTTCCAAAAGGTTATGCAAAAAAAGAAACCACCTATAGTAGAGCTCAAATAAAGGCAACTTTGCTTACTAAACACCTATATAGAAATGGATCCCAAGGTAGCTAGGGCCACCCAAAGTTGGCACTTAAAAATCGCTTGAACAGTAAAGGAAAATGATTTATAAATTGAAAAAACTGAAAACCCGTGTTGAAGCTTGCATCTCCAGGAAATCCATCAAGTCGGAGACCCAGATTGGGCAAATTTTTTGGAATTTTTATTTGCAATGAACTAACGCCAGACTAATACTTCATATTTAGAATCGTCCTACGCTCAATTTTTGCGATTTTGCGAAGGTCAACGGTTGGTTTTAGACTATTCCGGTCTTTTTTGTAGCAATATAAGTTTTAGAAGACATGGCATACCTTAAAACACAAAAAAAAAAAAAAAAAAAAAAAAATACGCATCAAAAAGTTTTAGGCATTTTCATGTCATGACCCCTCCATAACTCCGTCCCTGATCGGGGAAAAATTGCCAAATACTCACCAAAGAAGCATGATAACAATCGGGGACGTCATGCAAAAAATTAAGTCAATCGCAAAATAATTCGATTTTTAATAATTATTTTTCGATTTTGAAGTGCTAAATTTGGATGGCCCTAGCTACCTTGGGGTCCATTTCCGTATTGATCAGAGGTTCCCAAACTGGGGGGCGCGTCCCTCTAGGGGGGCGTGAAGGCATGCCTAGGGAAGCGCGAGACCAGTTGAATTATTATCATGCAGTTGAAATATATATGTACACAAGTTTTTTACAAAGGTAATTTTATTGAACATGATGTTTAGAAAATTTGAATGAGATAGTATTCAGCAACACATTAGCGTTTTCATTGAGATAGCATTCAGCAACACATTATCGTTTTGAATGATATAGAATTCAGCAACACATTAGCGTTTTGAATGAGATAGCATTCAGCAACACATTAGCGTTTTGAATGAGATAGTATTCAGCACCACACTAGCGTTTTGATTGAGATAGCACTCAGCAACACATTAGCGCTTTGAATGATATAGAATTCAGCAACACATTAGCGTTTTGAATGAGATATCATTCAGCAACACATTAGCGTTTTGAATGAGATAGTATTCAGCAATTTTGAATGAGATAGCATTCAGCAACACATTAGCGTTTTGATTGAGATAGCATTCAGCAACACATTAGCGTTTTGAATGAGATAGCCTTCAGTAACACATTAGATTTTTGAACGAGATAGCATTCAGCAACACATTAGCGTTTTGAATGAGATAGCATTCAGCAACACATTAGCGTTTTGAATGAGATAGCATTCATTAACACATTAGCGTTTTGAATGAGATAGCAATCAGCAACAGGGGCGTGGAAGGCTTTCATTTCAAGAAAAGGGGGCGCGGTACCAAAAAAAGTTGGGGAACCCCTGGTATAGGGGTTTATTAAGCAAAGTGGCCTTTGAGATCTACTATACGTAGTTTCTTTTTTTGCATAACCTTGTGAAACACCCTGTAGAAACACTGGGATTGAATGATGATGAGTACAAAACTATTATAGAAATTAAAACTAATTAATAACTGAAACAGATAAATGTAGATGTATACATTGAACAGCTAAATGATTTGAACTCTACCGGTACTCTTTATAAAATAAACAACTAAAACACTAACACATTAATATTTATATTAAATTCTTTGAATATATATTAACAGGAAGAAATGTAAGGTATCAGCTCTGTACAAAAATCGTTAGACACTTTTTGTAAAATTGGGGTCTTAACACCTCTTTGGAATAGCCGACATTATTTTTTTTCCCCGATGGACCCAGTTTTAAAATTTTAATATTTTTCGTTTATTACTTACTTAAATTTTTTTAAGTAAGTAATAAACGATTTTTTTTTTATTTTTTCGTGTGCAGTTGATGGTTTATATCTAATTATGATGTTTTATAGTGTTTTCATTTTTTTGAAATGTTTTGATCGACACTTAAAAATCGATTTAAATTTTCAAACAATTCGAAATTTACCGCCATCAGGCTCCCATCTTTGTTTACATTTTTATTAAAAATTTCAGTCCTGAGTTTGTGAAAAGATTTTTGGACTCTTCTCCGTGCGTCGCTCATTTATTTTAATCTTTGAGTTGAAATATTTTTATTGTTTCATTTCGACGCTTGCAATCAAGAAGAACGTTTGGTTTAGCTAGTCAAATAATTATTATTTATTAAGGTTGATGTTTTCCCTAAAAGTCTGTAGGATCCAGCTCTGTACATTCAAATTCTCGATGCGAAAGCTAAGACCCTAATTCATTTCAAAAGTGTCTAACGATTTCAAATCATACATTCTTTCCTTGTTATGTATATTCTGTGATTAAATTAGGTTAATTTTACAAAACAATATTATACCTATTAACACATAATGTTTCTCAAGTCAAAAAATTACCAAAAAGAAACACACAGACAATAATAGGTCGCTAAAGAAGTATGTGGTTAACAAGTTGTTTACGACTTAAATAAAAGACATTTAGTCAAACCTAATAAACCTTACCAAAACTTGTTCTCAAGTATCAGTAAAGCAGAGACACCCAGTCACTGCCGAAGTAACATAGGGAAGTACTGTACGGACGTGATCTCCAACATGGCAAGGAACATAAACTAGAGAAATAATTTTGCCAGAGAGATGAAATTAGACAGCAGTATAAAGTCCTAGGAGATTTCCTAAGAGGGGATCAGATCAGTTTTACAGATAGGAAGTGCACAAGCTCCGAACACTAAAGACCTTCACTTCAATTATAATAACTGATCAAGTGTTACATTAAACTTCCTTCAACCGTATCCAGCAAACAAGGGTCTTCTTTAGGCCTATTTACACTGCCCGAGCATTCGTCGCGAACAGAGATGACGAATGAGCATTCGTTCGAGGCTCAGGAAGTGTAAACAGTCGCCGCGAGTCGATCATGTTCGAAGCGAATGCTCGTTCGTGCTCGAGCCTGATCTCGAGTAACTGTTCACACTGATTGAGCAGTGTGAACAGAATGCTCATTTGCGTTCGTGCTCGTCGAAAACTGGCGAGCAATGATCACGGATGCTCGATGCATTCGTGATCATTGCTCGTGTATGTTCAGACAGTGTAAATGGGTCTTTAAAGATATCTCTCAAACAACACACAAACCTCTCACAAGTCACTCACTGTTCTCTCACAGTACCTACCCACCCATTAGCAACAAAAGTAGATAATTATTGAGCTTAATTTGCTAATTATAAAAGAAATTAAAAACAACAACAAAAAAATAATTAAAAAATAACCAAATTATCCTCTCATTTATAAATGGAAGCCAAACAGATTGGTAAACGCGTTACATTTTGTGATCAAGAAGTTAAATAACCCTTGAAAAGCCTCGTTTCATGCTTCTTCTTCATGCGACATTGTCATCATGCTCATTTTCTTCTCGGCCACTTTACTGTGAAGTATATCGATAGGTGTTGAATCATCGTACAAAGATGGCGCTTGAAATATAATGAGGACAGTTCCCATAATGCAAGCAATTGTAAAAATCCACAGGAATAATCTGTCTAATACCATCGCTACATACTTCCAATCTTCTATCACCTGACAACAAAAATTAAAATATAATGAAGTGAATAGAACATCAGCTCCAATATTATGATTCTAATGTAAACATCCTGTATATAGACCGCGACACTTTTCCTTTCTATTTTTATTTCTCCTTCTGTGAGATTCGAGAATATTGTTTTGTTTACATTTTAGGTTGTTTTTGTTTACAAAGAATTGAATAGGTAGAATCTGTACTGCTTAGTTTTACTATCCCATTCGAGAACACGTAGAAAAATGTAGATCGTTCTAGAAAATCCTTAGGAATGCATAAATAGAGGCCGCGAGTAGAAGCCAAGTTCAGTGATAAGTGAGTTTTAGTCAGTCTACTTTTAAAAGCGAAGTCTGTCAGTCAGTTTTATTTCAGTGATAAGTGAGTTTTAAAAAGTGATAAGTCAGTCAAAAGCAAAGTTCGTTCAATGAGTTATTTCGAATGATTAATTTGTGAATTTTTCGTGTTTGAATTCCGTTGTATTTTCGCGTGTTTTGAATACGGTATTTGCGAGGTTACACAGTATCGAATTTTTGTTACGTTTTTTTTTTATTGTAATTTCTTTCTTTAATAAATTGTTTTAATTTTATTTTGTTTATTTTATTTTTAAAGTTAGTTAACGGGTTTTTAATCAAAGAATACTTAATCCTCAAACCCTAAGTCTAACAACAATAATTAGGACAGTTCCCATAATGGAAGCATTGAGCTGAGTTACGAAGGTTCTGAAGGTTGAAAAAAAAATACAATTTTTTTTGTCATTGAGGAAAAATTAATTATTATTTAAAATTAAAAACATGATAAATACGGACATAAAGCAGGCCGGAATGACTTATTTTACACACTCAAAAGGTCTCCTAAATTTAAGTGACTGGGAATCCAGGTAAATTATCAGAACTAAAAATGTCAAAACGATTTTGAGTTTATTGCCAAATGTCTAATTTATTGACCAAAGTGGCAAGTCACGGTCTGATATCTTGAACTTTGTCGCGTTAACATATTACCTCAAAGCGAGAAAGTTTTAGGTGGCCGTTTAAACCTTAACTAAGTACATAGTTTGTAAAATTATTACAGCCTTTCTAGAGTTACGGGTTCGAAACAGGGATCAGGTAAAATAATGTTTAGAAAATACTAACCACCCATAACGGCCATGCTTCCAAAGACTCCGGCGAAACATATTAACGAGAAATCTTTGTTTTATATTCAGGGTGAACTACCCCACTTGATAGGGTCAAGTGGGGTAATTGTAAACTCGGAAAATATTTTTTTCACGGTTGATTTTTATAGTATGCATTGTGTTTGAACCTAGTTATCGTATATTATTCTCAATTTTTCTATCAAAACCGCTCAAAGAAAATTTTAATTTTTTTAATCATTACCAAAAATTTTGGTATACGAGTCAGACATCTCCTGAATTTTTGAAAATGTCGCAAGTATTTCTGCCGTTTTGCGATTTATTTTATTTTATTTGTAAATAATTTATTGTCAAGACTGTTTCATATATATTCAAACTTAAATCTGAATAATTTAAAGACTTTTTTTTTAGCTGTTTACAATAATCCCTCTTTTCCCTATATGGGTTAGTTGTAAACCATACATGCTGTTGTAATGGGGAGTTCTTTCATATAGGGCCAAATGGGTTATTTGTAAACATTTAATACCGCGGCAGTAAACAAAACATTTGAGCGGTACTTATTGTAGGAATGTTGTATTCATTTATGTAGGTTAATATACAATAACATACATGATAGCCATTGCATACTGTAAAAATCAGCCGTGAAAACAATATTTTGTCTGTTTATAACCACCCCATCATGAACAGGGTTATAGTAAAATCAAAGGGTAATTGTAAACAGCACATACGAAATTTATTTGGAAATTGAAAAGTTCTAAGAATACTGTCTAATGATAAAAAATATATTAAATATATAAAAAAAGGTATATTTATATTAATTTTGTTCAAGCATGTGGACAACTATTACAATTACCCTACATACCCATGCTTATTTACTTACATTTTCAAATTTATTTTTATTTCTAACGTGCTGAGCTATAAATCTAGAATCATCAATGGGTTTTTTTCAATCTCTCTACTTATATTTTCAAATTTATCTTTATTTCTAACGTGCTGTGCTATAAATCTAGAATCATCAATCGTTTTTTCAATCTCTCTACGTACATTTTCAAATTTATCTTTATTTCTAACGTGCTCAGCTATAAATTTAGAATCATCAATCGTTTTTTCAATCTCTCTACTTACATTTTCAAATTTATCTTTATTTCTAACGTGCTGAGCTATAAATCTAGAATCATCAATCGTTTTTTCAATCTCTCTTGTTTGACGTCTTGGCATTAGCATTTGATTATCAAATGTTGGACTAATGTCGCTACTATCCGGACAAAGGTTTGGCGGGCATATTGAGCTAGGGCTGAATAATTCATCCGGCTCCATGTTAGATATCGGAAGAGGATCACCATAGCATGGAACTACTGTACTGCCTGGAAATAGAAGAAAAGAAGTAGAAAAAAATACCAAAAATGGTTCAGTAACAAAAAAAATATATTTTTTTGTTAAAACAAACAAAACAATAAATAATTAAAATTAACCACTTTACCTGTATTAGAGACATCATATCGAGAAGGTGGCAATGATGGAATATCAAAATCAGTCTGATAAGCTGTGCCATAATCCACATACTCGGGAACCTCAAACACTTCTGTTAGGACACCATCGGGAGGCTTGTCATCATCATTATCTTTAGCAGGCCTTTGTATGAAAAGGATTTTTGGTAAAAATTGAATGAAAACTTTGTGAACCTGGAACAAAAGTTGTTAATATTGCTAGAAGAAGGAGGTTTGAAAATACGGCCGTGAAGAGGCCTTTATTATTATAGGCCCTAGAAGGGAAACATTGTTTGTTCGAATTCCCATAGAAGCTATGAATTCTATAGTTCGAACAATTCTACAGTTCGACCAATTCTACAGTTTTTCATAGCTGGGCGCATAGGCGTTCGCGATCAATGTTTTTAAATATATAAATTAGAAATTTGTTCGTTTGAACATATGTGGTAGTCAAGGCCGTACTCAGGGGGGGTCCATGGGGTCCCTCCCCGAAATCTCAATCATATTTTAATAAAAATAATCTATTTTGCCACCACCACCACCACCACCACCACCACCACAACCACCAACAACAACAACATCATCATCAACAAGAACAACAACAAAAGAAACAACAACAACACCACCATCAACAATATCATCATCATCATCATCAACAACACCATCATCATAAAAAAAAACAACAACTTCATCATCAACAACAACAACTCCATCAACAACAACATCATCATCATCATCAACATTAACAACAATAGCAATAAAGTTAGATAAATGACATAGATTGATTTTTTCTACGAAGCGTGAAACCAAAGTTATTGAGGAAAAAACGATATTTTTCTTCCAACCTTAAATTTCCGAGGAAGTATTTTCTGGCATGGTTTTATAGAGTGAAATCATTGGTGTAAGGAATATGTAGTTCCACATTACTTACCCATGGTCTTATAACGTGGGTAACTGGTGATCTAAAGTTAACATTCAATACAGCAATAGTCACCACAACTGATAATGTAACCAAAATCATCGTAAATAAAAGATATTTTTCTTCCAACCTTAAATTTCTGAGGAAGTATTTTCTGGCATGGTTTTATAGAGTGAAATCATTGGTGTAAGGAATATGTAGTTCCACATTACTTACCCATGGCCTCATAACGTGGGTAACTGGTGATCTAAAGTTAACATTCAATACAGCAATAGTCACAACAACTGATAATGTAACCAAAATCATCGTGAATAAAAGATATTTTCCTAATAAAGGAACTGTTAAAGATGTTGGAGGTATAATTTCTGCCAGTAGTAAGAAAAACACAGTCAGTGAAAGAAGTATTGAAATGCAGAGGGAAACTTTCTCACCACTGTCTGAAGGGAGATAGAATACTAAAACTGATAAGAATGATATCCCCACACATGGAATGATAAGGTTTACCTGGAAAAAGATCAACACATTTATGTTCAAAATAAGTTGGTTAAATTGGGATACTATGTCAAGTTAAACCATAATGAAGGTTAAAAATTACTATATCTTCACTTGACTAAAAAGTATTAAAGATGTTAAAGAGCTAACTAGTTTAGTTCCCTCCTGAGAACATCATCGGAGCTAGTCAAAGTCACTAGCTCCGATGATGTTCTCAGGAGAGGACGAAACTAGTTAGATCTTTAACATCTTTAATATTTTAAGTGAAGTGGAGATGTAGTAATTTTGAACCTTGATTATGTTCAAAATGTTATTTGAGATGACGTTAAGATATTAGGATCATGCTTCATATTGAGAATGTTTCCGAACCCCAGAAATATCTCGAGAACGGATTGGTATTTTGAGATGTAACAAAAAGTGTTCCATCTCGGATTTCGGGAAATATAAGGATCATGCTTCATATTGAGAATGTTTCCGAACCACAGAAATATCTCGAGAACGGATTGGTATTTTGAGATGTAACACTTTCCATCACGGATTTCGAGAAATATATTTGGGCGAATATAAAGTTTGCAGAGTTGCAAATTTTTACCTTAAAATTTGCAACTTGGATTTTTGGAACCGTCTGTCGTGGAAAGGGTTGGGCGGAAGAAAATTCCTCAGGAATTAACCCCGCCCTTTGAATTAACTTTTCCCTCTCTCTCTCTCTCTCTTTTCTTTCTTTTTTCCTCTTACTCCTTCTAACCTCTCCTTTCTATGTCTCTTTCTTGTTTGAAGTTAATTCACTAAAGAGTATAAAAAAAAAAAAAGTTTCAATAAATACATAGTCACATTTTGTGAATGTTTCTTTTAAAATTTTTTCGGCTGATATACTTTTCGGCGAAATCTGCTCGATTTTTCTCAAGTATCTAAGTTTAGTCTTTAGAAATATAATTTCCTTTCAACCTGATTCGGACATCTCCGTGGCAGAGTATGCATCACCCTCGGCAAGTCGAAAGTTTGAAACAGGTTATGTCGGAATTTCTACTAGGTCCGGTTCTGTTTGTGGTTAACTCAGCACCCTGAGAAAATAACTTGTAATGCGATGATGCCCACAAAAATTGTGACAAAATAACACAAAGAAATCTATTTACTTAAACATGACCCGAGCGATCTTTATGTAAAAAAAACCCGGTTATTTTTAAGCCTTGGAATAGGTAAATACATTTTAATAAGTGGTATTTTTGAAGGCTAAATAATAATGTTCAAACGCAATATTGGTTGCAATTAGATGAACAGAATATGGTCCGCTATCATTCTAATGATAGCCAACTTTTACATTTATCCTTAAATACATTAAAATTTTCTGATAAATCAAGGTCAGAGGAGTGCTGATTGAAACATACCATTAATGATTTACTGCTGAGCATAAGTACTCGGGAGCCCCAGAGTTGGGTAAATGAAAAAAACCTCGATTTTGTCTCACTCTGGGTGATTGTATGGGAACATTAATTGCAATATTATCCGACGGTATTGTGTTGTTAGCAGTCAGAGATGGAACAGACTGGATGTTGTTGAACACTTTATAACTGAAAATGAGTTTTTGTAGTTTTCTTCGTGCCAACAATGTTCCCATACTCCGGTGGTGCATCAGGTCCACATATAAGAAATGACATTGGGGTAGGCCGGATAAAAAACCTAAAATATTGAAGTGAACAATCTGTATATGGAATATTACGTAAACATCCTGTATACTTCTCCTTTCTATTTTTGATTTCTCCTTCTAATTTTCTTTACAAATAATTACTCGAGTCGTGTAGGAGGGTGGTCGGGGTGAAGGGGGGGGAATATGAATGACGTATTATTTACGTTCCCATTCGAGAACAACGTAGAAGGGTTGCGTACTAGAAAAATCTATTATTCCAGAACGCAATATTTTTAGAACACATTTACTGTGTACCTTCGAGAAGTTTCGAGATAAACGATAGGGATGTATAAATACAGGGGTCGGGAGTAGAAGTCGGTCAGTATAATTTTGGAAGCGAGATCGATAAGTGGAGTGTCACAAGTGATAAGTTCGTTCAGTGAGTGATTAATTCGTGTGTATTTTCGAGTGTTTTTGATTACGGTATTTGCGAGATTACAAATTTTTATTACGTTTTCTTTTTCTTTTTTTATTCGTAATTTCTATCTTTTCTTTTTTTATTCGTAATTTCTATCTTTTCTTTTTTTATTCGTAATTTTTTTAAGTTTTTATTTTTAAAGTTAGTTAACGCGTTTTTAATCCACGACCACTTAATCTACGAACCCTAAGTCTACAACAATATATTTTTGAAGGCTAAATAATAGGCGAGACACTTTGAATTGAGCTTACCGTATAAAATAATGTTTTTCGTCTCAAGGTAATATTAAAGATGATGTCAGGATAAGGTTCCTCACAGCAACTATAGAACTTTTCATTTCTGACGGCTGGCACATTCATAATATCCCATTCGACAGACAAGTAATAATCTTGAAGATCAATACCAATGTCTATTTTGTCAGAGTCAGGACCTTGCAGCATGTGTTTCAAGTCAACCTGAAAACATTCAAATCAAAATGATGATCTCGTATCATAAAACTGTCAGATATACATTTTGTCAGTAATAAAAAAAAAAGTGTGAATTTTTGACAATTTTTGGGGTGCTCGAAAAAGGCGTTTCCATTGACGGACAAAAATAAGATAAAAGTTAAACTTCATCTATTGCACGTGCCAAAGGCGAATATGAAAAAAAAAAAAAGTTTAGTTAAAAAGGGTCAGAATTGAAAGTGAAGATACCTACAAACTATGTTTACCGTGCTATATAGCACGCTGGTTTTGTTTTTCTTGGCGTTGCAAAACTAGCGTTTTACTTGATTTTTGGAGGAGGGTTTCCCATATTTGGGATTCTTTACATCTTTATTCTTTACATCTTTATAAAAGTTGCATCTTTCTAGAAACCTTTCTTGAAACGGTTGTAAGTGAAGACGGCCAGACACAAGTGCCGGGCAGAAAGATGCTCATACAGTTCTAATTACGAGATTTGAGAAATAAAAGATCAACGCTATGTTTGCAAAAAATCATTCCTAGATTTTAGTGTTTGAATCAATTCAGGAGTAATTATTGATTGTAGGTATGTCATTGTTTTTCCTTTTTTTATGTATCTCTATGTGTATACTTTAATAAATATGTGAAATGGGGCAATATTTGACCAATAAGTATGCATTGCAGTCAGAATTCTCGCAATTCGAGAAACGTATTCTAAGACCTAATAAAACAAGATGGTTTTTCCATAGCTTTCAGAACTCCAGACAGTATAGACCCCTCTGTGAACGTCACGTCAGTGCATTAAATAACCAACAATTACATTTCAAAGATCTCGGTACATATCCTCCTCCATGATTTTTAAGTTGGTCAAAGACTTATTTCAAAATCTATAATAGGGAGACTTATATTTATGTTCTATTATAAAAGTCATGTACCTCTACAATAGTATGCCGATGAGGCTGGAAATTTTAAGGCAGCAGTGCTTCCTCGAGAGCGTCAGTAATTGCTTCATATTATGTTACTGAATCTTTTTTTTTTTTTTAATTTGGCTTAACGTCTCTTTAACATCTATTGGTCATTCAAGACGGGGGTTTTAACCTCCATTCGCTGGAAACTTGCAAACCAGCTACCCACATTGACCTCACCCAGCCTGGGTTGGGCCGGAAAAAAGAGCCAACGATACGTGGTGTACCCAAGCGGTCACCCATCCAAGTACTGACCACGCCTGACGTTGCTTAACTTTAGTGATCTGACGGGACCTGGTGTATTTAACGTGGTGAGATCGTTGGCGTTACTAAATCTGACTAGCATAAATAATTAGCGGAAAGCTATACATATTTGTGAACGTTAGTGAACTCCACTTTTTATAACGCCGTTATACATCTTAAAATTCACTTTTATATGTGTACATGTATGTATGTCTGTCTGTCACGCGATACAAGCCACAATTTTTATCCGATTTTGACGAAATATGGTATACATGTTTAGGACATGAAGGAAATTCACTGTATAGGGGCCCTGGACCTCTCGGGGGCTCAATATTGTGTTTTTTTTTAATGATTTTTATCTTTTTAGCGGTTTGTTGTACAAACGTAAAATTTTGATATATTTTATGGCTGGTGTTAAGGGATTTTCCATTTTTAAAATTTTGAACGCCCTGGCCGCCCCACAAGTGGGGCTAGGGGATCCAATATTTTATTTTTGAAAATTACTTTTTAAAATTGGATATTTTTTCTATATTAAATGACCATAAACACCTAATCATCTTGATCCACTAGTAGGTGAGTAGGTCTATTTATTATAACAAATCTTTGAGGAATTACCTACAAAAAATCTTCTCATATTCCGGCTTCCTCGGTAAATGAACACTCACCGTATATCCGTCATAGGTCCACGATCCAAACTTCATAACGCAAGTTTGAACATCAAAAGGGAAATACTCAACATCGATCTCACAGAATGACTTATAAATTGCTGGCGGATTCCATATCACTTTGCCGTCATAGTGCAATATAGCTTTCGTCATGATTGTCACTTCATAGTTGCCGTCAGCGCTGAAACATTCAATAGGAGAAAATGATCTTTAGTTATAGCAGGTAGTATTTTTTTTGTTACGAGTGAAATCTTTAGTTATAGCAGGTAGTTTTTTTTTTTGTTACGAGTGAAATCTTTAGTTATAGCAGGTAGTATTTTTTTTGTTACGAGTGAAATCTTTAGTTATAGCAGGTACTATTTTTTTTTTGTTACGAGTGAAATCTTTAGTTATAGCAGGTAGTATTTTTTTTTGTTACGAGTGAAATCTTTAGTTATAGCAGGTAGTATTTTTTTTTTGTTACGAGTGAAATCTTTAGTTATATCAGGTAGTATTTTTTTGTTACGAGTGAAATCTTTAGTTATAGCAGGTAGTATTTTTTTGTTACGAGTGAAATCTTTAGTTATAGCAGGTAGTATTTTTTTTGTTACGAGTGAAATCTTTAGTTATAGCAGGTAGTATTTTTTTTTTTGTTACGAGTGAAATCTTTAGTTATAGCAGGTAGTATTTTTTTTTTTGTTACGAGTGAAATCTTTCATTGCAATAAGCAAGGCTGTGCCCAGGGGGGGGGAGTCCAGTTCATTATTTTTTATGCATGATTTATGTAATATTGTAAAGTGTAACTCATCATCATCATCACCACCACCAACATCAACATCATCAAAAACAACAACAACATCGACATCAAAATCATCAAAAACAATAACAACAACTACCTGCAACATCATCATCAACAACAAGAACAACAACAGCAACAACAACATCATCATCATCAACAATAACAATAACAACAAACAACATTAACATCACCTTCCATGATCATCATTTTCAGGTGTTAGTCCTGTCTTGGCTGTCAATCCTTCGGACCCCTCCCGAAAATAAATCTTGGATACAGCCCTGGCAATAAGTATTATATCTATTTTTTAGTTCGTCTTCCACAAGGAACACCAAAAATAAAGACAGGAATCGGTTGCCCAACCAAGGGGGGGTGGGTTCAGCTGTACCCCGTAACCCGTAACCGAATCTCTGATCAAACCCGCCCAATCATGGATTTTTCCTCGGGAAAAAAGTGATAAAACAAAAAGTGTAATACATCAAGTCAAGTTTTTTATGCTGCATCTCGTAGTACCATTGTTTTTTTCATATTTTACACTTATACTGAAGGAGGGTAATGGTAACACAAAATGGTGACATTCACCGAAAATAAAATTTTACCCTTCTTGATATAAAAAGTGTAAAAAATAAATAAAAAACACGAGATTCAGCATAAAAAATTTGACTTATTTGATTTTACACTCTTAGTTTTATCACTTTTATTTAGAAGAAAAATCCATGATTGGGCGAGTTTGATCAGAGATCCGTTTGATCAAAGTATCGAGTGAGGAGTCGATTGCGTGTAGAATTTAACGTAGAATTTGAATATGAAATAAAAAATAAGGGTTCTCTTTAAAAATCGAAAGTTGGTGTCTGTTTACCCACTTTTGAGACATCCTGTAGAAATTTTAATTACGCCAAAAATTAGATTAATTTGTGTCTGAACTACATATAAAATTTCAAGTCTCTATCTTTAGCCGTTAAAAATAAAAAAAATCTGTCCCGGGACGTTTTGAACGCTCTGTACTTATAAAACGCAAAGCCCAGAACGTATAGCTCCACGATGGCTAAACCCAGAGACTTGAAATTTGTAAGTGATAAAAGGATTGCTAAACCTAGAGACTTGAAATTTGTAAGTGATAATAGGATTGCTAAACCTAGAGACTTGAAATTTGTAAGTCATAATAGGATTGCTAAACCTAGAGACTTTAAATTTGTAAGTCATAATAGGATTGCTAAACCTAGAGACTTGAAATTTGTAAGTGATAATAGGATTGCTAAACCTAGAGACTTTAAATTTGTTAGTCATAATAGGATTGCTAAACCTAGAGACTTTAAATTTGTAAGTGATAATAGGATTGCTAAACCTAGAGACATGCAAGTTGTGATAATAGGATTGCTAAACCTAGAGACATGCAAGTTGTGATAATAGGATTGCTAAACCTAGAGACTTAAAATTTGTAAGTCATAATAGGATTGCTAAACCTAGAGACTTGAAATTTGTAAGTCATAATAGGATTGCTAGACCTAGAGACTTGAAATTTGTAAGTCATAATAGGATTGTTAAAGCTAGAGACTTGAAATTTGTAAGTGATAATAGGATTGCTAAACCTAGAGACTTTAAATTTGTAAGTGATAATAGGATTGCTAAACCTAGAGACTTGAAATTTGTAAGTGATAATAGGATTGCTAAACCTAGAGACTTGAAATTTGTAAGTGATATTAGGATTGCTAAACCTAGAGACTTGAAAATTATGATAATAGGATTGCTAAACCTAGAGCCTTGAAATTTGTAAGTGATATTAGGATTGCTAAACCTAGAGAATTGAAATGTGTAAGTGATATTAGGATTGCTAAACCTAGAGACTTGAAAGTTATGATAATAGGATTGCTAAACCTAGAGCCTTGAAATTTGTAAGTGATAATAGGATTGGTAAACCTAAAGACTTGAAATTTGTAAGTGATAATAGTATTAGAGGAAATACTTACTTATTGTAAAGGACAATATCTGGAAGCCAAATATGTTCTGATGGCACGTGCAGAGTATCTACTCCTCCATATTCTTCTGGACTCCATTTCAATTTGTAGTCCTCCCATTCCTGAAAATTAAATGGTGAGACAAAAATTTCTTCAAAATTCTAAGATTCCTCATTTAAAATTTATTCGGCAACACGGCCGTACCCAAGATTTTTTTTCAGGGGGGGGGGGGCGAACCATTGACAGCCAAGCCAGGACTAACACCTGAAAATGATTATCATGGAAGGTGATATTTTTGTTGTTGTTGATGTTGTTGTTGCTGTCGTTATTTTGTTGTTGATGTTGTTTTTGTTGTTGTTGTTGCTGATGTTGTTATTTTTGATGTTGCTGTTTTTTCATTTTTTTTTTTTCATGTCACGTGTAAAGTAGATCATTTTCATTAATAACAAAGCGATTGAAATTTCGGGAGGGGGGGGGGGGGCGGGTCTTGTTTGGGGAGAAAAAATAATAAAACCAAAAAAGAGAGTTTATGGATGTATAGATTTCTTACCTGGTTCACCCAAACATTTGTAGTCATAATCTGATTTTTTAAATTCTGAAATCAAAAAAGAACAAAACCTTGTATTCCTATAAAGATAAAGGCTTAAAAAAAAAACCCTGCCAATGTGACCCATGGGTTCATTATTTTTTACTAGTTAAAAAAAAAAATATTCCCCCTCAATAAAAGGGCGGTCGGTATATTTGCCTGCACCCAAAGTTTTGAAGCTTACTGGGACTACAAATATGAGAGACATAACAAAGTTCAAGGCTCTGGCTCCTATCATTTTCATTTTAGGCAGGATCAATGAGAACCCCTAAAAAGCGGAAAAAAACACCAACGGTACTTTCGTATGCTCTCAAGTTTGTTCACACCATTAGACCCCATCTAAGAAGCAATCGGTCAGCGCTAAGTAGTAAAAGTGGCCATCACGGCGAACAAACGGATTTTCCACGACCTTGAAACGTAAAATTTTGAGCGAGGTATATTTTTTTTCGTGACGATTCCAAAGGTTCATTATTTTCAAATAGTAAACCAAAAAATAAGAGAAAACTACATATACCCAAATACCCATTTATGCCCACGGGCTCGAAAACGACCCACCCTAATTTACGATTTTTTTTTATTCTTATATTTTTGCACATGTGTAAACCCACGGGGTCGTTTTCGACCCAGGCATTTTCTCAGCCTTTGTAGGTCGGAAAAATCTGAAACAAGGTTTCTATGATTAATTAGGACCTAATTATTAACATAATAATATGTGAGATTCGTCGATTTTTGCGACAAAAAAAGTCTTGGGCATAAATGGGTTTTAAGGCTATATTCCCAATACGTCGCACAATGTTCAACTATTAGGTTGCAAGGGCTTTTTTAACCCTGATAAGCGCCTTGGGCAAAAAGAAATACGTTTTCGTGAAATGATTAAAATAAATTTTTAAAATATCACACAAACTCTTTTTTTTTTTTTTTTTTTTTTTTTTTTTTTTTTTTTNTTTTATTTTTTTTTTTTTTTTTTTAATTTGGCTTAACGTCTCTTTAACATCTATTGGTCATTCAAAACGGACACAAACTCTAATTTAACTTAAAATGTTACCTATTTTATTTTGCTATACTTTGATCCACCTACATGAATTCCCCTTCATTTAACATTGAGGGGGGGGGGGAGGTAGTTGAATACTCTGGGATATTGTGGGTATGTTTGTGCAATGCCACAAGTGCCTTTTTTTAGTACAGTCATATTTATTCCTAAAGTTGGCTTTAGGGATAAATATGTCTGGTCGGGTTAAAACATGGGGGAAGGGTTGAAATTTTTGGGATTTTAAGGGTACGTTTGCGCATGGGAAAGTGTCTTTTAATATAGTCATAGGTACCTATCCCCAAATATCCTGGATATTTAGGGTATGTTTGTTAATGTCAAACGTGTCCTTTTTTGGTATAGTTGTTAATTTTTGATTTTTCGACAATATTCAATATCTGTTCTACTATTATTTTCCTTGCTTAAAAAAATACTCCCCTTTGTCCATTCTCCGTTTGCCGTACATCGCAGGCCTGCACATTTGCCAAACATCGGCAACTAGAATGCGGTGTTGACAAGTAGAATCATCAGAATGACTGGTTAAGATTTCACACTAGAATGTTTTTCCGTTGATTCTTGTAATGCTGCGATGAGTATACTCGTAGGTATTAATTTTTGAATATTTTGATTTAAAAAAAAAAAAAAAAAAACTACTGTCGTGCGAAACTGTACAAATTAGGTACGAGTACAAGACCTAATATTAATTTGTACTTTATTGTAAACTAGCTGTTTCGCCCGTGCTGCGCTACGGCCTATATATTGGCGCCCTAGTGACATGGCCGTTCCCGTGCTATTGGTATTTTATGATTTGCCTTTCAATAGTAAGTAGACGTGTACGCTGTTGTAATGTTGTATGTATATACATGTATCATGCTGTCTTTCTCGCTCCAATGTATTTCTTATTTGGATTGTTTACTTTTCGCGATTTCTACCTCTTAAAATTTTGCAAAATCCTTTCTTAGTGCCCACTTGCATGGTGCAACGAAGATCCTTGCCAAATTTCAAGTCTGTGGCGTTAATAGTTTCGGCTCTACGTTGATCAGGACATCGCCTTTTATATATAAACATTTACATACTGATAGTCTTTGAAGGATGCCACTTGCCCGATAATGAAGAATAACGCCAGCGCGGAGATATGTATAAATACAGGCCCGATACTTTTTTGGACAGACTACGTATTACGAGATACGAAAGGCTGGGCCGCAGACAGAAAATCCGGGCCGCGGGGATAAATTTACGGGCCCCTCTTTCATTCATATTCTAAAATCAATCACGTAGTTGATGTGAAAAAGCGTATACGCTTCTTCTTGACAACAAATAATTCGATTTTGAGATGCTACTGTTTACGAAATATACCAATATTTATGATTGCTGTACAACTTGAAAGTTTATTTTAAAATCAGTGTCCTGTAATAGCCATTATCCCTTATCAGCCCACTATCGCTAAACTTCTGATTTTGTGTGTTTGAAAAAATTTCAAAACTTTCAAGTTGATTTATTTATTATTCAGAAAAAAACTTGAAAATTTTTATTATGAAATAATTTTCACACCGGGCCTCTTAGGAAATCCTGGGCCTACGGGGGGGATTTCCCCCTCCTCTCGTCGGATCTCACGAAAGGAATAAATGTACAAGAACATATCAGATATTTCCTCTTGTTTATCTTTAAGGTTCAATGGACCATTGAATCTAATGAACGAAGAGAAACTGAGAATGGGCAAAGAAAAGTCATTAAAAATGTTGAACGAGACGGTAAATGCGTTATTAATACCATCCATGCAAAATGTTTTTTAATAGCTATTAAAGGGATGTGTAGATAGCCACTTGACAAGGTAGATAGGTGGATGGGTACTTCAGCGAAGATAAGATTGCTTTTTTTTTTGTGCTCAACAAGATTAATTTATTCTCTTTTATGAACATGTACTTGTGGATCTTTTGAAAAGTTCGTGGACTTGATAGGAAGAAATCAATCAATTCAAGCGTCCATGGCATGTTGAATACACCACCGTTGGATCATGATTTTCAGTGATGAACCTTTGGAATTGTCACGAAAAAAAAATACCCCCCACCTCAAAATTTGATATAATACGTTTCAAGGTACGTAGAATCCAAAAATCGAATAAAAAAAAAATCCGTTTGTCCGTCGTCCGCCGTGATGGGCACTTTTGCCACTTAGCGTTGACCGATTTGGATGAAATTTGGTATATAGCTCCCATCTGGGATCTAACTGTGCCCCGAAAATTTCGGTTGCTATCGAATGCACCCATGGCGATTTTTACCGTTTTAAAGCGGTTTTCATTAATCCTGTCTAAATAGATAGAAAATTGCAAGAGCCAGAGACTTCAAATTTGGTAGGTATGTCAAATTTAGGGTCTAATTACGCCCCAGATCTGAAATCGTCACGAGACCCCCCCCCAATTTTTCTTTTTACCAGAAAAATAATAAACCCATGTGTCACATTGGCAGAGTTTTTTGTCTTATTTTCCAGAGAAGTATCCTTTCACGATACACTTGGTCCATCAATGTTCCTTTCGAAAATTACAATCTCGCTTTATTCGGTATCTTTTCAAAAAAGAAAATTAGCCAACGTCTGTGACATGTTGAATACACCAGTTCCCGTTAGATCATTGAAGATAGGCAACATCCAGCGAGGTTGTAACATGTGGGTGTCCATGTGAGGTACCGCCCTCGTGATGCTGGCTATTTTTCCGGTCCAACCCAGGCTGGGTGAGGTTAATTTGTGTAGCTGGTTTGCAAGTTTCTAGCGAATTGAGGGTAAAATTTCCGTCTCGAATGACCAATAGATGATAAAGATACGTTAAGCCAAATAAAAACAATATGGTTTTATTCACCCTACCCACAATATATTGCAGGCCCCCCTGGGGGGGGGGGGNCCCGGGGGGGGGGGGGGAGGCGAAACATTGACCAAGCCAGGACTAACACTTGAAAATGATTATTGTGGAAGGTGATTTTGTTTTTGTAGTTGCTGCTGCTGTTGTTGTTTTTGTTGATCTTGTTGTTGCTGCTGTTGTTGTTTTTGCTGTTGTTATTTTTGGTACTTTTTTTTATATATATTTTAGTCCACGTGCAAAGTAGAGTACATATTTTCATTAAAAAAACGATTGAAATTTCGAGGGGGGTACGGCCTTGATATAGTGAATCCTCCCCATTGCTTTTCGCACATTTATTACGCCAGGCCGATGGCCCAAACTTGGAATTAAGGAAGAGAAACTCTAGTACTTTCCGTACCATTTATTTTAGTAATTTCTGGAATTTTGAAATAACAATTTTGTGACTATCTACAACGTTACAGATCTAAAGGTTAGGTGCGAAACCTATATATTCAATTAACTTACCACTTCTATAAGTTGAGAAAGCTTCAGTCCCATTTTGACGGTAAGTTTGTCAGAGTTATTACCGACTGGACGAATAAGTCTGTTGTAGTTACTAAGCAAGTCATCGTAGAGACGTTTGGCTTCATCATTGCCTTGGGCACTGATCATTAATATGATGATAACTGTTAAACTGGCAATAAAGTTCATTCTAAGCTGCATCGCTGAAGCAGTCACAAGGAGCGATGATCAGCTTTGAATAAGATGGATCTGAAACTGAAGAAAGTATTGAAAGCTTTATAAATAATGTTCATTCTAAGCTGCATCGCTGAAGCAGTCACAGGGAGCGATGATCAGCTTTGAATAAGATGGATCTGAAACTGAAGAAAGTATTGAAAGCTTTATAAATAATGTTCATTCTAATCTGCATCGCTGAAGCAGTCACAAGGAGCGATGATCAGCTTTGAATAAGATGGATCTGAAACTGAAGAAAGTATTGAAAGCTTTATAAATAATGTTCATTATAAGCTGCATCGCTGAAGCAGTCACAAGGAGCGATGATCAGCTTTGAATAAGATGGATCTGAAACTGAAGAAAGTATTGAAAGCTTTATAAATACACCTGCTGGTCCGCACAACTTTTAAGCAGGGTCCACACTTCTGTTGGAAATGTACAACAATGTTGTACAACACATCTATCTATATGCAGGGTGTCCATAAAGTCTCACCGCACCCCCCGTATCTCGAGAATGGCTGAAAATATAAGAAAACGCAAAAACTCGTATCCCTTAGATTTTAGGGGGATTAATTTTAGAGTAAAAAATTTTTGGCCTCGGCCAGCCTTATAGGCTGGGCACCGACTGATTTCAAAATCTTAAATGAGAAGGTATATTTAAAATTCTAAAGCCCAGCCTAAACGGCCAAAAATTTTTTAGTCTAAAATTAATCCCCCTAAAATTTAAGGGATACGTGTTTTTGCGTTTTCTTATATTTTCAGCCATTCTCGAGATACGGGGGGTGGGGTGAGACTTTATGAACACCCTGTATATATAAAAGTGAAAGTTTGTTCGTTATATCTTACGAATTACAGCTCGGAATTGCACGAAACTTTGCACACTTATTCGTTTTTACGCGGGGAAGGTTATAGGCACGGTATTGTCCGGCCATTTAATTACGGCCGATGTTCTGTCCGATTTTCAAATTTCCGATTTTCAAAAGTTTTCCGAATTTTGGCCAATATCATAAGATTCTTCGCGACAGCATATCAACTCAAAGCGAGAAAGATTTAGGTAACATCTTTATCCTTCATTTAGGACAATTTTTGCAAAATTGTGACTAGCCATTCGAGGGTTACAAGTTCGAATCCGGGATCGGCCACAATAAAATTTTGACAAACCCAATTTTTTAGCCAAAACGGTAAGAGATATAGAAAAAATTATGGGAATGACCCCCCCCCCACCCCCCAAACCATAGCTTGAGAGCCCTGAAAAATGATCACAGTTCAAAAATATACAACCGTTTTCGAGTTACGGCCGATTTTCCGACTTTTGTATGGGAAATCATAGAATAATAATAGAAACGATAAGAGTATAGAACATTTGATAGGAATGGACCCTTCCCCTCCCCAAAAAAACAACAACAAAGACTGGGAGCCCAGAAAAAATGTCAGAGTTGAAAGCCCTCCAACCTTTTCGAGTTAGGGCCGATTTTCCAATTTTTGTATGGAAATTCAAATTTTTGTTTGATTAACATAAAATTGTGTACAAAATCGGTTAGTGCCGATATAATTTAATAGAATTGAACACCAAGTTTGTTGGGTAGATTGTGTTGGGAGTAGTATTGGGTTAGGTTCCAAAAAAAAAAAAATGCGTGTTGAAGTCTGCGCAAGGGTAGGCTGGGTCGCCTAAATACGACCTAACACGTTCTACACAGCTTAAATATCCGTTACTACTCCCCATGTTCTATATATATTATAGGCTAACAAACGTGTATGTAATATGAAATCTATGTGTATGCTCTGATCGCGTTTAAACGGTTGTACCTCGGTGATATGATTATTAATGTGGGAGTCAGATTTATTATCATTTTTTTTCTCTCATCTTCTCGAAACGAAGTTCGCGTACTCAGCTAGTATTTTCTAAGAAATAGGAACCGTTTTCATCCTACGGGTAGGTACCAACAAAAGTTCAAAATTGTTCTAAGTGTCCTTTCGGGATTAGCGAGAAAGCTGAAATTCGATACAAAGGTATTACACAGTACAAAAAATAATATGCTTGAGTAAAAATTTATCGAAATGGGAGTCGTTTTCACAAAAGGGTACCGAAATACCGCTAAATATGAGAATCACCACTTTGGTATGAGGTTGAAAGCTGAAATTCGGAACAAAGTCTTTCCTCAGTATAAAAATAATATCCTTGATTAATATATGGATTTTTCTCGGTAGTAGCCATAACAGACCTATGAGTAGGTCTTGCTTTCGCAGTTACTATAATACATCTGGAACAATAATGCCACATTTGATGATGACTAAAAACTCTGCCAATGTGACACATGGGTTTATAATTATTCTGGCAAAACAATACCCCCCCCCCAAAAAGAAAATTGAGGGGGGAGGGTTCTCGTGACGTTTCTAAATCTGGGGCGTAATTAGACCCTAAATTTGACATACCTACTAAATTTGAAGTCCCTGGCTCTTATCATTCTCTTTTTAGACAGTATTAATGAAAACCGCTTTAAAGCGGTAAAATCCGCCAGCGGTATATTAGATTAAACCCGAAAGTTTCGGAGCTAACTCACACCCAAAATATAACATACGTACAAAATCTCTAGCTCTTACCATTCTTCTTTTAGACAACAATACTGAAAACCTCTAAAAAGCGGCAAAAATCACCAAGGGTGTATTCGATTGTACCCAAAAGTTTCGGGGCACAATTAGAGCCTATATACAAAATTTCATCCAAATCGGTCAACGCTAAGTGGCAAAAGTGCCCATCACGACGTACGGCGGACTAACGGATTTTTTTTTATTCGATTTTCGGATTCTACGTACGTTGAAACGTATAATATCAAATTTTTAGGTGGGTCTAATTTTTTTTCCGTGCCGATTCGAAGGTTCATTATTGAAAATAATAAACCAAAATTGAATTCATAACATCTAATTGAATCCCTTAACATAAAAATCACATTTCTCAATAGATTTGAAAAGTCATTTTTTTTCCCTTCACCTGCCAACCTGTCTCACCTACCTACTTCCTTCACGTTCTTTGGTAACGAACTTCCTGCCCTTCCACAGAGGTGAGGATAATTTTTATGATAAATGATGTTTCGATGTGGATAGATTTTTTCTTCTTGATTGTTTTCCCTAATGATAGAAAAATCACAGGAAATGTCACGGGTGTCAAATAAAAATATTGGTGTATATACAGGATGAGATGTGAAATCAACCAATTTAAATTCAAAAGATTTCAGCGGACCATACACGAAGCTTCAGAAAATAACACAGGCCTACAAAGATTTTTTAACAGAACAAGCGTATAGCCAGTAAAATAATAAACCCATCTGTCACATTGCTAGAGTTTTTTTTTAGTACAGATGGCCTTATCTCGAATGATCTTAGATGTTAAAGAGATGTTACCCCAGATTGCTGGATATGCGTTATTTTAACGCATAGGTGTAATTGGTTCTATTCCCCCCTCTTTTTTGTTCAATCCTGTTGAGACTCCATGTATTTCTCGCACATTCAGTTTCAAATGAGCTGTTGAAGTGATTTTCGTGAAAGTAATTTTTCGTAAAAGTTAGTGAGTCATTTTAACGCATTTCCAGCGATAGCGCTAGTTTTTGGTGAGTCATTTTGACCTTTTAAAGGGGGATCATTAAATTTGAACTGGCATGATTACTTTTCCTGTACCTATTTGTTACACTCATATTTTCTCAACTTAAAAAAATCCTGCTGTCTTTTCCCGGTCCCTCCTAGAAGGGGTGAAGTTAATGTGAGTAGTTGTTATGGTACGGCCAACACCAGGAGGATAAAAAAACTTATCCGATATAACCTTTAAACCAAATGAAACCAACCAACCAACCAACCGAAAAAATCCTGGACTCATCAAGGAAAAATGAGTGGTGAGTCAAAATGACGCATGTCCAGTAATAACGTTCAAAAAAAAGAACTCCGGCAAGCGAAAAATAAAAACTAATTTTGATTTTGATTTTTTGGATTTTTTTTTGGACGGAATAATAGGGAACATTTTATTAATGACCCGAAAAAAATACAAAGGATACAAATCACCTACATCCAGCGAGGTTGTAACATGTGGGTGTCCACGTGAGGACCCGCCCTCGTGATGCTGGCTATTTTTCCGGTCCAACCCAGGCAGTGTGAGGTTAATTTGTCTAGCTGGTTTGCAAGTTTACAGCGAATGGAGGGTAAAACCCCCGTATTGAATGACCAATAGATGTTAAAGAGCCGTTAAGCCAAATTAAATAAAAAAAGAGATGCTAAGCGAAAAAATCTCAGAAAACACATCTTCCCAAACTAGCAATAAACTGACATGTTTGCACGGTCCTTTTAAAGGCGGTGAAAGGGGAATGGTATAAAAAAAGGAAAATATATTGGGTTAAGTATTAGAAGAAGGAAAATGTTGTTCAACCTGTGTGGAAATGCCCTGAGGAATTGGGCCTTTGTAATGAGAATGAGAATACCTGATAGGTTTGTAATGCAATCTTCTTTTATAGTAATTGAAGGACTTCTAAGTCAGCGTCTATGGCACGTTGAATACACCAGTTCCCGTTCGATCACTGAAGTTAAGCAACGTCCAGCGAGGTTGTACCATGTTGGTGTTCACGTGGGTTCGCGTACCCGTGTTACTGGCTATTTTTCCGGCCCAACCCAGGCTGGGTGACGTCAATGTGGGTATCTGGTTTTCAAGTTTCCAGCGAATGGAGGGTAAAACCCCCGTATTGAATGACCAATAGATGTTAAAGAGCCGTTAAGCCAAATTAAATAAAAAAAGAGATGCTAAGCGAAAAAATAAAACTAATTTCGACTACGATTTTTTGGACTCCGGAATAATAGCGATCATTTGAACACAAAAGATACTAATCACCTAAAATGTGTAGGTATGTACCTAATGTAGAACTGACAATCTCAGAAAATATATCTTCCCGAACTAGTAATAAAGTTACATGTTGGCACGGTCCGTAACTAGGATTTTGATTCGGGGGGGGGGCTGGGTTGGTCAAATTTAACATAGCATTTGGTAATTCAATTCGTATATAATTAGGTCACCTCTATACATATAATTGTGTATAGAGGTGACGTAAACAACAACAGCAACAATATTATTTTGAAACATACAATCGTGTGTCTAATAAATTCGGGAAACTGAATGAGGTCTACAGTTCACACAACTAAAATATTATTATAATCATGATTTCATACTTTTATATGGACGTGCCGACTACCCCTTTGATATCTACCGACAATTCGAGTTTGTCGGTAGATATCAAAGGTACCTTGTCCTATAGATTTCTCTTTCATATGATTTCATATTATGCAAATTAATAATAAGTTTCTAAATCTGCATGTATTTTTTTCACCATTAATTAATTTCGGGGGGGGGGGACTGCAGCCCCTCAGCCCACCCCCTGGATACGGCCTTGTGTTGGCACGGTCCTTTTAAAGGCGGTGAAAGGGGAATGGTATAAAAAAAGGAAATTGGGTTAAGTATTAGAAGAAGGAAAATGTTGTTCAACCTGTATGGAAATGCCCGGAGGAATTGGGCCTTTGTAATGAGAATGAGAATACCTGATAGGTTTGTAATGCAATCTTCTTATATAGTAATTGAATGACCCAGCGTCTATGGCACGTTGAATACACCAGATCCTGTTCGATCACTGAAGTTAAGCAACGTCCAGCGAGGTTGTACCATGTGGGTGTTCACGTAGGTTCGCGCACCCGTGTTACTGGCTATTTTTCCGCCCCAAGCCAGGCTGGGTGAGGTCAATGTGGGTAGCTGGTTTGCAAGTTTCCATCGAATGGAGGGTGAAAGCCCCGTCCTGAATGACCAATAGATGTTAAAGAGTCATTAAGTTTTGCATATGTTTTGCTAAATGCTATCTCATTCAAATTTTCTAAACATCATGTTCAATAAAATTACCTTTGTAAAAAAGTTGTGTACATATATTTCAACTAAATGATAATAATTCAACTGGTCTCGCGCCCCCCTTGACTTGCCTTCACGCTCCCCCCTCCCCAGGGGGGCGCGCCCCCCAGTTTGGGAACCTCTGGTATAGGAGATGAATTTCCATTGTCAGCACGATCTCCCGATCTGGCGCTCTGCTATTATTTCTCGTGGGGATATCTTAAAGCTGCAATTTAGAAGGATCGTCCGAGGACTCCGGAAGAATTGAAGAACAACAGCCGTCGGGAAATAGCCCGTATACTTTTATAAATGTTGGTGAAAGTGTACCAAAACTTCCGCAATTGCCTTCGTCAATGTATCGACAGTAACGGGCGTCATTAGAAAGGTGTACTCTTCAAAACAACATAATATGAAATTTCCAACTTTTATGAATGTGAACATTAACAAAAATTATGTAAGTCCAATAGCCTTTTTTTAAATGAATTTTTCAAAAAAGGAAATTACCGCGCGTCACCCTGTACTGTCAAAAGTTCGGGACCAGACAGATACTGTTATTTTTTTTCTGAGCAACTAACCTAACTTAAAATATGATTAATTGAAAGTAGAAGGTTAATTTTCACGATTAAATGGTGGAAAATACGAGAAAACTCACTTTTAAATGTTTAATTCACAATTTTATTGCTTGAAAATCGACGAAACATTGGAGAAAGCGCTAAAGTTTTTAGGGAGCGACTTTATGAGAAGAACAAGTTTAATCGAGGCATGGCCGATCAAAAAGTTTCCTAACCTCTCGGGGGGGGGGGGGCGTTCNGGGACGTTAATCTAAACGCTTATGTTAATAAAATAAACAAACTTGCATTGGACTTTTTTCATATTGGTACAACTATGTCTGCTTCAGTTCAATATATTCAAATAGTTCAATATATAGTTTTTTTTTCAAAATAAATTAAAATTGAAGTGAATTAATTAATCTCCAACCCCTAAATCGTTTAAAAAGCCTTTTTAAATTATATTAAACAACATTTTAAGTTTGTAACTTGCTCCAAAAAAAATTAATAGTATCTGTCTGGTACCTGAAGAAAAAGGTTTTTTTCAAAATAAATTAAAATTAAAGTGAATTAATTAATTTTCCACCCCTAAAACGTTTAAAAAGCCTTTTGAAATTATATTAAACCACATTTTAAGCTTGTAACTTGCTCCAAAAAAAAAAAAATAACAGTATCTGTCTGGTACCAAAAGTTCTTACCAGCCAGCGGTTATGGCACGTTGAATACACCAGTTCCCGTTAGATCATTGAAGTTAAGCAACGTCCAGCGAGGTTTTACCAAATGTATATGTCCACGTAGTTTAGTGCCCTCGTGACGCTGGATATTTTTCCGTTCCTAACATCAAGGCTGGGTGAAGTCAATGTGGTAGGTTTTTAGGTTTCCAGCGAATGGGGGGTAAAACCACCGTCTCGAATGACCAATAGATGTTTAGAAAAAGAAGAAGAAATATAAAGTTCTTACCGTTCGCTAAAACTTTGAAGCATCTTTTTCGTAAAATTGAATTTAAAAGGAACAAACAGTATTTAATCTTTTGTTAACCATTAATTTATTTAAGATTATATATGTAACAATACGCCCCGCAAACAAAATACTCTGCAAAAATGAAAGGCAACCAAAAATGAGTGAAAACTATACGAGATTCCCGGAGGACCGAATCATGTAGGCTTTTAAATTTAGGAGAGAGCAAAAATGAAAGGCAACCAAAAATGAGTGAAAACTACATGATCTTCGAATGGCCGAATCATGTAGGCTTTTAAAATTAGGAGAGAGCAAAAATGAAAGGCAACCAAAAATGAGTGAAAACTATACGAGATTCCCGGAGGACCGAATCATGTAGGCTTTTAAAATTAGGAGAGAGCAAAAATGAAAGGCAACAAAAATTGAGTGAAAACTATACGATATTCCCGGAGGACCGAAACATGTAGGCTTTTAAATGTAGGAGAGAGGAAAAATGAAAGGCAACCAAAAATGAGTGAAAACTATACGAGATCCCCCAGAGGACCGAATCATGTAGGCTTTTAAAATTAGGAGAGAGCAAAAATTAAAGGCAACCAAAAATGAGTGAAAACTATACGAGATTCCCGGAGGACCGAATCATGTAGGCTTTTAAAATTAGGAGAGAGCATCAAAAATGAAAGGCAACCAAAAATGAGTGAAAACTATACGAGATTCCCCAAAGGACCGAATCATGTAGGCTTTTAAAGTTAAGTGAGAGCAAACTGAAAGGCAACCAAAAATGAGTGAAAACTATACGAGATTCCCCAGAGGACCGAATCATGTAGGCTTTTAAAATTATTTACTATCCCAAGTGTCGCATTCAATTTTTGACAATTTTAAAATCCCATTCCAGTGACACCCAAAGAAAATGTGGGGGTGGCGAAAAAGGCAATCATTTTTTTTTTTAATTTTTAAACAAAAATCTTATTCTGATGAACATAATTGTATAAAAAATTAATTTTGTTAATATGAAAATGTCTAAATAATAATAATTATAGTTTCCTTTGAGTTATTATAAAAAAATTAATTCTTTAAAATAAAGGTTATAGTTTATTTACTTACACATTTGATTTTTTTTTTCGTAAAAATTGAAAAAAACGTTTGGTCTTTACGACTGACACAAAAACTTTGACTGAATGTTAAAGGAAAAGATACAGGCTATCAAGGGACACAGAATCCTTTTCTGAAAATAACAGGAATAAATAAATTTAACGAAACTTTCCGAACATTTCCGATTTTTACCTTCCTTCTTATCCTGTAAAAAGGAAAGTATTGTGTTGGGCTGAAATTTTCGATGTCGAGTTTTCTCGACATCGAAAATTTCTTGGTTCGTGTGTCTGTCTGTAAACAAGATGTCACAAAAAAATTATCATTGAAAAAAAGGTCAAGTACCACTGACTCAACCAAAAAATTCCGCCTATGGAAGTAGTGATATCTATTATTGAGGCCAATTGTTGCTGCTGTATATCCCGCACTTAAATTTAATATTGCACGTTCTTCTGTCTCAATTCTCTTAAAGTAATACCGACTTTACACTTGGCCAGTTTTTAAAAAGGTATAGTATTTTACGAATCCCCTTAGAAAAAACTGACCAAGTGTAAAGTCGGTATTACTTAAAGAGATTTGAGACAGAAGAACGTGCAATAATAAATTTAAGTGCGGTAATGCGGTATATATACAGCAGTAACAATAAACTTGGCTCAATAATAGATATCACTACTTTCATGGGCAGAATTTTTTGGTTGAATAAGTGGAACTTGGCCTTTTTTCAATGATAATTTTTTGTGAGATATCAATACTTTTTGTAAGATTACTATATGAAACTGATTATATTTAGCCGTTTTTTCTTCATTTCTTCTTCTTTTCAATTACACAACATATCGAAAACCAGGAAATTTCTGTGTAAACCGGACCCAAATGTCCAATGAGATCTAAATTATTCAAATATAAATTATTTCCTGATTAATTGTATGTAAATATCTAACTTTATGCAAGATTTCAGCGTCCTACCAGTTTAAACTGTTTTCGAGCATCTCCGTCCCTAAAGCGGAACCGTTTTGGAGCACCGGGAGTGTAAATGTTCAAATATAAATTATTTCCTGCTTAATTGCATGTAAATATCTAACTTTGTGCAAGATTTCAGTGTTTTATCAGTTAAAACTACATTACAATACGTTGTATTGTCTTCCCTAAAGCGGGACCGTTTTGGAGCACTTAGAGTTAAAAAGTTCAAATTTTCGGATTTTTCCCTTTACGTGGATGTCAATTGCTAACTTCATGCAAAAATTTCAGCGCTCTAGGTATACGGGAAGTGCCTGAAACTTTTGATGATGAGTGAATCAGTCAATATGTCAGTCAGTGAGTATCCAAAAGTGCAAACTTTGAAATTACCTATCTCCCGTCCGGGTTAGAATTAACTTTTGAAGTTTATCCTGTAGTATTGTACTATACTACGGATTGTATGTTCAAAATATCAATGATCTATCCCCTGTAGAACCGAATATCTGACGGTGTGAAAAACCTGGTGAATTGCTTCGTGTAAAGATACACTGGTGCTTTCTGGAACTTGGCCTAGCGCACTGCCATGCGCTCAGATAATATCTGCTAGAGACTTGAAATTTTATATGTAGGTCAAGTTAGTGTCCCGAAGCTTTTGGTTGAAAGTTACTGGTAGTGGGTTTTTCCGCTTTTTAGCGGTTCAAATTTATGTAAACTTTCTAGACCAGGGGTTCCCAAACTTTTTGGTACCGTGTCCCCTTTTCTTGAAATGAAAGCCTCCCACGCCCCCCTCCCCTTTTACATTATAAATTATGAATGTGTGTGGGTGTTGCTGAATGCTATCTCATTCAAAACGCTAATGCGTTGCTGAATGCTATCTCATTCAAAACGCAAATGTGTTGCTGAATGCTATCTCATTCAAAACGCTAATGTGTTGCTGAATGCTATCTCATTCAAAACGGTAATGTGTTGCTGAATGCTATCTCATTCCAAACGCTAATGTGTTGCTGAATGCTATCTCAGTCAAGTTTTTTAAACATCATGTTTAATAAAATCACCTTTGTAAAAAAAATTGTGTGCATATATTTCAACTAAATGATAATAATTCAACTGGTCTCGCGCCCTCCTTGGCTTGCCTTCACGCCCCCCTAGGGGGGGCGCCCCCTAGTTTGGGAACCTATGTTCTAGATGGTAATAATTTAAACTAGAGCTTCAAATTTATTGCTTATTAAAATTACTTTTATGCATAGATTGAGCGTAGATACCCTTGGCTGCAGCGTGAACGACCACTAGCGGTTTAAGCGGTTTTCGCCGCTTTTTGGCGGTTCCTACCTAAAAAGAGAATGGTAAGTGCTAGAGCTTAAAATTTGGTGCTCATTTATATCAATTTTATGCGTAGAATTCAAAATGACTCATTTGGTTGAAATCGAATCTAACTGCTGGCGATTTTTGAAGGTTTTACTCCGCTTTTTTAAGGGTTTGCCAAAAAAAGTAAATTCCAGGGAATAAAATTGAGCGCTTATTAATATCAACTTTATGCCTAGAATTCAAAATGACCCATTGGGTTGAAATCGTTCCCGTCAGATCACTGAAGTTAAGCAACGTAGGGCGTGGTCGGTACTTGGATGGGTGACCGCTTGGGAACACCACGTATCGTTGGCTCATTTTTCCGGCCCAAGCTGGGTGAACTCAATGTCAGTAGCTGGTTTGCAAGTTTCCAGCGAATGGAGGATAAAACCCCAGTCTTTTAGAGGTTTTATTCCGCTTTTTGGCGGTTTTACCAAAAAAGAGTAAATTCTAGAGCTTAAAATTTAGCCCCTATTTACATCAACTTTATGCAATCAATGCAAAATGACCCATTTGGTTAAAATCGACTGTCCGCTTTTTGGCGGTTTTTGCCAAAAGAGACTAATATCTAGAGCTTAAATAATAATAAGTAATAATTTGAAAATAATAATACACCAAAATATACGAATCTTAGAAATGCTAGGTAATTTTTACGGCTTAAAAGTGTAATTTTTTTTACGATAAATAGCCTGGGGGCGAAAGTTTAAACGGCCACCGTCCCCAATAGTGGTAAATATCTATATCATGAGGATAAAATAAATAGCCTGGGGGCGAAAGTTTAAACGGCCACCGTCCCCAATAGTGGTAAATATCTAAATCATGAGGATAAAATAAATAGCCTGGGGGCGAAAGTTTAAACGGCCACCGTCCCCAATAGTGGTAAATATCTCAATCATGAGGATAAAATAAATAGCCTGGGAGGCGAAAGTTTAAATCCACAACTGTCCCCAATAGTGGTAAATATTTCAATCATGAGGATAAAATAAATAGCCTGGGGGCGAATGTTTAAACTGCCATTGTCCCCAATAGTGGTAAATATCTCAATCATGAGGATAAAATAAATAGACTGGGGGCGAATGTTTAAACCGTCATTGTCCCTAATAGTGGTAAATATCTCAATCATGACGATAAAATAAATAGCCTGGGGGCGAATGTTTAAACCGTCATTGTCCCCAATAGTGGTAAATATCTCAATCATGAGGATAAAATAAATAGCCTGAGGGCGAATGTTTAAACCGTCATTGTCCCTAATAGTGGTAAATATCTCAATCATGGGCATAAAATAAATAGCCTGGGGGCGAATGTTCAAACCGTCATTGTCCCCAATAGTGGTAAATATCTCAATCATGAGGATAAAATAAATAGCTTGGGGGCGAATGTTTAATCCGCCATTGTCCCCAATAGTGGAAAATATCTCAATCATGAGGATAGAATAAATAGCCTGGGGGCGAATTTTTAATCCGCCACTGTCCCCAATAGTGGTAAATATCTCAATCATGAGGATAGCATTCCATGGGTAAGCTGGGTTTGAACCCACGCCCTACTGTTTACTAGTCAGAGGGTCATGCCACTCTACACCACCAACGTCTAATTAGGATAGGAGGCATCGACAAGAACAAAAGATGAACAAAAAAAGGGTGTGGTCCAATGCAGAAAAGTTCAAATCCTTTTATAACCAAATGTATATGATTTTATGAGAAAAATGCGATGACAGGAAGAGATGCGACTGAACTTTGGCCTCGTTTTTTAAAACAAAGCAAATAGAAGAAGAAGAAGACAAAGAAGAAGAAGAAAAAGGAGAAGAAGAAGAAGAAGAATAAAGTAGGAGGAAAAGAGCCTGAGCCCGTGAGGGAAGAAATAATGTAAATATACAAAAAAATGTGTTAAGAAACAAAAAACAGAATCCCCGTTCTGACGCGCGCGTACTCAATTTATTGAACTTATAATGAAGATAGGTGGGAGGGGGGGGGGGGGGTTTTCAAAGAGGAGACAAGTTTCAGGGGACGTATTTAAAAAGGGGCACCCCCCCCCCTATATTTATTAAAAATTATTTTTGGTTATTTTGGTTTATTATTTTCAATAATGAACCTTTGGAATCATCACGAAAAGAAAGAAAAAAAATTACCATCCCTCAAAATTTGATAATTCAAGCGTCCATGGCATATTGAATACACTAGTTCCCGTTGGATCATGATTTTCAGTAATGAACCTTTGGAATTGTCACGGAAAAAAAATACCCCTCCTCAAAATTTAATATTATACGTTTCAAGGTACGTAGAATACAAAAATCGAATAAAAAAAAAAAATCTGTTTTTGCGCCGTCCCGGCGATGGGCACTTTTGCCACTTAGCGCTGACCGATTTGGATGAAATTTGATATATTGGTTCCATCTGGGCTCCAATTATGTCCCGAAACTTTTGGGTGCAATCGAATACACCCTTGGCGATTTATGTCGTTTTTTAGCGGTTTTCAGTATTGCTGTCTAAAAGGAGAATGGTAAGAGCTAGAGATTTGAAATTTTTTATGTATGTCATATTGTCATATTTGAGGTCTCAGTTAACTCCGAAACTTTTGGGATCAATCAAATATACTTTTTGGTCTGATCAGATTTTTGGATTCTACGTACCTTGAAACGTATAATATCAAATTTTGAGGGGGTGGGGGGTAATTTTTTTTTCCGTGACGATTCCAAAGGTTCATTATTGAAAATAATAAACCAATAATAAAAAAGGCTAAATTTGATAGCTAAATTTGGTCCCGCGTATTATTCTATATTTAATTTTATATTTCCTTATTGATGAAACTTTAGCTTCCTTTTTTTTGGCTTAACGTCTCTTTAACATCTATTGGTCATTCAAGACGGGGATTTTACCCTCCATTCGCTGGAAACTTGCAAACAAGCTACCCACATTTACCTCACCAAGCCTGGGTTGGGCCGGAAAAATAGCCAAGTGCGCGAACCCTCGTGGACACACACATGGTCGCTGGACGTTGCTTATCTTCAGTGATCCAACGGGAAATGGTGTATTCCACGTGCCATAGACGCTTGCTAACACATATAATCTTTAAAAGGCAATGTCCTGAGTGACTGATCAACGTAGAGCCGAAACTATTAATGCTACAGACTTGAAATTTGACAGGGACCTTCGTTGCACCATGTAAGTGTGCACTAAGAAAGGATTTTGCAAAATTTTAATTTTAAGGGGTGGAAACCTCAAAAAGTAAACAATCCCCACAAGAAATACATTGGATTGAGAGAGAAAGCATGATATATCATTTAAAATATGCGCGGGCGAAGCCGCAATCGGGGGATGCTAGTTATAATATAAATACAGAAATGTTACAAGTGCGAGTGGCCACTTCGCTCATTTGTAGTCGGAGTGACAACTCACACTTTCACACTTAAGTGGGGTTTTATAATATGGCCTTTAATTTTCGTCATATGACTTTTTCAAAATAGGTACTTGAAAAAGTCTTTGGATGAAAATTAGAAAAATCCTTCAAACAAAATGCAGAATTGAATTTTATAATTCAAAAATAATATACTAAATTAAATATACTAAATTGAATATTATATTAAATTATAATATTTAATTTATAATAAATTAAATATACTAAATTGAATTTTATAATTAGAAAATAATATACTAAATTATAATATTTAATTTATACTAAATTAAATATTATGCTAAATTATAATATTTAATTTATACTAAATTAAATATTATGCTAAATTATAGTATTTAATTTATACTATATTAAATATACTAAATTGAATTTTATAATTAGAAAATAATATACTAAATTATAATATTTAATTTATACTAAATTAAATATTATACTAAATTATAATATTTTATTTATACTAAATTGAATTTTATAATTAGAAAATAATATACTAAATTATAATATTTAATTTATACTAAATTAAATAT
>CM022881.1:27922686-27941266 GCA_012654025.1 Pachypsylla venusta | reverse complement strand
TAACTAAATCATCGTTCTCAGGCGGCTCGTCGGGTTATAATTCTGATAATCTGATGTTCACAACTAAATCATCGTTCTCAGGCGGCTCGTCGTGTTATAATTCTGATAATCTGATGCACGCAACTAAATCATCATTCTCAGGCGGCTCGTCGGGTTATAATTCTGATAATCTGATGTTCATAACTGAATCATCGTTCTCAGGCGCCCGCTGGGTTATAATTCTGATAATCTGATGTACACAACTAAATCATCGTTCTCAGGTGGCTCGTCGGTTTTTATTTAGTAATTATTTTATTTTTTTTTCATTTTACTTTTCAGGAAGATCAAGATTGGGGATTTGTGGCGATGGTTTTAGATCGTTTATTCTTATGGGTATTTACAATCGCGTCTATAGCTGGAACGTTTGGTATCCTCTGTGAGGCACCATCGCTGTACGATCACACCAAACCTATTGACATGGAACTCTCTGTTATTGCTAGGAAAATGTTCCTCAGTCCGGATGAAAATTTTTAAAATTCCAATACTATCTAATGTCAAAATCACTAAAAATGCAGATCACTGAAGTTAAGCAACGCCCATAAGCAGGGTGACCATTTAGGTTCACGTCCTCGTGATCCTCACTGAATCGCTGATTGCAGAAAGGGATTATGTGCACAAAATTAAACTTTTGAAAAAAGAAAAACTTTTTAACTCAAATTTTAACAGACGTCTCCGTGGCAGAGTGCGCATAACACTCGGCTTGCACCAAGGAGGTTCCGGGTTCAATTCCTGGACGAGTCGAAAATTTGATAAAGGTTTTTTCAAATTTTCTACTTGGTCTGGTTGTGTTTGGGGTTAACTCAGCCTCCTGAGGACAATTGAGTAGCTACGGTAATAGCGACAAGTGGTAGCATTATAAGGAAATTGTTAAAGTGTAGCTTAGACTTAGTGATATGATGTTCACTAAAATTGTGACATAATAACACAAATATACATTTACATTTAACTCAAATTGAAAAATTGTAGAAAAAAAAGTTAAACCAAAAAAGGTACAAAAAAGGCATTTCTTACAAACTAAAGGAGCCTCTCAAAATTTTCATACTGATAACATTTTACGTTTTAAACGTAGATTTTCTTTTTAAAAAAAACAATATTTCCAAAATTTATGGACATGACCCCTACCTGAAATCAGCGGTTCAACCATGATCCGTCCAACCCAGGTTGTGGATGAGGTCAATCGGAATAGCTGGATTGTAAGTTTCAACGAATGGACGGCAAAACCCCCGTCTCGATGTTAGAGAGACGTTATTTATCACGTCGGACAAATTTTTGGATTCTACGTACATTAAACGTAAAATATCAAATTGTGTGGGGAGGGTTTTTTTTCGTGAAAATAACTAGGTGTGTTCGTGGACAAAAACTGGCGGAGCTATCCGTTTCACATCGAATTTTCGCGCACCACATAAACTTTTGAGAATACCGCACCTTTCTTGATTGCATCGTGCCGTTGAGTAGAAGGCCCTATTTAAAGCACAAAATAATCGGCCGAAAAATCGGAAACGGTTCAAGATATCGTTCGGAAAATTGATATATGCTCCCCTTGGGTATATGCAGAATATGAAGAAAAAAAAATTGTAAAAATCAGTTGAGTACTTTCGGAGGAGTAAGGTAAAAAATGTTTGCAGTTTGTAGGGAGTATAAGGCTACGCTTCGCTCCGCCCAATAGATATGTATGTATTCGATATCTCTCACCGTTTTGGCTAAACAATTAGTATTTCCTAACTTTTATTTTGCCCGATCCCGGATTCGAACTTGTAACTCTGGAATGGTTTGTCAATATTTAGTAAATTATGTCCTAAATTACCTAAGTATTGAGAAGCCACCTAAAACTTTATCGCTATGAGTTGATATGTTGTCGCGACAAAATTTAAGATATCGGACCATGACTCTCTGAATTGGGTAAAAAATCGGAAAATCGGCCGAAAAATCAGAAACGGTTCAAGATATCGTTCTGAAAATAGAAATATGCACCCTTGCGTATATGCAGAATATGATGAAAAAAAATTGGTAAAAATCAGTTGAGTAGCTACGGAGGAGTAGGGTAACAAAAGTGTGCAGTTTGTAGGGAGTATAAGGCTACGCTTCGCTCCGCCCAATAAACCAAAAAAGTATCAAACTTGAGTTATGAATGACATTCAGGTGAATATCTATTATCTTCTCAACATTTTTTGGTTGCTATCCGCTCATTGCTCCGCCAAAAATGTGATGACACAATTTTGAAGACATTGTTGCAGCTTAGAGTGCGGATACTCGTATGTTTTATCTTATGGCCATTTCTGCGTTGATTATTTTACGGTCCAAATTTCAGGGTTTTTAGGCGGGGCTTTTCCAGGTAATTTTTTGTTATCTTCTTTATATTGTCCAAATATCGTCATTTTTGGCGGTATCTCGCTTTCACTTAAACTTTCTATTATAGGTACGTATCTCGTAATCAAACGAATCTGTGTGGCAAATTCGAAGTCTCTGGCATTAACAATATACCAAGTGGGCTTTGCGATACATAATAATAGTTATGATTACCTACATTCAGACTAAATACCAAACGCGTAAAGCAGGGCCGTAGACAGAAAATCCGGGCCGGGGGGGAAAAATTTACGGGCCCCTCTATTATTCTTTCATCTAAAATCACCGTATGGGCACTGGGCAGTAATAAAAGTAAAAGTAGGCAATTCACTTAGTTGATGTGAAAAGGTTAATATTAACAAAATGTTAATGTTTACGAAATATACCAATATTTATGATTGCTATACAAGCTGAAAGGTCGCACTATGTTTTAAAATCAGTGTCCTGCAATAGCCACTGTCCCATATTAGCCCACTATCACTAAACTTCTGATTTTGTATGTTTGAAATTTTTTCAAAACTTTTGATTTATTCATTATTTAGAAAAAAACTTGAATATTTCATTATGGTCATTTTTTTACCCGGGCCTGAGGGGATTCTCCTATTCCCCTCCCCTCTCGTCGGGCCTGGTGTAGAACCTTTTCAAGAAAAAAAGAACAGCTAAAATTTAAGTTTTTATTTATTTTTTTAATATTCCACTAACCAACACTAATCATTTTGTTTTTTAATCAATTTATTTCTTGCTCAAATGTTATTTAAAATGTTAATACAGTAAAACATAAATGTTTAATTAAAAAGATCAATGTGTATTTTGTTATTTAAATATTGAAAAAGCTGTCCTTGTTGAAAAGGATCGCTCAAGCGCCTGAAGTTTTCAAGATGGTGCAGCTCAGGTTTAGTGTTACAGTAATTGAGGAGCGCGGCAGCGCTCCGCCCGCCAAGTCAAATACAATGAGCGTTACAAAAGTGATATCTTACTTCACGTCACAAAGTACACTTTTCACATCTCTTTCCACAGCCACGAGAAAAATTTGTGGAGTGACTTTTGTTGAATATTTCATAATGGGATGGGTAGATGATGAGATAAAATCAATAGTTTGAAAAAAAAAGTTACGGGAACACGGAGAAGAAAAAAAAAGTATCATTTTTACACTGTCTCTGTTTCTTTCATCATCATCTTCTTGAACGTTGACGAGGCTACAGCCAAATCTACCGAACCGATTTTGATGGGGATGTCTCATTTGGTTGCATCTGGTGGAAGGGTGTGTTTTTTGATATTTTTATCTTAAAAAGTACACCCCACCACCAATATTTGCCCAAAAACCGTTTTTCACACGCATTTAAATTTTTAAAATTGTATAGAATCTCAATTAAAAGATGGAATATTATCAATGAAATATGCATTTCCTTAAAAAATAGGATCTATTTTCATTCCAGGATAGGTACGAACAAATGTCCAAAAGTGAGAAGTACACTTCGCAATAAGGCAGAAAGCTAAAATTTGAAACAAATATCTTCCAAAAGACAAAGAAAGACATCCTTGATTGTAATATTTATTTTATAAGTATATAGGAGCCGTTTTCACTCTAGGATAGGTACGAACAAAAGTCGAAAAATGATAAGTACACTTGGGGATAAGGTAGAAAGCTGAAATTTGAAACAAAGATGTTCTACAGTACAAAAATAAGATCCTTCAAAAAATTGTTGATTCTCTAATAGGAACCGTTTTCGACCTTAGAGTGAAATTGAGGAGTAACACTCGGGATAAGCCTAAAAAATTGAAATTTGAAACAAAGATGTTCCGCAGAGCAAGAATAACATCCTTGAGTAAAATATTGATTTTCTAAGTAAAAAGGAGCCGTTTTTACACTAGTTTAGGGTATCATTAAAAAAACAAAATTGAGAATTACTTTTCGTGATTAGCTAGAAAGCTTAAATTTGAAACAAAGATGTTCTGCAGTAAAAAAATAACATCCATGAGTAAAATATTCATTTTCTAAATTAATAGGGGACATTTTCACACTAGGGTAGGTACGGACAAAATAATGTACAAAATTGAGAAGTAGGTAAGTACATTTCGGGACAAGGTAGAAAGCTGAAATTTGAAACAAAGGTGTTCCGGAGAACAAAAATAACATCCTTGAAACAAATATTGATTTTCTAAATAAATAGGAACCATTTTCTCAGTAGGATAAGTATCATCAAAAATCCAAAATTGAAAAGTACAATTCGGGGTTAGCTAGAAAGCTGAAAATGTTGCACAGTACAAAAATAACATCCTTGATTTACATCCAATTACCTATATCACACAATCCCTAATTTTATTACACTTCGTTTGAAGTTACGACGAACACATAAATTAGCTGAAATCCAAATTTCAGCTTTCTGCCTCTACTGGAAGTACTCTAGAATTTTGTGAGTCAGTGGTGTGTCACAAAAATAGCGTGATTTTGGACTTTTTCAGATCCCTATTTCTCTGTTACCCTTTCATGTGCAACCCTCATTCTAACATAGGAAGTCTAAGTATGGGACCTTGTAATAATGATCAAATATCGTGTTCATAAGTCCCCCAGATCCGTTGATACAGGGGGGGGCATGTATAGCATGAAAATCGAAAATAGCATGAAATAGTTCGTGTAAATATACACACTGCAGTGGCCAGGCTTAACTTGGAACTTGGCCTGGCACACTACAGTGCGCTTAGATCTACGTAGGTAATAAAAATATGACAATAAAATCCTAATGAATTCGATGTTAAAGATGATTTGTGAAAATAACAATGCTAGTGGATTGGTAATATAAATTCATGGTATCAATAATTCTACACAGAAATATTTGAGGCAGCCCAATGCAAAGAAACCATAACCATGATTATAGCTCACCTTCATTGGGAGACGGCTCACTTAAGAGAAGCTTTCTAACATTGCACAAAATATTTGAGGCGGCCCAATGCAAAGAAACCATAACCATGATTATAGCTCACCTTCATTGGGAGACGGCTCACTTAGAAGAAACTTTCGAACATCGCATAAAATATTTGAGGCAATCCAATACAAAGAAACCATAACCATGATTATAGCTCACCTTCATTGGGAGACGGCTCACTTAGAATAAGCTTTCTAACATTGCACAAAATATGTGAGGCAGCCCAATGCAAAGAAACCATAACCATGATTATAGCTCACCTTCATTGGGAGACGAAACTTTCTAACATCGCTTAATCTCATCTTGCCGTGGTCCGGGTGTTCGACTATTTTGTTTAATAACGATTTCCTCAATCCTGTAGGATTATTACCTATCTACCTAAATCTCAAAAAGTTTAAAAACGAATATGAAAGTTTTAACATCTTTAAAAACGATACATAACTAACTTCAAAAATTCCACCAAATAAAAGCAAATAATTATTTTTGTAAGTTCTAATAATGAGAATTTTGAGAACTTTTTGAACTTCTGTAGAACAATTATGCCAGTCACACTGATTGATTGCAGATCTTATTGAACCATTAAAACCTTCCAGTTGTTCCCAAAAATAGAAACCAACCAATTGAAATATAAGGCATGCTTGAAATTCAAGCAAAATTTTGGTCGTATTGTAAGGATTTTGATTTCTTGGTATTGTGATTTGATAGAGACAAACAGAAAAATGAAAAATTCCGAAAAACACCCTGACAGCCAATATATTGTGGAGAAAATCATGGTACTGGAACAGAAGAAAATAGAAAATAATTAATAAATGTTGCAAAGGTACAACTCCACATGATCATAATGGATAACTCTACAGAAGCAGGTGGGTTTGAGTATATACCGACCAGTCGGATGGTGCGTTTAAGTAGCTAATAATTTTCAACATATATATATATATATATTGTTGTAGATTTCGGGTTCGAAGATTGAGTAGTCGTTGATGAAAAAGGCGTTGAGTAACTAAAAATCTCGCTTTATTAAAGAAAATACAATCAAAAAGGGGTAAAAAAAACTCTTACACTTTTTATCTTCAAAAATACCGCATGCAAAATACTCAAGAAAATTACGTAATTCACACACTGAAAATTCACAAATAATTCAATGATAATCACTTAAAGTTAACTCACTGTTAAAACTGACTGAACTGAAAAGAGCTTAAGTTTCTACGCGCAGCCTCCTTATATAGCTTCTAAACAAATTTCTAGAAAGAGGAAGCAGAATCTGGAAAGATATAGCTTCTAACCGAATTCCTAGAAGGATAGACATTTATCGCATTCCAGAAAATTCAAAATAAAAGTAGACGTGCTGTTACCTAGTGGATTTCTTGGAATTAATCTTCATTAGAATATTAGAAATGAAGAAGGTGCTGCTTAATTAGTGCATGCTTTTGGAATTCGCTTCAATATATATATTTTAATTCATTATGTATTTTATTATCTTTGGTACATTTTTTCTTATTATTTTGATTTAGAATATCAATTCTTCTCTAAATTTTGTGACTTGTAAATTGCGTTCGTCCCGTTAAATCGGTTAAATAAACTATTATTAGTACTATTAAAAAAATGGGTGCGTGTACTTATGTACGAGCGTGAGAAGTTATACTTCTTTTTAAAAATAAATTTAATAATATTTCAAAAAAACATACTACCCCACCCGGGAGTGCAGAACAGAGGCCTTGCCACTGAGCCACGATGTTGTATGGATATAGAATGAGAAAATACAATATTTAAATTTCACCCTCATCATTTTTTCATAACGCGCCTAAAGAAGTATAACTTCAAAAATGTAAAAAAATGATTAAATATGTTACCTTTACACTTGTGCGACGTAGATTTCCGTGTGGCCTCATAAGCAAAAACAACTATAATGGAGCTGCCACAAGAAGCGAGTTCTCCTGATGCATTACATGAGAATATCGCGCATCCGCTTATCTGCATATCTTTACTTGTCTGGCATCTTTTATTAAGAAAAAGAAAACACAAACCTTTTGTTTGAGTTGAAGTAATGTGTTGTAAAACTTTATAACTTGATCACAATAGTACATCTGGTAGTTGCTCTTTTTATTCAAATAGATACTCAATTGCTTCACTTGCGCTCTTCCAATAGCAATATCAAATCTTCCCTTGAATATATTCTCATTGGTTCTGCCATCAATTTTAATGTGATTATTTAGAGGTAATCGGGGCTGAAAGAAGCAGATTTGACAAATGGCTGAAAGAATTACTCCCAAAAATCAAATAAAAGAATCTTTCGTTCATTGCCCGAGGGCTGCAAAAAAAGCGGCAAAACCCGCAAACTCTATATTGGAATGCACCCAATAGTTTCGAAGGGTGGATACTGATACCCCAGTTATGAAATATACCTACCAAATTTCAAGTCTTTTGCTCTTACCATATTCTTTTTAGAAAGCAATGATGAAAACCGCTAAGGAATTATTCAGTGAAAGGTTCGGCGCACATTTAGCTCCCAACAGGGAGCTATACATATACCAAATTACATCCAAATCGGTTAACGCTAAGTGGCAAAAGTGCCCATCACGGCGGACAAACGGATCTTTTTCATTCGATTTTTGGATTCTGCGTTCCTTGTAACATAAAATACAAAATTTTGAGGTGGAGGGTATTTTTTTGTGTGGATTCAAAAGATTTTCATCATTTCCATTTATTGTTATAAAAAGTGTCACGAAGGTTTTCTTTATTTTAAATCTTTTGTCGCCTTTTTTTAAAAATTAGTAAAAATTTTATTGTATCTGAACTTTTATCTGGACAATGTAAAGTCCATGGACTTATATAAAGTCCATGCGAATGCTAACTGTACCTCAAAAATTAATCAAAATATGGAACAGAAAGGAAAAATCCAAGTCTTTTAACTCTTCAAATTAAATAAGCAAATATAAGTAAGCAAATTACCCATGTTTTGTGTTTAAAACCATTTTCCTGATCATCTCCTCCTGTTTTGTACAACGTCTGTTCAACTGGTTTTACAAATATCCTTTTGGTTTATGGATTTCCTTTATTTTCAATCATGCGAGTATCATTTTTATTCATTGACTGGAGCACCCAGAGCTGTGGCAGCCAGACCATAAATTTTATTTTATTCAGGATAGCCCACTGTTATCCTCCTTCAAATCCTTCAGGGAGTTAATAAAATAATAAAAAAAAAAGACTTTTGATAAAAATGTGCACTTTTTAGGCAGATATGAAACCATTTTTGATCCGCATTTGGGGAATTTCCACTTCAAAATTCTAATTCAAATCCGTCCCCATTATACAGTGTTTAACAAATATCAAAGTGAACCTTTTAGCTCTGCCCTGTTTATTTATTTGAAGAAATAAAATAAAAGCAAAGTTAGTCTTCATGCAAAAGTATTAATTGTACTTTTGCAATTAAGAATTAAAGTCCCCGATAATGCGACACTTTTATTTCCATTATTTACCAAGGTTTTGTTTATAAAACCATCGCCTTCTGTTTTGTACAACGTGTGTCCAACTGGTTTTACAAATATCCTTTTTGTTTTTGGTTTTCCTTTATTTTTAATCATTCGAGTATCATGACCATCATTTTTATTCATTGACTCTCTATCTTTTTGATTAAATATATTATCATCAGCTTCATCTGTCGCTAGTATATACTCTTCTTTCATAATATTTGTGTAATAAATCAACTGTCCATTTATATTGCGATGTTCTCTTCCAATCATTTTGATATATTTACATAATATAGAAAACAGCATTTCTAAATGATTCTCAAATGGGATTAGATACGCCGCCAGAAATATAGAAAGAGCACAAATGTAAACAATAACAATCCCAAGTGTTATTGAAACGATCATGTAATTAATGGGTTCTGACAAATCAGTATAAGGAAAATATAAATTGCGAACGAATTTTCTGTTTGGATTATAAATTCTGCCATAAATATTTATAGCTTTGGATGGTGAATCTTTTTTACTTAGAAAGGAAAAAATGTTCGCCGCTGTAAAAAAAAAAAAAAAAAAAGGGCTTTTAAATAAATTAAAACAAAACACTTACCAAAAACACTATTTATTAAGGAGCGCGGTAGCGCTCCGCCTCGCGATATCAAAAAAATGCGGTAGCTACCAAGAGTATATTATACGCCACAGCTTACATTGCCGATTTCAGCTACTTCCAGAGGAAAAAGTACACACCTCAGGTGTGTACTTTTTCCTCTGGAATGATTATTTCTTAAGTATGGGGCGAGCTCAGAGACGAAGTATATGAATTTTCAACAAAATCGTTTAAGTCAAATCGGAGATATAGGCTTCTGAAAAGTACACTTTTTTTCTCACCGTCTGCTCCTGCTGCTTCTTCTTCTTCTTTGATGTTGACGCACCTACAGCCAAAACTACTGGACCGATTTTGATGGTCGATAGCTCATTTTTTTTCTCATGAGTGGCAGATGTGCCTTTTGTTAATTATATTGTCCCTCAGTTGGTCCTTCAGCCCCAAATTTTTGAAAACCCTCAAAATTAGAGGTATTTATTTGATAGACATGTAATATATTTTCCGAACCAATCAATAGATATGGACGTATGAGGTATCATTTTAATCACCGAATCAAGCAGAGGTACATGGATAGTACCGAAAATATACAGGGTGTAATTTATCTCATATACAGGGTGTTATATAAGACAAATAAATTGTTAACAAGTTCATATTTTTCTTTGTTTAGGATTTCCTCACATGATACATAATGTAATATTATTTTAACATTCAATTATTTATACCGGGTGTAACACATTGATTAATGATAGTTGATGATAGATTGATTTTCATCAATTTTGACTAAAAAATGTCTTTAGTGAACCTGAAAGTTCAGACCAGAAAATTCTTAGCGCTCTCAAGGAAATAATTATGTGGAACTTGGTTCCGTCGTTAGGCGCCTCCACAGGTATCTGGAGTACATTTTGAAATTTACTGATAAGTTGAAGTGTATTATTGAAAAATGTGCATTCATGCGTATCATTTGGGGTGTCAAAACTGTTCTTAGGGATACTTAGATTATTTTCTCCAAATTGTAACTAAAAAATTTCTTTTAAAAATCTGAAAGTACAGGCCAAAAAATGTCCAGCGCCCTCAAGGAAATCACCGGTTGGACCTTGGTTTCTCCACCGGACGTTGTCTGCGGTATAGTTTGAAGATAGATGATAATGATTTAGATATGATACTTTTGTAAGATCTCTGCCCTTTTACCATTATATAAATACATATTTCTTGCTACAAAAAGTTATGAGATCCCCCCAAAAATACCACTGCGTGCTATAAAAATTCCCCGCCAAGTCATCACCCCAAAAAAGATATGAAATCTATTTTGGGCCCCGCTATCCATTCTTCCGTTCTTCGAAATACCTAATGACTTTAAATTCCGACCCCACCCCAAACGATTTCAGAATTTTAGTCTGATTTCCTCACTCTCTTCACCAACACGCAGTCTTGGTGGGGTACCTCTCATCATTATTAAACGTAACGAATTTATGAACCGCTAAAGTAGAACAGAGTGGTCCCTATCTCCTAGTGGTTAAACGAACCGAGGTACCCCACCAAGACTGCGTGTTGGTGAAGAGAGTGAGGAAATCAGACTAAAATTCTGAAATCGTTTGGGGTGGGGTCGGAATTTAAAGTCATTAGGTATTTCGAAGAACGGAAGAATGGATAGCGGGGCCCAAAATAGATTTCATATCTTTTTTGGGGTGATGACTTGGCGGGGAATTTTTATAGCACGCAGTGGTATTTTTGGGGGGGATCTCATAACTTTTTGTAGCAAGAAATATGTATTTATATAATGGTAAAAGGGCAGAGATCTTACAAAAGTATCATATCTAGATGAATGAATTTATGAAGAAACTAGTTTCGAATCATTCGATTCATCATCAGTCTAGTAGAGTCTAAAGATGGAAGTTGATTTTAGACTCAACTAGTCTGATGATGAATCGAATGATTTGAAACTAGTTTCTTCATAAATAATTATAAATAGTGTTTTTGGTAAGTGTTTATTTAAAAAATTTATTTAAAAGTTAAAAAAAAAAAAAAAAAAAATATGAAAAAATATTGATCCCTTTAGAATATTGCAATACTCCCTGATCGATGTAAAATTTAATTCTTTTGTGAATCATCTAGATCTAAGGTTGGAATGGAATATTTGAAATTTCAAAAGCTCTAGGAATGGGAAAGAGGCCCTGCAGATGTTGTCCGATACGGTACACGGTCCGCACTTTCAATGTTTCTAAGAAATGTTCCATATTTTTGGAAACATGCAACATGTTGGACAACATTTGCAACATAAGTGTGGACCCTGCTTAAGAGTTCATTCCCACCAGTATTCAAAAAAGGTTTCCCGTCTATTTACAGTGTGCATTGAGTGTACACTGTACATTTTCATCAGTGACGTAGGATGACAAAGTGAAATCACATTTTCTTCTGGAGTTTAAAAATAGGCCATTAAGGTAACGGCCATTTTCGGGTAAAACGTCTGAAAAAGGTGGTGATTTAAGACTAACAGTAATAAGTAATCCAAATAAGGAAACATTTTAGCAAAGAAAGAAATAAAAAAACCTTCCTGTTACTTTCACGCCCCTGTCAGAGGAATGAGAAAAATTCAAAATGCAATAACACAATATATAACCTGTACTCTAAACTTATGTTATTGTATAGAAAATTTCGTTTGAAGCTGCTGTGAACGTAATGAAAAGGATCCTGTTTTTTTTTTTTTTTTNTTTTTTTTTTTTTTTTTTTTTTTTTTTTTTTTTTTTTTTTTTTTTTTTTGCTGAAATTTTTCATTATTTAGGTTAACTTTTCGCACTGTGCTAACTCGATTCCACCTTTCGCCGATGTGCCTCAAGAAGATTGAGTTGTTACACCGCAACAGGATGAAAGTGAGTTCCCAAAGAAAAGTTGTAAATAAAGGTCGTATATGCAAGTTTTGCGAGAAAAAGGGAGTGCCTTAAGAAGATTGTGTTGTTACACCGCAACAGGATGAAAGTGAGTTCTCAAAGAAAACTTGTAAATAAAGGTCGTATATGCAAGTTTTGCGAGAAAAAAAAGAAGTGCCTTAAGAAGATTGAGTTGTTACACCGCAACAGGATGAAAGTGAGTTCCCAAAGAAAAGTTGTAAATAAAGGTCGTATATGCAAGTTTTGCGAGAAAAAGGGAGTGCCTTAAGAAGATTGAGTTGTTACACCGCAACAGGATGAAAGTGAGTTCCCAAAGAAAAGTTGTAAATAAAGGTCGTATACAGAAGTGGGGAGAAAAAAGATATGCAATTGGGGCGGGCACTGTTTTGATTTCAGTGCTTTAACTTTTTACCGTTGTTTTTTGTCACCCAAATGTATATATATAAAAGAGAAACACACTCACTTAACACTCATCGCGATTTCTCCGCACTGGTATGTCCTAGGAGGCTGAAATTTGGCATGTAGGTCGCACTTAGGTCTTAGATGCGCGCTAAATATTCGAATTGGGGCGCCCACCGCGGGGGAAAAAGAGGCGCGTTTACATATGATAATCACCTTTTCATCACTGTTTCTCCGTACCGGTACATTTCTGGGGGCTGAAATTTGGTATGTAGGTTCGCTTTATGCTCTAAATGAGCAATAAGAAAGGATTTTTTAATATTTCAACTGGGGCGCCAGCCACGGGGGGTAAAGGGCGCGCCCAACAAATATTATCACATTTTCATCACTGTTCCTGCGTACCAGTAAATTTCCGGCGGCTGAAATTTTGGTGTTTAGGTTCGCTTTATGTTCTAGATGTGCAATAAGAAAGGATTTTTTAATATTCCAAATGGGGCGGCAGCCGCTGAGAAAAAAGTCGCGCCCATCAATTATTGTGAAAGTTAGTGAACTTTTGACCCCGGTAATTAGTGTATATGCGCTATACTTCAATCGGACACGGTGACTACTGAAATGTTGAAAATAAGATCTAAATAAATTAATTTCTTACATCTTCACGAATTTAAGTGTATTTTATCTGATCAAACGATATCCTCTGAACTGCCTAATCTAACTGGGATCTCTGAAACCTTCCTGGAATTGGAAGCGGCGGGTGCCCCAGTTCGAATATTTAAAATGCCTTTCTTAGTGCGCATCATTAGTTATGCTAAGGAGCCGCAACCCCATCACAATAGTAAAAGCAGGCCGCGAAGAATAAAGTTTGGGAAGCGCTTCGAGACTCCTTCCCAATAGTTTTATTTCTTTCGGCAGTTAATTTATTATTTTTAAATCTGTTCTTCAGATTTGGACATTAATATTTACCCTCATTCTTCTATCAGCTATTAAAACCCGTAGCGAAGCACGAGTAAAACAGCTAGTTAAATATATGTTGATCGGAGACTCCTATATTATTGTTTCTCGATTTACGGTGACGGTTGATGCATCCTTATGTTCATGTCGGTACTTACCAAAACCGGCTGAGTAAATACTAAAAAGAATAAGACAAATCTTTGTTTTTTCTTTCTTCTTTAATTTATTAAAAATCTCCAATGAATCCTTGATCGATATTTGATCAGCATTTGTCTTCTCATTTAATAGTAAATAAATATTTTTCTTTATAAAATAAAGTTCAGAAAGCATTGATACCATAGAGATTGTTATAAAACCATTTTCAGGAAAATCCACAGGATCCTTGATTGAGTAGAACATGGTGGTGTATAATAATTCAATTGTAAATAACACAAAACACGAATAAGTGAGCAGGACGTACAGCTTATGAAACAAGATTTTAGACGGAGTTTCATTTTGATTACACAAATGAAAGAAACCAGAATAATGCATTAATTTTAGTAAAATATTTAAACAATTTGATTGGATTTTCATTACTTTTATTCTGGATACAGTGTTGAAAATACAAAATAGTTTTTCAGGGAATATCAAAAAGTTATTTGAAAAACTTTGAAAGTTATTCATAGATTTTATATTAGGTAATGAATAGGTAATATAGATGTACTAAACTGAAAGATGAGTGTGCATTCGTCAGAAGTGCATGTCACACTCATAATTTACAAGGGTCTATTAGTGTATTACTTTTGATAATGAAACTTTGGACTTTCTTATTACATTAAGTACATGACACGTGATTTAGAAAAAAATTAGGAAAACAGCTTAATTAAAAAAAAATGGGTGCGTGTATTTATGTACGCTCGTGAGGAGTTATAATTCTTTTTAAAAATAAATTTAATAATATTTCATAAAACACATACTACCCCACCCGGGAGCCAATCAGAACCTACCAACTATGAAACCAGAGGCCTTACCACTAAGCCACGATGTTCTATGGATATAGAATGAGAAAATACAATATTTAAATTTAACTCTCATCATTTTTTCATAACTAACTCCATCTTCATAATTTTTTTATAACTAACTTCATCTGTGTTAATTTTGTGTTACACTGATGTGGTGATATTTTTTTGTTACAGGTGCTCGCGCATCTTAAAATTTCACTCTCATCATTATTTCATAACGCGCCTAAAGAGGTATAACTTCAAAAAAATCGAGTGTGAGCCCTGAATGGAGTAGGCTACCAGCATGCATCAAATTGTTATACTTACCATTTTTCAAGCCTCTACTGCTCTTAACCCTAGCATTGCCAAGGGGGGGAGGGGTATAAAGTACTCGCGTTTTAGCAAAAAGCTTATAGTAATCAAGTTATGATACTTATTTTAATGAGACCTTTAATAATTGTCACAAACAATATTTTCCATCATAGTATATAAAAATATGTATGTTCTAAGCCTTCTAAGGGATGATATTGAAGCCAAACTTTGGGCGCGGGTACTGCGGGAAATGCATGTAACCAATACTTTGATTGTCTAAAGCTACAATTAAAAGCTACCATAAATTGTCTAAATATCTAATTATCACCTTCAAGAAATAAGTGTGTGTAAACACTGTCAAAAGATATTTGTCTGTGTGAGATGTCAGGAAGGACAAAGTTCTGGTTCAGAATAGATTTCCTAGGGTCTAGCGATTTTTTTTTATTTTCATTTACATTATTTTATTCCTGGGATTTAATTTTACTTTTATGTAAGATAATAAGATTTATATTTTTTTAGCTTATAATAAAGTAATAACGACTTATTGTAATAAAAAAAATCATTTTATCCTTTATTTTGTTTGCGGGTACTTTGTACCCCCCCCCCTTGGCAATGCACGTAACTGAATAGAGCTTGGCAATCCTAGGGTTAAGATATCTTGTTCATAGATAGACACACAACGGACCAATGAATGAAACTCAAATTTGGAGACCTGGGATGAAGTTCCCAGTGTATTTTCGCATGAAAAACTCGAAATTCCAGCACATTGCAATACTGTTGTAGATTTAGGGTTCGAGGATTAAGTAGTCGTGGATTAAAAAACTAACTTTAAAAATAAAATAAAAACTTAAAACAATTTATTAAAGAAAGAAATTACAATAAAAAAAAAATGTAACAAAAATCGTATACTGTAACCTCGCAAATACCGTATTCAAAAACACTCGAAAATACTACGTAATTCACACACGAATTAATCACTCGACTTATCGATCTCGCTTCCAAAACTAAACCGACTTATCACTTGTAAAACTCGATTTATCGATCTCGCTTCCAAAAATTAGACTGACTTCGGTTTCTACTCGTCGCTCTTATTTATACCCTAACGATTTCTGGAAGGATCCAGTACACAACTCTTCTGGAAGTAAACAAACAACCTGCGTAAAAAACGTAAACAACCTATAATGTAAACAAATGAACAAAACGTTCTGGAATAATAGATTTTTTCTATCTCTTTCTACACGCTCTCGAATGGCATAGTAAATACAAACATTCATTCCCCCCTTCACCCCGACCCCTCTCTACAAGTCTCGAGGATTTTTTGTAAACAAAACAAAGAAGGCGGGATCAAAAAAGTAGAAAGGAGAAGCGTCGCTCTCTATATACAGGATGTTTACATAATATTCCATATAGAGATTGTTCACTTCGATACTTTTCTTTGAAAAAGTAAAAACTAGCACGGATGAGCCATTCAAAGGCTAAGAGGAGGAAGGAATTCATTTACGCAGCTGAGATGTCGTTTTTAGCACGTTTAGCACACAGATTTTCCAGGGAGCATCAATCCCTTATCGTGCACTGGTTCGTCCGCTATAATATTTGACGGAACTAGTAACTGTATCTATCGAGCCGGTGCTAGAAAAGTCGTGCGAATTATATTTTATGCTGTCCTGAATGGAGTTTTAGAAAGAACAACTCAGAAAGCTAAAATACAATAGTGTTTATTAGTGAATGAAAAATAATAAAAATTTATGAGTTTACTTAAAAGAAAGAAGAATATGAGTTTCCAGCGAATGGAGGGTAATAACACGTCTGGTATGACCAATATATGTTTAAGAGATGTGAAGCAAAAAAAAAAAAAAAAANAAAAAAAAAAAAAAAAAAAAAAAAAAAAAAAAAAAAAAAAAAAAACTGAATAGGTACAAACTCTATTAAAATTCTCAGGAATCATAACTTGATAAAATGATCTGCGTGGGTAATAAAAGTATGACAATAAAATCCTGATAGAGTCGATGTTAAAAATGATTCGACCCTATTAGACATACGTACTACAACATAAACAATACCCGGATTGATTATACAGATCAGTACTAAGATTTGGGCGTAACATTTCGGTCAAACTTAAATTTCAACAATCATATACAAGAGATCACAGAAAAAAGCTATAAAAAAACTTGGTATGGTTATCAGGTATGCCAAGTACATCTGGGATCCTGATGCTATTAAACCTCTGTACCAATTCTATGTAAGATCTGTGCTAGAATACGGATCTATCATATGGACACCATCCACCCAGGTTGAATCAAAAGAACTTGTGAGATTACAATCAAAATTTGTTCGTTATTTGTTTCGAGAATGAGAATTACCCCAAATTTTCAAACTATTCTTCTGGAGTCACTTGAAGCAAGAAGAAGAAACGAACAAATCAAATTTACAGAAAATGTTCTTAATAATAAAATATCCAGTCCCTACATAATAGAAAAAATTCATATTAAAGTTCCGCAACCCATAATCAGACCTACAAACAAACGGGGGCAGCTGTTCCATGTACCACAGAGGAGACAAGTCTTCGTATTTAAGTCTCCTATTATCAGAGCCATGGATTCGTATAATGCATTGGATCCAAAGCCAACCCTCTTCAAGTGACTAAGTAACGTACAAAATATCATAGATTCATTCACATTCATCTATCTGTCATATTCACTCATCATTCACCATCTCTCATTCACACCCATCATTCATTATATTCCATTCACACTCATCCTTTTATTTCTCATTCATACCTACACCCGTCATTCATCTTTCACTCACTTACACATCACACAGCGTCAGTTATATTGCTACACTGCTTGTGATATAGAAGTGAAAAAAAAAAGCTAGTGGATTGATTGGTAATACCTATGAATGAATGGTATCAATTATTCTACACAGAAATATTTGAGGCTGAATGCAAAGAAACCATAACCATGATTGAAGGAGAAGCTTTCTAACATCGCAAAATCTCATCTTGCCGTGGTCCGGGTGTTCGACTATTTTGTTTAACAACGATTTCCTTAATTCAGTAGGATTACTACCTATCTACCTAAATCTCAAAAAGTTTAAAAACGAATATGAAAGTTTTAACATCTTTAAAAACGATACATAACTAACTTCAAAAATTCCGCCAAATAAAAGCAAATAATTATTTTTGTATGTTCTAATAATGAGAATTTGAAGAAATTTTTGGACTTCTGTAGAACAATTATGCCATTCACTCTGATTGATGGCAGATCTTATAGAACCATTAAAACCTTCCAATTGTTCCCAACAATAGAAACCAACAAATTGAAATATAAGGCATGCTTGAAATTGAATCAAAATTTTGGTCGTATTGTAAGGAGTCTGATTTCTTGTCATTGTGATTTGATAGAGACACACAGCCATATGAAAAATTGCGTAAAACACTCTGATAGCAAATATATGGTAGAGAAAATCTTGGTACTGGAACAGAAGAAATAGAAAATAATTAATAAATGTTGCAAAGGTACAACTCTAGATTATCATAATGGATAAATCTATAAAGTAAACTTCCGAAAACCGGGAGATTGGAGGGTGTGAGTATAGGTTCTCCGATCAATGCGTTTAAGTACCGAATGGTCTTCGATTATGATATATATATATATATATATATATATATATATATATATATATA
>CM022881.1:27897670-27922448 GCA_012654025.1 Pachypsylla venusta | reverse complement strand
GGGGGGCGACCCCAGGGCCCGAGCAAGTGGTTGATGATCCCTGGATAGTTACAAGTATCAGTAACGTCCCAGGAAGTAGTGTGGTAACATTTTAATACCACATGAACATCAACTGCGATCTCCCAATGGAGAAAACACAATTTTTATTAAGACCTCGGAAAAAAGCTACCTCCGGGGGCAGCACCAGGACACCTTTGGAGCCCACATATTCCAAAGCAGAAAACATCAATCAAGTTTGCCAAAATTGTTGATACGTTAAACTTACAAGTAATACCTGAATTCCTTGACATTCAAACATTTACTAATCTACACGACCTGGTGTATTAACGGCAGCTATTGTGAATCAAACTGCCAGCGTGGAAGAAGAGACTAATTAATAAAGTTGAAATAAAAAGAGCTGGAATAGCAAGACTTATAGAATATACAAATGGAAATATGGGTAATAAGTTGATGAAAAAGGTGAACAAAATATTTGAGAAATATAAAATCCACACACCAATAGATAGCCACAATACTGTGCCACAAGACCACTTAGATATCTTGCAACAAAAGTTATCTGTGTTCAGTTCCAGACTAAAAAGGTATACGAAATGCGATGGGAGAAAACAAGGAAACAGCGAGTTTCAGAACAAGAAATATTTTTATAGAAAGATTAAAACAAAAACGATAAATGGGCCCGCAGACATAAACAATGAAGAACAAATAACAGAATATTGGGAATCAATATGGAACCGAGAGACGCCATGTGATCTTGAAACTAGCTGGATGAAGAGAGAAGAAGAAGAAAATAGCAATATAACAACTATGACAGCACCAGCGGTATCAGAAGAAGTACTAAATAAATAATCATGAAAAGTCATAATTGGAAAAACCCTGGCAGTGATAAAATTCAGAACTATTGATATAAAAAACTATCTAACACTCAAATAAGGCTAACTCAGTTTATCAATGAATTCATTAAAAACCCAAACCAGATTCCTCCATTTATAATGGAAGGCAAAACATATCTACTACCAAAAGTTAAGTTCACCAGAGATCCCTTGAAGTATGGGCCAATCACGTGCTTGGTGACTATCTATAAGATCATGGCTGCATGCCTTACTCATCTCTTAAATAAACATGAAAAAAACCAAAATATAATGGGTGAGGAACCAGAAAGGATAAAGGAAGGGCGCCAAAGGATGTAAAGAGCAACTTATCATAGACTCAGTACCTAATACTCAGAGAAGAAAACCAAAAAACTATATTGTTGTTATGTGGATTACCAGAATTCTTATGTCATACCCCATCAATTGATGGAATGCCTTCACCAAATGATGCAATCCTGGGACACCACCATACACCTAACGACAAAACAAACATCTATAACCACTCATCAAATCAAAATAAAACGGGGTATTTATCTGGGAGATTCTTTGAGTCCATTGTGGTTTTGCCCAGCATTAAATCCGCTTTCCAAAATATTCAATAGAACGAAAATAGGATATACACCTTAAACAACCAAGTGAAACACACCATCTCACACCAGTTATACATGGATGACTTGAAACTATACGCGGTATCCCATGATCAACTAAAAGAACTAGTCGGAATAGTGGAACAGTTCTCCAGGGATATATGTATGTAGTTTGGGCTTGACAAATGCAAGATGATAAATATCGAAAAAGGAAAATGCCAAACCGGCGCATTTCAACTAGCAGAAGGAGTATTGATTGAGTCAATGAATGAACGAGATCCTTATAAATAACTGGGATATCAGCAAGCTGATCTAGCTTGCAAAAAAGTACGAAAGAGACTTTAACTGAGGAATACATTAATAGAATACATAGAATATGTCGATCAGGGTTAAACAGTGAGCACCTCTTCAAAGCAATCAACATGTTAGCTATACTTATTCTGACATACTATACTTTTGTTAATTTCTTTTTTAATTTTCCCATAGAAGTGTACCAAATACGATTCAACGATGCGACAAGTTTGCCACAGTTACATTTGATTGTTCACAGTGGGGCTGTTGGATTAGGGACAAAATGCGGCATTTATAGTATTTCGGTACTTGATGAATTTTTTGCTTCCAAAAATCATTTTATTTAGTTTAAATCTAAATTGCCCCTTCCGTGCTGCATACTATTGGAGATTTCTAGGGGGGGGGGGAAGTTGCCCCCCGTTCCTACGCCCATGGTCACAAATATGTCCATTACTTTCTTCGACATACTTTTGTTGAAAATTTGAAGATATTTTTGAAGGAATCGGAAGATGGGGTGGTGTTTGTGAGCTCGACACATCAGAAAATGGCGCATGTCTCAATTTTGGTGCTTTATACAAATGCAGACTGTTGCATTTAAGCTGTGGTGAGGCAAGGAACTCTGGTAGCTAATTTGAATCCATGATGGCATCATCGAGTCTTCTTCTAATATATCAATGCACACCAAAATATTATTGAACACTATAAACGCATATGAGTAGCGGTAGAAGTCCGATTTCTCAAAACTTCAACTTTCATGAAACGTTTGTATCGGACACTAGCAGCCTGTTTTTGGCCTTATCCAGAGAGTGTTTTTAAATCTCCAATGTCAATGACCTTCATCTGGGAACAATTTTGTTTAAAACCTCCATTGAAAGTATTATACGTGTCACGTGTCTGCCGCAAAAGGGCTTTGATATATTTAGAAGCTCAGAAATACCTATTCTGCATTCTATTAAGAAGAAGAAAATACAAACCTTTTGTTTGAGTTGAAGTAATGTGCTGTAAAACTTTATAACTTGATCGCAATAGTACATCTGGTAGTTGCTCTTTTTATTCAAATAGATTCTCAATTGCTTCACTTGAGCTCTTCCAATAGCAATATCAAATCTTCCCTTGAATATATTCTCATTGGTTGTTCTATTAATTTTAATGTGATGATTTAGAGGTAATCGGGGCTGAAAGAAGCAGTTGCGGTCTGTGTATAATAAATTACCATGATGGGAAAATCCAACGCTAACACATAGAATGAAGGACATGTCGATAAAGAACTCGGACCTTCACCAGCATACCCATCCCTAGCGTCCACAGTGGCCGATTCTACGCAACGAGACGACCTGGGACACTCAAGGAGACAACAAATGTAAAAGCCAAGGGCCATCTTCAGTGTGCGGAGCAGCCTCCTCTCCGGGCTCAACTACTCTCTCATATCCTTTATCAATGTGTTTGCTAAAGGAGCAGTCACTTTCAACCTAACAGCTGCTTCTACTCTTTCCCATGGCTGGTATTGAATAGAACCCGGGACCTAATCAGACAGTTTGGTTTTGTTCTCGTTGCGTAAGACGATCTGGGATATTCAAGGATCCACTCAAGGAGACAACAAATGTTGTCAAAATTTTAATTCAAATCCATCCCCAATATACATTGTTTAACAAAATTCAAAGTTGAGCCCTTTAGTTCTGCCCTGTTTATTTATTTGAAAAAATAAAAGTAAAATTAGTCTTTATGCAAAAGTAGAATTACTTTTGCATAAAGTAGCCGATAATGCGACACTTTTATTTTCATTATTTACCAAAGTTTTGTTTATAAAACCATGATCCTGATCATCTCCTTCTGTTTTGTACAACGTGTGTTCAACTGGTTTCACAAATATACTTTTTGTTTTTGGTTTTCCTTTATTTTTCATGATACTCATGCGAGTATCATGACCATCATTTTTATTCATTGTCTCTCTATCTTTTTGATTAAATATATTATCATGACCATCATTTTTATTCATTGTCTCTCTATCTTTTTGATTAAATATATTATCATGATTATAATTTTTATTCATTGTCTCTCTATCTTTTTGATTAAATATATTATCATGACCATAATTTTTATTCATTGACTCTCTATCTTTTTGATTAAATATATTATCATGACCATCATTTTTATTCATTGACTCTCTATCTTTTTGATTAAATATATTATCACCAGTTTCATCTGTCGCTAGTATATACTCTTCTTTCATAATATTTGTGTAATAAATCAATAGTCCATTTCTATTGCGATGTTCTCTTCCAATCATTGTGATATATTTACATAATATAGAGAAGAGCATTTCTAAATGATTCTCAAATGGGATTAGATATAATGAAAGATATGTAGCGAGGACACTTGAATAACTTACTGCGACTATTAAAATGATTGTGATTATAATGTAATTAGTAGGTTCTGATAAGTCAGTATAAGGAACGTATATATTCACAATCAGTTTTATGTTTGGATTATAAATTCTGCCGTAAATATTTTTTGCTGTAGCTGGTGTGATACTTCTATATATTAAAGAAAAAAATGCCGCAACTGTAAACAAATAAGTAAATGTGAATTGAATACGGATTGTTTACCTACTAAAATTTTAAGTCTCTGGCTCTTACCTTTCTCTTTTTAGACAGGATTAATGAAAACAGCTTTAAAGCGGTAAAAACCGCCAGCGGTATATTGGGTGTTCTCATAATTTTGCTGGTGTTTTGAAATCGAAATACCCCTTCATACCAAATTGTAGGTTTCTATCTATTCCGAAAGAGCTCTAAGCTAATACATTTCATCTCTTATGAAATCTATTTTCTTCGGAAGGAAAAATAATTTGCGTATTTCAATAATTCCCCTGGTGTTTTTAAGTCGGGATACCCCTTCAAACCAAATTTTAGTATTCTACCTATTCCAGAAGTGCTCTAAAGTTATAAATCCCATCTCTTATGAAATCTCTTTTTTCTCCGGAAAGAAAAACAATGTGGGTATTCTCATAATTTTGCTGGTGTTAGTTCTCATAATTTTGCTGCTGTCTTTAAGTCGAATTACCCCTTTATACCGAATTGTAGGTTTCTACCTATTCCGAAAGAGCTCTAAGGTAATAAATTTCATCTCTTATGAAATCTCTTTTTTCTCCGGAAGGAAAAACAATTTGCGTGTTTCCATAATTTCCCTGGTGTTTATAAGTCGAAATACCCCTTCATACCAAATTTTAGTTTTCTACATATTATTCCAGAAGTGCTCTAAAGTTATAAATCCAATCTCTTACGAAATCTCTTTTTTCTCCAGAAATAAAAACAATTTGGGTGTTCTCCTAATTTTGCTGGTGTTTTTAAGTCGAAATTCCCCTTCATACCAAATTTTACTTTTCTACCTATTCCGAAAGAGCTCCAAAGTTATAAATCTCATCTCTTACGAAATCTCTATTTTCTCCGGAGCGAAGAATAATTTGGGTGTTCTCATAATTTTGCTTGTTGTTTTGAGTCAAAATACCCCTCCATACCAAATTCCAGGTTTCTACACATTCCGGAAGTGTTCTAAAGCTATGAATCCTCTCGTCTATTAAATCTTTTTTTTCTCGGGAACGCAACAAAATTCGGGGGTTTTCAGATTTTTCCTGTTGGTTTTGAGTAAAAATACACCTACAAACCAAATTTCAGCTTTCTAGCTCTTCTGGAAGTCCTTTCGAATTTTGATGAGTGAGTGAGTTACAAAACCAGCGTGGATTTGCAATTTTCTGATCCCTTTTTCTCCGTTACCCTTTCATGTACAACCTCCATTCTAAAACAATAACACAATAAGTCTAAGTATGGGACCTTGTAATAATGACCAAATAACATGTTCATAGTTTAGCGGATCCAGAGATATGGGCGGGGGGGGGTCGGAAATTGCATGAAATAGTTCGTTTAAATGTACACACTGCAGTCGCCAGAACTTGGACTGGTCGTGTAAATATACACACTGCAGTCGCCAGGCTTGACTTGGAACTTGGCCCGGCGCACTGCCGTGCTAGATATGGATTGTTTTGCTTAAATAAGTTTCATCATAAGAGTCCTAAAGTTGAATGGGGCAGTGCGACAATTTTGTAATTAATTACCTTCCTAATAGGAATCCACTGAATCAACCAGGATGTCTAAATAAAAAGAGCGGAGCTCAATATATGAAGGACGGATTTCAATTTAGAAATCTTAAATAGAACTAGGTGCCTACCTACCTACCATTTTTTATTACACAGATACTTGAAATGCAAAAAAAGGAAAAAAAAAAATTGATATTTATTCAGGGGCGGATTTAAGGCTATATGTTGAAAAATTTCAAGTTAACTTGAAATGAGCTTTATGTACAATGCGGAATGGCGGACGTGCCTAGCCGGCGCATGCGCGGATGTGCCATGTAGTTAGTGGCTGGGAATAGAGCGCTCGTGGCGGCATTTTTACTCTCCCTGGAGATTTTGTGAAATGTAAATTAAACCTTGGTCTGTAAAACCTATCTATCTATATCTATAGGTAATATAAATTAAAGACTATAAATTTCGATAAAATATTGTGTATCAACTACAAATAGTATTATTTGTAGTTGATACACAATATTTTATCGAAATTTATATTTCATATTGACTACAAACATCCTAAATACCATCTCTAAACTAAATTAAAGTCACTTTTCGCGCCTGTCTGTCTGTCTGTCTGTTTGCGATAAACTCTAAAACAGCCGAACGGATTTTAATGCTGTTTTTACCAATCGACCAAGCGACTCCCGAGGAAGATTTTTGTTTAAAAAAAAATCAAAAATGTCCGGCCGTTTTTTAGTTACGGCCACCTTTCCGGGCGGCACTTTTTCACGAAATTTTCCGAATTTTGGCCAATATCTTAAGATTTGTCGCGATAACATATCAAATCAAAGCGAGAAATTTTTAGGTAACATACTAATCCTTCGTTTAAGACATATTTTGCAAAATTGTGGATAGCCATTAGAGGGTTACAAGTTCGAATCCAGGAATCGGTCAAAATAAAATTTGGACAATACTCAATTACTCATTGTTTAGCTAAAACGTTAAGAGATATAGAAAAATTGATGGGAATGACCCCCCCCNATGGGAATGAACCTCCCCCAAACCATAGACTGAGACCCCAGAAAAATTATCATAGTTCAAAAATACGCTACCGTTTTCGAATTACGGCCGATTTTTTGAAATGGAACCTCGTCTACAGTAAGCCTAATACGCTTACAGATAGACGAGGTTCTATTAAACTACATTCAGTTGGATCGGTCCCTCGAAGTAGCTCGAGCTTGTGGTCGCCGGTAGTCGCTTCAAATCGTCGACCACCCTTGGGGCCCTTTTTTCAATTGACAATACAATAGACTGTGTTATCAGCACATACCCATTCGTTTGGTGTTTGGTTATTTTATATTGATTTTTTGTAATTTTTTTTGACACAGGTGGGAGGGCACATCAAATTGGGTGCTTGCCCCGACTGCTACCAGCCTAGTTACGTCCCTGAAAACTTAATTATCCTAAGGCTAGGTTCTCATGATCGCGCCGTACCGCGCGGTTTCATAGAAACATATCCATACAAGTTTGTAGAGCACGGTTCATGTATACAATATGCACTATTTAGATAGATCTTGTGCCGCGCGGTTCGTCGTACCGCGCGTTCATGTGAACCTAGCCTTAAGTTTATAAAATTTCAATTCAATATAATAAAAATTGGGCACAGTATATTGATTAACATTAGTGGCCGCATGATGCTGCTCCGCGTGCTCATTTCTGATAATCAAAGGCGCGTGTGATTCGAATGAAAAACTTACCAACATTTGTTGAAATCATGCTGAAAAGAAGAAAATAAATCTTTGTAGTTTCTTTTTTTTTATATATATTAACAATTTCCATGGAATCGAAAGTCGACAATCTGTCAGCATTTGCGATCTCATTCAATAACGGAAACAAAGTTCTTGTCGCGACTAAATATTCACAATATAATAAGATTAATGATAGAAGTATGAAGCCATTTTCAGCAAATTCCACAGGATCTTCAATAGAATGAAATATGGTGGTGTAAAGTAGATCAAGGATAAATAGTATATAACACGAGTGAGTTAGCAGGACGTAGAGTTTATGGAACAATATTTTAGACGGATTTTCATATTGATTCGATAAATGAATGAAACCAAAATAATGTAAAAATTTTAATAAAATGTTTAGAGTATTTAATTTAATTTTCATTGTTCATTTAATAAATAATATAATTTATAGTCCAATTTAGAGTTTCGCTAGAAAAAAATTAGGAACAAGATCAAACCAATTGTAAACATTCAAGTGATGATTAAGAATGTCTTATTTCTACTTTGCGACACAATCGCAAGATACATATTTTTGCAATTGCCAAAAAATTGTTTCTACACAAATTTAACGATAACTCGAAAACAATTACTTTTTTCGAGTTATCGAAATTCCGTGCAATTAGAAATTTACATGATTTCTCGTTTTTGTTTATCGCGAATTGTTATTGTTATAGTGTTTTTTTTTAGCAAAAATAACAAAATACTATGTGACACGGAGCGTTCTTCTTCCGAGCGCTCTATTGAGAGTGAATATTTCTCGTCATGCACACGCTTATCTATTTTTCCATCGACCTTTCTTCACTTCGTGTCGCCATATTGTTTAAACTATTTATCGTACGATCAACATTGAATACTTAAAACATGCAGAAATTTCATACCTATAAAAATGTTCTCCTTCATGATTTCGATATACCTCACGAATTTTGAAATATTAATGAAAAACGAGTGAAAATTACATTGAACATTAATTTCTTGAGTCATATTGTTTAAACAATGAGAGATATAACACCTATTTATTCCCTACAAAATTGCTCCTGACATGTTTTTCCAAAAAAGTCATCGTTTTCGAGTTATCTTTGAATTAGTGTATAAAAATTTTTTTGGCAATTGGAAAAATATGTATCTTGCGATTTTGTCGCAAAGTTGAAGTCATTCTTAGTCATCACTTGAACGTTTACGATTGACACCATCTTGTCCCTAATGTGCCCCCTTCTCTGAAGCTCTGGGAGATGGACCATTATTATTTACCCTATTTTTATCTATACAGAGTGTAACATAATGCGATGTCCATCCATGAACCACATATAGTTGAGAACAAAATAAGATGTTTAGCCAGCGTCTATGGCACGTTGATTACACCAGTTCCCGTTAGATCACTGAAGTTAAGCAACGTTCAGCGAGCTTGTACCATGTCGGTGTCCACGAGGGTTCGCGCCCTCGTGATACTGTCTATTTTTCCAGCCCTACCCAGACTGGGCGAGGTCAATGTGGGTACCTGGTTTGTAAGTTTCCAGCGAATGGTGAAACCCCCGTCTTGAGACGTTAGTAAAAAAAAATAAGATGATTTCACTCGACGGGTGTCCCACTTAACGAGGACAATAGTTAAGGGGCTGATTCTGGATGTTAATACATAAATGCACATACATACCCTTAAAATCCTAGAGATTTCAACACCCCCCCCCAAAATTTTTACCGGACCAGACTGGCAATTTTAGGAATAGGTATGACTGAATCAAATGGACATTTTTGCCATGCACAAACATACCCTCGAAATCACGGAACACCAAACTTTCCCAAAATTTTACNATTTTGTTAACCTTTTAATTGTGTTTTCTTTAATAAAGTGTTTTAAGATTTTTGTCTATTTTTTTGAGTTCGTTAACGCGTTTTTTATCAACGACTACTTAATCCTCGAACCCTACAGTCTACAATAATATATTTTCAAGACCTAATAAAATAGCATACAGCCACGGGTAGGTTTTCACTTATTGATTGGACTGATAATATCAACAAAAATAATAAAACCTAAATACCGAAGGGCCAGCTTAATGGATCTAATACCGAAGGCGTTACAGAATTTGAAAAAATTAACAACAATATTTTTTGAGTATACAAAACCCGTCCAATGCAATTATGTCCTGCACTCGTGAGAAGAAACACACACAGGTAGATATACAATTGTGTTTTAATAATTATTTTATCGGTTTGAATATGTTTTGGGATATATACAGGGTGAATGAAAAAATAGTGTTTCTCAATACGTTTAGAATGGTTTCGAATTGATTTATTTATTCCGAAGGAGAAGCTTTTCTCATGTTTATCAAAAGTTGGGAAATTTCAGAGGAGGCCCTAGGGAGGTCAACTTTAGATATTTCAGTTCTGATAATTTTGTAGACAATGATTTTGGGGGTCCATTCACATCAATTTTTTGCTATCTGTTACCGTTTGCGCACTGGTATTGGAACAGACAACCCTTACCACATACATAAGTAAACACAAATTTCTGCTTTATATATTTAGTTGTTCTTGTCTTGAAATTTTGTCGAAAACGTGCAAAAAACAAATCTATCTTTCTGGAAGTAAAACAACAGAGTTTTTCGAATTTTCAAACAGCACTCCTCATATCAAGGTCGGACTAATGACCTTTTTTAAAAAAATCATAAACATACTTAGAAAGAAATTAACATTTGGAGGGTTTTTTTGCCCAATATTCTCACACAAACAAGCGCAGAATTATGACTTGAAAAGTTTTTGTAAGTGCCAACTTGAACGTAAAATATCTACCGCCTTGCTTTGAGTACAGATCTCAAATATTTTAATTTCCGTTTAACTATTACAAAAATCGTAGCACTTTTTAAGACTCCAAAAAGTTGACCCCCCTGGAACATCCTCTGAAAGTGCAAACCAGCTACCCACATTGGACTCACCCAACCTGGGTTGTGGCCGAAACCTAGCTAGCATTACGAGGGCGTGAACCGACGTAGATACCCACATGGTACAACCTCCCTGGACGTTGCTTAACTTCAGTGATCTAGTGTTAAAATTCCAGAAACAAAACATGTATTAGCAATAAAATAATGATTATGAATGTGAACTCGAAAACTTTTATTTTACAATAAAATGGCGGAATTTCAGCTTTGGCATACTTTCATTTTTTAAATTTTTTTTGTTTTTGTCAAAAAATATGATTTCATTTTATATCTATTTTTTGAAAAAGTCTAAAGACGAAAATTAAAAATATTTAAAATAATAATCCTTCAAAAAAAAACCTTTCATTTTTTAAAATTTGATAAAAACGGATGGCACTCACGCGTAATATTTGGCAGTAGGTGATGTCTTCAGAACTTGGTAAAAGTTATGATTTTATCCCTCAAGTTTCACTCAAACACCATACGCCCGTGACTGGAACACAAATGTAAACCAAATATTAAGACAATAAAATGAATGACAATCCAAATCAGGTCCAACTTTGACAGTAGAAATTTTATTTGGTTTTTACAAAAGAACATTTTTTTTTCTTTTTTTAATTTGGCTTAACGTCTCTTTAACATTTGTTTAACATCTGTTGGTCATTCAAGACGGGTGTTTTACCCTCCATTCGCTGGAAACTTCCAAACCAGCTACCCACATTGACCTCACCCAGCCTGGGTTTCCAAGTACTGACCACGCCCGGACGTTGCTTAACTTCAGTGATCTGACGGGAACTGGTGTATTCAACGTGGTATGATCGTTGGCTAAGAACATTTTTAAAAACCAAATAAAATATAGTTGAGACCAAAATAAGACCAGCGCCTATTGCACGTTGCATACACCAGTTCCCGATAGATCACTGAATTTAAGCAACGTCCAGTAAGGTTGTATGATGTGGGTGTCCACTTGGGTTCGCGCCGTCCTCGCGCTGGCTATTTTTCCGACCCAACCCAGGTTGGGTGATGTCAATGTGGGTAGCTGGTTTGCAAGTTTCCAGCGAATGGTAAAACCTTTGTCTTAAATGACCAATAGATGTTAAAGAGACGTTAAGCTAAATTAAAAAAAAAAAAAAAANAAAAAAAAAAAAAAAAAAAAAAAAAAAAAAAAAAAAAAAAAAAAAATGTTCTAAAGTTCGCAGAAATACAAGGTCACTTTTACTGAACCTGTATAAGCGTATTATATATGTGCACCTATACCTGCTAATGTGAAAAACAGAACCCAGATATTTAATTAATTTTCAACTGATGGAAGTCGAAAACTACCTCTGTACGTGTAAATTATATTTTATATTATATAGATTAGCTACCTGTGTTTCACGCTACCTACCTCAATGTATATTATTAAAATTATGTCTTTTAATTACCAGTGTGACTGTCTGCATGCCAAGTTATGATAATTATAGTCAGATACCCCTAATGCCTAGACTAGTAGACGAAGAAATATTCCCAGACAATGAGTGTCCAGAAGAAGAATATGGGTGTCAGCATGGATCCGCGCCTGATACCTTGGAATCACACTTGCCAACAGCAAACTATATTGCTGTCGAAAAGTGTGATTCCAAGGTATCAGTCACGGATCCAAAGAAAGCCCTATGGGTTTCTTTCTTAGCTGAAATTTGGTGCCAATTCATATCAATTTCATATAAGAAATTGAAAAATAGAACTTAGTGTAATATACGGGGTGTCCCAAAATTCCGAGACCGGCTGAATANAGCCTTCTAAGGGATGATATTGAAGCCAAACTTTGGGCGCGGGTACTTTGTCCCCCCCCCCCCTTGGCAATGCATGTAACCAATACATTGATTGTCTAAAGCTACCATTAAAAGTTACCATGTTCTACATAGGCTAACAAACGTGTATGTAAAATGTAATCTATGTGTGGTATGTTCTGATCGGCATTAAACTTTTCTCCCTCGGTGATATTAATGATTCAGATTTATTATCATTTTTTCTCTTATATTCTCGAAACGAAGTTCGGGTATTCTGCTAGTATATATAATATATAAAAAAAAAAACTAAGCTAGTGGATTGGTAATATGAATGAATGGTATGAATTATTCAATTCAATACAGAAATATATTATATGAGTCAGCCCAATGTAAAGAAACCATAACCATGATTATAGATCACCTTCATTGGGGACGGCTCACTTAAGAGAAGCTTTCTAATATTGCACAAAATATTTGAGGCAGCCCAATGCAAAGAAACCATAACCATGATTATAGCTCACCTTCATTGGGAGACGGCTCACTTAGAAGAAGCTTTCTAACATTGCACAAAATATTTGGGGCAGCCCAATGCAAAGAAACCATAACCATGATTATAGCTCACCGTCATTGGGAGACGGCTCACTTAGAAGAAGCTTTCTTACATTGCGCAAAATATTTGAGGCAGCCCAATGCAAAGAAACCATAACCATGATTATAGCTCACCTACATTGGGAGATGGCTCTCTTAGAAGAAGCTTTCTTACATTGCGCAAAATATTTGAGGCAGCCCATAATGCAAAGAAACCATAACCATCTATAGCTCACCTTTATTGGAGACGGCTCACTTAGAAGAAGCTTTCTAACATTGCACAAAATATTTGGGGCAGCCCAATGCAAAGAAACCATAACCATGATTATAGCTCACCTTCATTGGGAGATGGCTCTCTTAGAAGAAGCTTTCTTACATTGCACAAAATATTTGAGGCAGCCCATAATGCAAAGAAACTATAACCATCATTATAGCTCACCTTCATTGGAGATGGCTCTCTTAGAAGAAGCTTTCTAACATTGCACAAAATATTTGAGGCAGCCCAATGCAAAGAAACCATAACCATGATTATAGCTCACCTTCATTGGAGACGGCTGACTAAGGAGACGCTTTCTAACATTGCACAATCTCATCTTGCCATGGTCCAGGTGTTCGACTATATTGTTTAACAACGATTTCCTTAATCCTGTAGGATTATTACCTATCTACCGAAATCTCAAAAAGTTTAAAAACGAATATGAAAGTTTTAACATNTTAGAAGAAGCTTTCTAACATTGCACAAAATATTTGAGGCAGCCCAATGCAAAGAAACCATAACCATGATTATAGCTCACCTTCATTGGAGACGGCTGACTAAGGAGACGCTTTCTAACATTGCACAATCTCATCTTGCCATGGTCCAGGTGTTCGACTATTTTGTTTAACAACGATTTCCTTAATCCTGTAGGATTATTACCTATCTACTGAAATCTCAAAAAGTTTAAAAACGAATATGAAAGTTTCAACATCTTTAAAAACGATACATAACTAACTTCAAAAATTCCGCCAAATAAAAGCAAATAATTATTTTTGTAAGTTCTAATAATCAGAATTTTGAGAACTTTTTGGACTTCTGTAGAACAATTATGCCAATCACTCTGATTGATTGCAGATCTTATTGAACCATTAAAATCTTCGAATTGTTCCCAAAAATAGAAACCAGCAAATTGAAATATAAGGCATGTTTGAAATTCAAACAAAATTTTGGTCATATTGTAAGGAGTCTGATTTCTTGGTATTGTGATTTGATAGAGACAAACGGGGAGATGAAAAATTGCGTAAAACACTCTGATAGCAAATATATGGTACAGAAAATCTTGGTACTGGAACAGAAGGAAATAGAAAATAATTAATAAATGTTGCACAGGTACATCTGATCATAATGAATAATTCTACAAAAGTTTCACCCACGAATCTCCCGGTTTCCGAAAACCCGGAGATTGGTGGGTGTGAGTATAGGTTCTCCGATCAATTGGATGATGCGTTTAAGTACGTAATGGTCTTCAATTACATTTTAGTGTCCATCTGTGCCAGGCCAAGTTCCGGAAAGCACCAGTGTATCTTTTCACGAAACAATTCACCAGGTTTTTCACACCGTCAGATATCCAATTCTACAGGGGATAGGTCATTGAAATTTTGAACATACATTCCGTAATATAGTACAATACAACAGTATAAACTTCAAAAATTAATGTTAACCCGGACAGGAGATAGGTAATTTCAAAGTTTGCACTTTTGGATACTCACTGACTGACTGATTCATTCATCATCAAAAGTTTCAGGCACTTCCCGTATACCTAGAGCGCTGAAATTTTGCATGACACACAGAAACCGGTTTACACAGAAATTTCCTGTTTTCCGATGTGTTGTGTAATCGAAAAGTAGAAGAAATAAAGAAAAAACGGCCAAATAATCAGTTACATATAGTAATCTTTACAAAAAGTATTGATATCTCACAAAAAAATTATCATTGAAAAAGGGCCAAGTTCCTCCCATTCTTCCAAAAAATTCCGCCTATGAAAGTAGTGATATCTAATATTGTGGCCAAGTTTATTGTTACTGCTGTATATCCCACACTTAAATTAATTATTGCACGTTCTCCAATCTCAATTCTCTTAAAGTAATACCAACTTTACACTTGGCCAGTTTGTAAAAAGGTAGCATTTTACGAATCCCCTTAGAAAAACTGACCAAGTGTAAAGTCCGAGAATTGAGGTTGAAGAACGTGCAATAATAAATTTAAGTGCGGGATATACGGCAGTAACAATAAACTTGGCCACAATATTAGATATCACTACTTTCATAGGCGGAATTTTTTGGAAGAATTGGAGGAACTTGGCCTTTTTTCAATGATAATTTTTTTGTGAGATACCTTTTACTAGCAGCCTGTTTTTGTCCTTGTGCAGGGAGTGTTTTTAGATCTCTAATGTCAGTTGGGAACAATTTTCTTTAAAACCTCCATTGAAAGTATTATACGTGTCACGTGTTTTCCGCAACGAGCTTTGATATACTTAGAAGCTCAGAAACACATATTCTGTATTCTATTAAGAAAAAGAAAACACAGACCTTTTGTTTGAGTTGAAGTAATGTGTTGTAAAACTTTATAACTTGATCGCAATAGTACATCTGGTAGTTGCTCTTTTTATTCAAATAGATTCTCAATTGCTTCACTTGCGCTCTTCCAATAGCAATATCAAATCTTCCCTTGAATATATTCTCATTGGTTCTGCCATCAATTTTAATGTGATGATTTAGAGGTAATCGGGGCTGAAAGAAGATCTGTGTATAATAACTTATCATGATGGGAAAATCCACCGCTAACACATAGAATGAAGGACATGTCGATAAAGAACTCGGACCTTCACCAGCATACCCATCCCTAGCGTCCACAGTGGCCGATTCTACGCAACGAGACGACCTGAGACACTCAAGGAGACAACAAATGTAAAAGCCAAGAGCCATCTTCAGTGTGCGGAGCAGCCTCCTATCCGGGCTCAACTACTCTCTCATATCCTTTATCAATGTGTTTGCTAAAGGAGCAGTCACTTTCAACCTAAGCCAAGAGCCATCTTCAGTGTGCGGAGCAGCCTCCTCTCCGGGCTCAACTACTCTCTCATATCCTTTATCAATTGTGTTTGCTAAAGGAGCAGTCACTTTCAACATAACAGCTGCTTCTACTCTTTCCCATGACTGGTATTGAATAGAACCCGGGACCTAATGAGACAGTTTGGTTTTGTTCCATATACAGAGAACAAATCCTAAGCAACATAACCTCAGTATAATCCTACACTTGTAACATTTCAGATGATGATGCAGGAGACTGAGTGTAAAAACTCTGCCAATGTGACACCTGGGTTTATTATTTTTCTGGCAAAAAATAATAAATTTTTTGGGGGGGTACCCCCCCCCAATAAATTTTTTTGGGGGTACCCCCCAAAAAAATTTGAGGGGGGTTATCATGATGATTCCAAATCTAATTAGACCCTAAATTTGACATACTTACCAAATTTGAAGTCTCTGGCTCTTACCATTCTCTTTTTAGACAGGATTAATGAAAACCGCTTTAAAGCGGTAAAACCCGCCAGCGGTATATTTGATTGAACCCAAAAGTTTTGGAGATAGCTGAGACCCCAAATGTGACATACATATAAAATTTCAAATCTCTAGCTCTTACCATTCTCCTTTTAGACAGTGATACTGAAAACCGCTAAAAAGCGGCAAAAATCGCCAAGGGTGTATTCGATTGCACCCAAAAGTTTCGGGGCACAATTAGAGCCCAGATGGGACCTATACACCAAATTTCATCCAAATCGGTCAACGCTAAGTGGCAAAAGTGCCCATCACGGCGTACGGCGTACGGCGGACGGCGGACAAACGGATTTTTTTTTTATTCGATTTTTGGATTCTACGTACCTTGAAACGTATAATATCAAATTTTGAGGGGGGGTAATTTTTTTTTTTTTTTCGTGACGATTCCAGAGGTTCATTATTGAAAATAATAAACCAAAATTTCTTTTCAAATGTTTTTGATTATATCTCATCATCTACCCATCCGATTATGAAATATTCAAGAAAAGTCAATTCACATATTTTTCCTTTGGCTGTGGAGAGGCCTGAAAATCGCTTGTGCAATGCTCATTCTATTTGACTTGGCGGGCGGAATCTTTATGCAAAAGTAATTCTGCAATTAAAGTCCCCGATTATTCGACACTTTTATTTCCATTATTTACCAAAGTTTTGTTTATAAAATTATCTCCTCCTGTTTTATACAATGTCTGTTCAACTGGTTTTACAAATATCCTTTTTGTTTTTGGTATTCCTTTTTTTTCAATCATGCGAGTATCATGACCATCATTTGTATTCATTGTCTCTCTATCTTTTTGATTAAATATATTATCATCAGCTTCATCTGTCGCTATTATATACTCTTCTTTCATAATATTTGTGTAATAAATCAAGTGTCCATTTATATTGCGATGTTCTCTTCCAATCATTTTGATATATTTACATAATATAGAAAACAGCATTTCTAAATGATTTTCAAATGGGATTAGATACACCGAGAGATATGTAGCAAGGACACATACATAACTTGCTGTGACTATTAAAATCATTGTGATTATAATGTAATTAGTAGGTTCTGATAAGTCCGTATAAGGAACATATATATTGAAAATCAATTTTATGTTTGGATTGTAAATTCTGCCGTAAATCTTTCTTGCTGTGCATGGTGTAATATTTCTATACATAAAAGAAAAATATGACCCAACTGTAAACAAATAAGTAAATTTGAATTGTAAACGAAAATGATTTTTACTTTCTCTCCATATAGAAGATAAATTATTGTAATCGTGCAAAAATTTTGGACATTTTTTGGCCTAAAATATCGTCTGACGGGAAACCAAAAACAAAATAAAGATCAAATATGTCATTTCCTATTGCTACTGGGCCATATTTTTAGTATTTCGGGTTATTTGTGAAGTTTGAAAATATTTGGATCCATGGGGTCCAAAAATCGATATTTCCGACGTGCAACGTATGACGTTCTACGTATGACGTACGTACGGAATCGTGTGTACAGCTCTGGGGACCTAACCGCTCTTCCAATTTTGCTGAAATTTTGCACATGTGAACTATGGGCAAAAGCGCGACACATATTTTTTTCGATATCGTCACCAGGGGCGGTCCTAGCCCCCCGAACATGTTTTTCGGACCGAATCTCTAAAATCCAAACCACATAACCAATTTTTATGAAATTTAAAATCAGTAATTACTGAATCATTTTATTTAAAATAAATCATCGTATCCCCGCCAGGGGCCAAACAAGGTCCTTAAAATGGAAATTCCTTTTAAAATAACAGATCAGTAATTTCACATGAAATTTTGAAAAAAAAAAAAAAATAATGTCTGGAGCCGACAGAGATCATTCAAAGTATTGGAAATTATTTAACCACTGTTTTTAACCTTTTATTCATAGTCCCTCCCCCATCAGTTTAGGACCAAGAACGTCGCAATTGGACCAAATCTCTAAAATGAAAACCACATAACCAGTTTTGATGAAATTTAAAATGGGTAACTACGGCATCGTTTTATATATAAAAAAATAATAATGGGCCCATATGGGTGCGTCTTTCTCAGTGGCCCCTTCAGTGGGGCCCAATAAGCTCCTTCAATTGACTATCGCTTTTAATAGAAAACAGTTCCTTTTATTCACTTATAATTCAAAACAAATGATGTCTAATGCCTTTAGGCTAAACCTAAAGGCATTTTTGGACTCATTATATTCACTGTTTTGCAGCTTTTAGTCAGAGCCCTCCCCCCCTCCCACGGTTCAGGACCAAGAACGTAGAAATTGGACCAGGTAAATACGGTATTAGTATATTTATAAAAAAAAAAAAAATGGGCCCTTGTGGGTGCGTTTTTGCAGGGCTCCGGCAGGGGCCCACAAATGAAAAAAAACATAATATTTGTCCGATTTTAATAAAATTTGGTATGCACAGCCACCCAAGTATTATATTTGACAATTTTTGTTGTTTTTTTAGATTTTTTAAATTTGGGGACCGGCAGGGCTCAAAAAAAAAAAAAAAAAAAAAAAAAAAAAAAAAAAAAAAAAAAAANAAAAAATGTCTGATTTTGATAAAATTTAGTATATACTTTACATACTAAATTGTACAGTCACCCAAGTATTAAGTATTGACAACATTTGTTAGGTATATTTTAGAAATGTTGGTTTTGGGGCCCCGGCAGCGACTCACCAATGAAAAAAAAATAAAACTCATCCAATTTTGATAAAATTTGGTATGCACAGCCACCCAAGTATTCTATTTGACAATTTTTGGTGTCTTGTAGATTTTTTGCTTTTGGAGCCCCAGTAGGTGCCCACAAATGAAAACGCATAAAAATTGTTTGATTTTGATAAAATTTGGTATGCACATTGCACAGTCACCTAAGTATTTAATTGAAAATTTTTGGTATTTTGTAGAAATTTTTGGCTCCTGAAATTTGAAATTTGCCGCCCCTTAAATCTGCCACTCTAGGCTCCAGCATACTCAGCAACTGCCTTCTATAATTATAATAATAAAAAAACTCTATTAATGTGAGATATGAGATTATTTTTTAAAAAAAATCTAGCACTAAAGAGCAACGTCAGCAGCCGTAGGCTGCCAAATCTTTTTAAACTAATACTGTCACTAAAAAGCAATGTCCAAAGCCGAAGGCGGCCAAACCTTTTAAAAGAATACTATCACTGAAGAACGATGTCCATAGCTGAAGGCTGCCAAATCTTTTTATACTCACAATATTAATAAAGCGCAACGTCAAAAGCCGTAGGCTGCCAAATCTTTTTAAACTAATAATGTCACTAAAGAGCAATGACCACAGCCGAAGGCTGCCAAATCTTTTTATAATAATACCATCACTATAGAGAAAAGTCCAGAGCTGAAGGCTGCAAAATCTTTCAAAAGAACACTATCACTAAAAAGCAATGCCCACAGCCGAAGGCTACCAATTATTTTTAAAATAATAATATCACTAAAGAGCAAAGTCCACAGCCGAAGGCTGCCAAATCTTTTTATGATAATACTTTCACTAAAGAGAAAAGTCCGCAGCCGAAGGCTGTAAAATCTTTCAAAATAACACTATCACTGAAGAGCAATGTCCACAGTTGAAGGCTGCCAAATCTTTTTAAACTCACAGTACTATTAAAGGGCAACGTCAGCAGCCGTAGGCTGCCAAATCTTTTTAAACTAATAATGTCACTAAAGAGCAATAACCATCTTTCAAAAGAATACTATCACTAAAGAGCAAAGTCCACAGCCGAAGGCTGCTAAATCTTTTAAAATAATACTATCACTAAAGAGCAAGGTCCACAGCCGAAGGCTATCAATTATTTTTAAAATAATAATATCACTAAAGAGCAAAGTCTACAGCCGAAGTCTGCCAAATCTTTTTATGATAATACTTTCACTTAAGAGAAAAGTTCGCAGCCGAAGGCTGCAAAATCTTTCAAAATAACACTATCTCTGAAGATCAATGTCCACAGTTGAAGGCTGCCAAATCTTTTTAAACTAATAATGTCACTAAAGAGCAATGACCATCTTTCAAAAGAATACTATCATTAAAAAGCAATGTCCACAGCCGAAGGCTGCCAAATATTTTTAAAATAATAATATCACTAAAGAGCAATGTCCACAGCCGAAGGCTGCACAATCTTTTTAAAATAAATTTCAACGTCAGCAGAAAAAATTATAATAATAACATTCGATGGTAGTTTGACAGAATGATTAAGGAAGAGAAAGCCTAGTACGGTTTTCCGTGCCATTTATTATCTTTTTAGTAGTTTGTTGCAGAAATATAAAATGTTGATATGTGATGGCTGGTGTCAAGGACTTTCCGATTTTGAAAATTTTGGGGGCCTCCCCCCGAGAGGGAGGGTCCCCATTTTTTTTTTTTTTTTTTTNTCTATAAAGACTACAACAGTAACGTGAACACCTGATAATATTGATCCACCAATGTAATTGTGAACTTTAGTGAACTCCACTTTTGACTCCCATATACATCCCGAAATGCACTTGTATAATATTTGTGTATGTATGTTACGCGATACGCGATACAAGCCACAATTTTCATCCGATTTTGACGAAATTTGGTATACATGTTTAGGGTATGAAGGAAATTTTCTGTATAGTTTCTGGACAACCTGTCCACACACCCCCTCGGCCCAGGGGGCCAATATAGTGTTTTTTTAAAATGATTTTTATCTTTCTAGTGGTTTGTTGTAGAAACGTAAAATTGTGATATGTAATCGATGGTGTTAAGGGCTTTTCGATTTTGAACATTGTGGGGGCCCTCAAAAAAATATATTGATTAACATTAGTGGCCGCATGATGCTGCTCCGCGTGCTCCTTTCTGAAAATCAAAGGCGCGTGTGATTAAAATGAAGAACTTACCAATATTTGTTGAAAGCATACTGAACAGAAGAACATAAATCTTTGTAGTTTCTTTTTTTATATATATATTAACAATCTCCATGGAATCGAAAGTCGACAATCTGTCAGCATTTGCGATCTCATTCAATAACGGAAACAAAGTTCTTATCGCTACTAAATATTCACAATATAATGAGATTAATGATAGAACTATGAAGCCATTTTCAGCAAATTCCACAGGATCTTTTATTGTTTAAACAATGAGAGATACGGAAAAAAGTTCTGAATAAAAAGTACGCACTTATGTATTCCCTACAAAATTGCTCCTTACATGTTTTTCGAAAAGAAGTCATCGTTTTCGAGTTATCGTTGAATTAGTGTATAAACGATTTTTTGGCAATTGCAAAAATATGTGTCTTGCGATTTTGTCGCAAGTTTGAAAAAAGTCATTCTTAGTCATCACTTGAACGTTTACAATTGACACCATCTTGTCCCTAATATGCCCCCTCCTCTGAAGCTCTGGGAGGTGGACTATTATTATTTACCCTATTTTTATCTATACAGAGTGTAACATAATGCGATGTCAATCCGTGAACCACATATAGTTGAGAACAAATAAGATGTTTAGCCAGCGTCTATGGCACGTTGATTACACCAGTTCCCGTTAGATTACTGAAGTTAAGCAACGTCCAGCGAAGTTGAACCATGTCGGTGTCCACGTGGCGTGCCCTCGTGATCCTGGCTATTTTTCCGGCCCTACCCAGGCTGGGTGATGTCAATGTGGGTAGCTGGTTTGTATGTTTTCAGTGAATGGAGGGTAAATGACTTGAATGACCAATAGATGTTAAATAGATGTCAATTTTTTTTTTTTTTAAATAAGATGATTTCACTCGACAGGGTGTCCCACTTAACGGGGACCAGACTGTCAATTTTAGGAATAGGTATGACTGTATCAAATGAACATTTTGCCATGCACAATCATACCCCCGAAATCAGGGAACATCAAACTTCCCCGAAATTTTACCTACAAAATTACATAAAACGGATACCCTCAATATATTTTAGATATACTTCCCCCCCCATATGAAAATTGTGGGTCCGTCACTAGTTTACACTATCAGGGGAGAACCCAGGTGGGTTAAATTAATCCCAAAGAAGAAAGAAGTGTACTGAATAATCTAGAAAGTGAACTATGAATTTACTTCCTCATTCGAGAACATTGTAGAAAAGTATAGTAAGTTCTTTTGTTCCCGAACGTTCGAGAAACTTGTTAAAAAAATTTCAGTGTGTGAATTTCCGTAGTTTTCGCGCGTGTTTGTGTACGGTATTTTAGAAGTTAAACAGTGTACGACATTTTGTTAACCTTTTAATTGTGTTTTCTTTAATAAAGTGTTTTAAGATTTTTGTCTATTTTTTTGAGTTAGTTAACGCGTTTTTTATCAACGACTACTTAATCCTCGAACCCTAAGTCTACAACAATATATTTCCATCACCTAATAAAATAGCATACAGCCACGGGTAGGTTTTCACTTATTGATTGGACTGATAATATCAAAAAAATAATAAAACCTAAATACCGAAAGGTCAGATTAATGGATCTAATACCGAAGGCGTTACAGAATTTGAAAAAATCAACAACAATATTGTTTGAGTATACGAAACCCGTCCAATGCAACTATGTCCTGCACTCGTGAGAAGAAAAACACACACGCTAGATATACAATTGTGTTTTAATAATTATTTTATAGGTTTGAATATGTTTTGGGATATATACAGGGTGAATGAAAAAATAACTACACCCTCGATAACGTGCTAATGTTCTTGTGAAGATTTATTTATCTTCACATCTTCATGTTTAAAATTGTGGAAGGAGAAATATACGGGTTTTAGTTCTGATAATATTCCTGTGGTCGTAGACCATGATTTTGGGGGAATCCATTCCCGTCAATTCGCTATCTGCTATCGTTTGGGCTGTGGTATTGTAACAGACAACCCCTACCACATACATAAGTAAACACAAATTTCTGAATCACGAGAGCGCGAACCCACGTGGACACCCACATGGCACAACCTCGCTGGACGTTGCTTAACTTCAGTGATCTATCGGGCTCTGGTGTATTCAACGTGCCATAGACGCTGGCTGAGAACATTTTATTGAGTTAATATTTGGTTTACATTTGTGTTCCAGTCACGGGCGTATAGTGTTTGAATAATAATAATAGATGATAAAGAGACGTTAAGCCAAATAAAAAAAATGTTCTAAAGTTCATAGAAATACAAGGTTAAAACTCAAATTAAGAGGCCGGCCATTTGACTTGTCCCTTTGACTAACCTTCACAGTGGTACTGCTATCCTTACTCTTTTATTTGGTTTTTAAAAATATTCTAAAGTTGACAGAAATACAAGGTTAATTTTACTGAACCTGTATAAGTATATAATAGATGTGTATACTAATGTGAAAAACAGAACGTGGATAATTAATTAACTGTCAACTGACGGAAGTCGAAAACTACCTCTGTACGTGTAAATTATATTTTATATTATATAGATTAGCTACCTGTGTTTCACGCTACCTACCTCAATGTATATTATTAAAATTATGTCTTTTAATTACTAGTGAGAATGTGTCTGCATGCCAAGTTATGATAATTATATAGTCAGATACCCCTAATGCCTAGACTAGTAGACGAAGAAATATTCCCAGACAATGAGGAGTGTCCAGAAGAAGAATATGGGTGTTAGCACGGATCCGCGACTGATTCCTTGGAATCAAACTTACAAACAGCAATCTTTATTGTTATTGGCAAGTGTAACTCAGGGGCGTACACAGGATTTTTTTTCGGGGGGGGGGGGGTGACTGGATAAAATGTATACCANCTCATCAATGCCATCGTCAAAGTCAATTTCTTTGGCGACCTCGTATTCGATAGACAGAATTGCCAAATTTGTCAATCTTTCCTGACCCATAGTTGATCTTAAATAATTTTTTATCAACTTCAGTTTGCTAAAGCTGCGCTCACGTGTAGCTATTGTTAAAAAACTCACGGGCATTGTTAAAAAAATGCAGTTTCATCATTCGGATACGACTCTCTCTGATTATAATCATTTATCAGCTGAAGTAATTCTAAAACCGTTGCAGATCCAATGTGATCAGGAAAAATTGACTTTGCTGCGTGATTCAAATTTTTAAAATGTATATCGACAAATCGTTGGAATTTTAAAAAATTGCAACAAAATTATTCAAATTATCTTTCAAAAAGTTTTGGCGCCCCCCTATGACGGCGCCCGAGGCGAGTGCCCCAGTCGCCTCACCCTAGTTACGGCTCTGAATGGGACAGCTGCACTCATTTTTCTATTACAACTTTCAAAATTACTATCTAAAAGATTCCTTTTAATATTCTTGTAAGATTACGAAATTGATGACGAAATTAGTTTTAACTTAATCAAAATCTAAGGTCAAATGCAACTGCCTCATTGGAGACAAAA
>CM022881.1:27766201-27781882 GCA_012654025.1 Pachypsylla venusta | reverse complement strand
AAAAAAAAAAAAAAAAAAAAAAAAAAAAAAAAAAAAAAAAAAAAAAAAAAAAAAAAATATGATATGATATAAAAACAAGGTTCTACATAGGATAAATTGTATTTAATACAAAAATTTCAATACCTCAGCCCAAGGCTGATTTGGGAAAGAAGAAAAAAATCATTTTGGTTGATTTACTTTTTTCTTTAATTTCCCAATAAAAGGTTTATTTATTTATTTTATATCACTGGAAATTCCATAGCTTCCTTCTAGCTGAGCAATTTTTTCTAGTACGTGATCTGCAAAGTAATAATCTTTGTCTTTAGCAAAATTTAATCTCATTCCAGAAGCTATAATCTCATTTACAACTTCCTGTAGTTCAATCATGCTTTTAGCTTTTACTACCTTACTCAAAAACTTATTTAGCTTATAATTTTCAATAAAATATTGTGTATCAACTACAAATAATAAGGCGAGTCACGAGCGCTTTCGTCTGTTACGACATTCTCAAGTGGACTTTATTGAAAATTATATTTCATAATGACTACAAACATCCTAAATACCATTTCTAAACTAAACTTATTTAGCTTAGCAAGTTGATTTGTTTGATACATCTCTGACAAGAGACTATCACATTTTTCACAATTATCTTGCTTATTACCTACAAAGTCAGTTGCTCCTGCTTTTAAGAGTAAAGCTTTTACATCAGGAAATTGACAAAACGGCCAAATTGAACTATCACCCTTAACATTTAAAACTATCTTTAAATCTTGGTTATTCTTATGTTTATCTAAAAAAAATTTCAGATCTTCAACACCTGGACCATAAGGATTATCCCAATCTTCATCAGAATCTGTAGCTTTAACCATTTTACGTAGTTGGTCCATTTTACGTTTTATGGTGAGTACTGCTAGGTTAAAAGTTGTTTATTACTGGAAGTTTTAGCCAATTTTACTATAGATCAACAAAATTGAGAACACCAGCTATATTTAATATTACTATTATAGGAATATGATGGATTATGCTTTAAAGGAGTACAAAAACTGCTGAAGCTTATACAGTAACCTGCGGAGCCACTTCAGCAGAATAAAAACCACATGCCAGTATTAGTAGAGAATTATTTATGAGTCAACTAACTTTTTCAAAAAATACTTTAGTAAAAGTACCATGCTAGTTAGTGTTATACAGAATTCAATTGTTTACTTCTTCAAAAAAGATCGTATATTTGTGAGAACAAGTTGCGTAAAAATAGGGTTGTAAAAATAGAAGTTTGAAATCTTTGCAATAAAGTTAGGCAAAATAGTTCGTATGTAGATGTGGGTGAAATGGCCTAGTATGGCTAGTTTTAGCATATAGCAAAATCAATATACAAAAAAGTTCGTATGTGTCATGTGGTAGACCATCCCATCTCAAAAAAACTTGTTCTCACGTATGCTTGTTAATTATGTAAAAGTAAAATTATACTATCTATTTTATAATAGAAGATATGAAAATATATACTAATAAAGTGATGTTATTAGCCATAAAAGAGTAACTTGCTTTAATAATTTTTGCTGCTATATATATGCTATAGGTCTAATATAGTGGGTTTGATATGTTTGAATTAAATGAAGTACCAGATCTATCATCTAATGAAGTTGCTCTAAAAAGGTTTATTACTAGAGAGCCTATTTCCATTTTTAGTCATATAAAAAATGTAAAGGATGAAGAGAAAAAAGAGAAGCTCAATCTACTTTTAGAGGCATTAGGAAAGAAATTACCTGAGGGCTTTAAGGTAGGGGCTGCTGTGGGTAAAGGGGATTGTTTTTTTGACTCCGTAGCTCAAGGATTGAACGAGCTAAAAGATAAAGGTCTGATTACAAGTAGTAAAGGATTTAGTGTAAAGTCTTTGCGGGAAAGTTGTAAGCAATATGCACAACAAGTTAATCAATCAAAAAAAAGCTCATGGTTGGATAATGCTTTAAAAGGAGAAGGTGAAAAACTTTGTGAATATATTCCACGTATTGAATTTACTGCAGAAGACATTGAAGGTGCAAACTCTAATTCAGAAAAAAAAGTCCTAAAATTGGAAAATGGTATATGGGGAAGATCTGAAATTGAAGGAAAAATGATATGTGAAAAGTATAGCGTAAAAATTAGGATTATAGAATTGAGAGATGAAGAGATAGGTGGAGTACATGTCACTAAAGGTAAGGTAGGTACAGGTAATAATATCATTTATATAGTGAATTACAGGAACCATTTTGTACCACTTCTTAGTAATATTGAAAAAGATATAAAGAGAAGCATAGAAGTTTCTAGAGAGGAAGCTTACGGTAATGCGATAGGTTCAAGTTTAAACAATATTTTTCAATCTTACATTTCTATACCATTGAGAGATATTGAAAATTCCTCACACAAACAAAGTAGTCGTTTAAGAAGTTCAGGTAAGGGAAATCGTGAAATCGTTGTAAGCTCTGGAAAACGTAAGCGTTCTGTTACGGACAAAGATAGTAAGGTACCAAAAAGGGCACACATTAATATAAATGTTACTAGTAATGAAGATTCAGAATTTCCTAGTGATTTGCAGGATAAATCTGGACAGGATGAATTGGATAATACTTGTCAAACTAATCAATACAGAAATCATTTTCCTCATCAGTTGGTTGGACTTATGTATCGATTAGACTTGTCGGTGCTTTGCTCACTTAGAAAGTCTACATATGAGCATAAATATTCTTCATTGTCATTAGCGTTTGAAGATTCTGAAATTGATAAATTTAATAATATTGTTCTTCGTTATAAAGAGAAGTCTATTCATATACAAATTGAAAATGTAGATAAATATTATACAAATAATGATATTAATTATGCTAAGCTATTTACTAAAGGAAAACAAAGTTTTTCTATTAATAATTACTTTGATAGTTTTGTTAAACATCTAATCTCTAAATTGGATAATTCATTAAATAATATAGAATATCTTATTATCTATACTAATTCAGGATTGGATCTTACAGAAGAAAAGAAATTAAAAAAAGGGCGATCCAGAAATTTTTATCCTTTTAAATTTGATAGCATAAATATAGAAGAATGTGACATTTTAAAAGACTTTTTGTTCACAAATGATGATACGAAGTGGGGTGATTTTTATCAATTTTCGCAAGATAAAACAAGAAGAGAAGAACTTTTAAAGCGATTGGAATTTTCACCTGCTATGCAAAAAGTAATAAAAGAAAGAAAACTTTCTCAGGAAGAAATAAAAGAAAAATTTTTAGATAAATTAGTATTTGCAGTTAATCAGCCTAATAGAGAAAAACTGAACAGCATTATTAAAAATGAAATAGAAAAAAATAGTGAAGTTCAAGCTGATTATATAGCATTACAAGAAGGAATATTACATGGTTTAACAGCTACAGAAAGGCATAAAAAACTTGTACTTAAAACTATATATGAATTCAATTTATTAATGTCCTTCTTGCATGACATGTTTTTACATAAAAATACATCTTCCATAAATTCTGAAAGCCATGATATATCTAATGTCATTGCCCTTCATTATAGAGATAAAGTTACTTACGTAAAGGCTCATAGTACAAACAGTAATATTAGTTATAGTCAGTTATTTCTTTACGAACAACAGAAAAAGAAGACTGAAGTTTCTATTAATAGGCACTTTACTCTTTTTGTTGAAAAATTAAGAGAGGATGTAGAATATTTTATTATCTATACTAATATAGATCTAGATCTTACAGAAGAAAAGAATTTAAAAAAGGTTGATCCAATAAAATTTGATAGTATAGATATTCGAGAAAAAAGATATAAAGTTTTGAGAGATTATTCATGTATAAATGAGGATGGTCTTTATCAACTTTCACGAGAGGAAATAACATGGGAGAAGCTTTTAAGTCTACTAAAGCTTCCACCTTCTTTGCAAAAAGAGAAAGAAGAAGGGAGATTTTCTAGCGAGAATGAAAAAGAAATAAAAGAGAAATTTCTAGATAGACTAATATTTGCAGTTAACCAACCTAATAGAGAAGAATTGAATAGTATTATTAGAAATGAAATAGATAAGTCTAATGTTCGATATAATTACGAAGAATTGCATGAAGTAGCGTTACGTTGGTTAGAATCATATGAGTGTGGCCATATTACAAAAGGAATAATGGAAAAGCTTTTGGAAGATATAAAAAATAGTAGATCTAGTTATCAGGAAATTCAAAATAAAAGTATTGATGAAGAAATTAAATTTACTAAAAGTGTTGCTGGTAGAGAGGGAACGCCTCGATTTAATCAGTTCTTAGATTTTTTAATTGAAGGAGAAGGAAAAAAATGTATAGAAATACTGAAAAGAGAAGGAGTAAATTTAACTAATATGTCCAGTATTTTAAGTAGAGCAGGAGCTAAAGCTCCTAAAGCTTTTCAAGATCTATATGATCTTTGGTTCGACGAGCAAGGAAATAAAACGCAATATTTAAAGACTTTAGAACAAGAAAGGATAAATCTAGCTAACCTATCAAGTGTTTTAAGTAGAGCTGGGTCTAATGCTACAAAAGCTTTTAAAGACTTGTATGACCTGTGGTTTGATAAACAAGGAAATAAAACGCAATATTTAAAAACTTTAGAACAAGAAGAGGTAAATCTAATTAATATGTCCAGCATTCTGCATGGAGCGGGGAATAAAGCTCCTAAAGCTTTTAAAAACCTATATGATCTTTGGTTTGATGAGCCGGGAAATAAAACACAATATTTAAAAACTCTACAAAAAGAAGGAATAAAGCTAAGTAATCTGTCAGGCATTTTAGGTGGAGCAGGATCTAATGCTGCAAAATCTTTTAAAGATTTGTATGACCTGTGGTTTGATGAGCAAGGAAGTAAAACACAATACTTAAAAATTCTAGAACAAGAAGAAATAAAGCTAAGTAACGTGTCAGGTATTTTAGGTGGAGCAGGATCTAATGCTGCAAAAGCTTTTAAAGATTTATATGATCTTTGGTTTGATGAGCAGGGAAATAAAACACGGTATTTAAAAATTCTGGAACAAGAAGGAGTAAAGCTAGCTAATCTGTCCAGTGTTTTAGGTAGAGCAGGATCTAATGCTGCAAAATCTTTTAAAGACTTGTATGACCTGTGGTTTGATGAGCAAGGAAATAAAACACAGTATTTAAAAATTCTGAAACAAGAAGAGATAAAGCTAAGTAATGTGTCAGGTATTTTAGATGGGACCGGATCTAATGCTGCAAAATCTTTTAAAGACTTGTATGACCTGTGGTTTGACGAGCAAGGAAATAAAACACGATATTTGAAAGCTCTAGAAGTAAATGGAATAAATCTATCTAATGTGTCCAGTATTTTAAGCGGAGCAGGATCTAATGCTGCAAAAGCTTTTAAAGACTTATATGACCTGTGGTTTGATAAACAAGGAAGTAAAATACAATATTTAAAAACTCTAGAAGAAGGAAGTATAAGCTTAGTCAATATGTCCGGTATTTTAAATGGAACAGGATCTAATGCTGCAAAAGCCTTTAAAGACTTGTATGACCTGTGGTTTGATGAGCAAGGAAATAAAACACAATATATAAAAACTCTAGAACAGGAAAAGATAAGTCTAGCTAATCTATCCAGTATTTTAAGCGGAGCAGGATCTAATGCTACAAAAGCTTTTAAAAACTTGTATGACCTGTGGTTTGATGAGCAAGGAAGTAAAACACAATATTTAAAAACTCTAGAACAGAAAAAGATAAGTCTAGCTAATCTATCCAGTACTTTAAGCGGAGCAGGGTCTAATGCTGCAAAAGCTTTTAAAAACTTGTATGACCTGTGGTTTGATGAGCAAGGAAGTAAAACACAATACTTAAAAACTCTAGAAAAAGAAGGAATAAAGCTAACTAATATGTCCAGCATTTTGCATGGAGCAGGATCTAGTGCTGCAGAAGCTTTTAAAGACTTATATAATATTTGGTTTGATGAGCAAGGAAATAAGAAACGGCATTTAAGGCATTTTATTGAGAAAAAAGATGAGGAAAGTTTTACGCTCCATAACTTATCTAGTACATTAAATGGAGCAGGAGCTAATGTTAAAGATGCATTTGAAAAATTACATAATGCTTGTTTTAATGATAAGGGAAAAAGAACAGAACTTTTAGATGATTTCTATAATGCAGGTTTTACGCCAAGTAATCTATCTTGTATGTTATGTGGAGCAGGAGCTCGTGGCTCCTCCATTTTAAAGAGATTGCATAGAGTTTGTTTTAGTGAGAAAAGAGAAAAAACAAAACTTTTAGATGATTTCTATAATGCAGGTTTTACGCCAAGTAATTTATGTAGTATATTGAGTGGAGCAGCAGATAGTTTAGAAAAATTCCATGATTTTTGTTTTATAGAAGAAACAAAAAAGTATTTAAATCATTTTGTAAATGAGAGGAAAGGTTTTACGCCAAGTAATTTATCTGAGATATTGCATGGAGCAAGAGCTAATATCTGTTCTGCTTTAAAGGATTTTCACAACATTTGTTTTGATGAAACGGGAAACAAAACACAGCTTTTAGATGATTTCTATGAGGTTGGTTTTAGGCCGAAAGATTTATCCTGTATATTAACCATGGCAGGAAATAGTGCCGCTTCTAGTTTAAGAGATTTTCATCAATCTTGTTTTAATAAAGAAAGTTATTTAAATCACTTCTTAGCTGAGAAAAAACTCTTTACGCCGAATGATTTATCCAAAACATTAGATAGAGTAGGACTTAGTATTTGCCATATATTTGAAAAGTTGCATGATCTTTGTTTTGATAAGGCAGGAAACAAAACAAATTATTTAAACAATCTTATCAAAGATAATCCACCGAATAAGATTCGTGATATATTATATAAAAAAGTTAGAAAAGGTTCTCCTGCTTTCTTAGGTGAACGGGATATTAGTGAAAGAGACAAAACAACCAATGCAAGTCTTGAGTTGACCAGCTCATCAAAGTTCTGATAGTTCACAACAAAATGATTCTAAAGTTAAAAGAAAAACCCGGAAGAGTATCACTAGCCGAAATGAGAGCAGGCAAGATGATAAAATTTTGAATACAGTAGCAGGTAGCTTAAGAGATTTATCCACGAGACGAGGAGCAAGGAAAAAACAAATACAATCAACATGCCATAATAAGAAAGAACAATTGTGCTTATCAGAATTTATGTCATTCATTGAACCAGTAAAACAGGGGCTTTATTTACCTTCATTTGAAGAACGTGGAATTGAAGTTAATGGTATGTGTATACCAATTACACGTGGCTTATCTCAAGCTTTATTATTACAGAGTAACAAATCATTTTTGAACAATTTAGAAACTTCAACTGAAGTTTATGAGCGTATAGTGCAGGGTAAACAAATATCTCAAAGAGAAGAAAGAGAAGTTTTTACTTTTAGTAAATTACTTGATAATCTTGAACAACAGCTAGACCCGTCTACGAGTAGTTTGCCTTTAGGCCTAACCCACACTAGATGCTACAGAATACTTAATGATTTATCAAACTATATACTTGGAATTAAAGATGATTTTGCTATTCACTTAGTAACAAGTGATCATGTTGTTGCAGTTTATGGAATAGGTGATAATTATGCCTACTTTGATAGTAATGTGGCGTTTATTTCTGGGTTAAAAAGTGTTGGTCAGCTCATGGAAGTTGTAGAAAAAGCAGTAGAATTTGCTGACTATAAAATAGAAGAAAAAGACTTTCTTGTTGAACACTTTGACGTTGAGCGAGCTAATGACCTACTATCTAGTGAAGATAAATAAATTTTAGCAAAAGAAATAAAAACAGAACGTCAACTTCTAGCAGAGCAAGATAAGGAGCTTGGTTTTATAAAAGTCAATGGTCAAGAAGTATCCAGAGTACAGTTATATGAGCTTTGTACTAAAATTAGTGTGGAAGGCGGCTTACCTTTTCTTATCAATTCTGATATGAATTTAAGTAGCAAAAAATTCCACGATCATCTAGACAAAAAAGAAGTTAGTATGACAGCTAGAGAATATCTTGATCATTTGAAGCGTAGCAAGAATGTGGAAGAAATAGTACAAGCGACTGAAACAATTCCTTTTGAAGGTTCAAAACGTGAAATTGAGAAAGCGGAGCAAATGCGTGAGCCAAAGCAATCTGTATTAGAACAGCTGGTGAAAGGAGCAATTAATGCTATATTTGCCACTGTGTATCTTGCCAACATTAGCTGGTCAGAGAGTCAGTTGTTGAGAGAAGCAAAAAGTAGACCTGAAACTCATTTAGGTGATGTGACAGTAAATAATCAACTAATGAAAACAGGAGAGTGGTTTAAGAAACGATAGATAGAAGATTGTGAAAAGGGTTAGGTTACTTTGTTTCCATGTTAAGTATAACGAAATTATCTGTTCAAGTTCCTCGCTGTGATTGTACAAAATAGGGAACGTTCAAAGAAGTGTGTCAAACTAAAAAATAGATTGATATAAAGAAAAGTTTGTGTACTACATTTAATGGTCCAATCCATCCCAAGAAAACTTTTTCTCACGGTTATTATTTTAAATTAAACAAAAGTGACCATATTGTTAATTTAATGATAGAAAGTATCAAAGTGTATACCTATTGAAATAATAGTATTAGTCATAAAAGGATAACTTTACTTTATTGATTTTTTCGACTACCATGCGGATAGTTTAACATAGTGAGTTGATATGTTCGCACAGAATAAAGAATCCAGTAAATTATATAATGAACGCTTGAATCGAGATAGTTGGAGCACTCTAGAAAAGTCAAGTTTTGTTACTAGAGACTCTATTCCCATTTTTAGTCAGATAAAAAATGTAAAGGATGATAAAGAGAAAAAAGAAAAGCTCAATCAACTTTTAGATGCATTAAGAAGGAAATTGCCTGAGGGCTTTAAGATAGGAGCTGCTGTGGGTAAAGGGGATTGTTTTTTTGACTCCGTAGCTCAAGGATTGAACGAGTTAAATATAAAGCCCGGTCATCGCCTTACTGCAAAATCATTAAGAGAAGATTGTGCAAATTATGCTAAGCAGCATAGTGAACAAGATAATTGGATATATATAAAGCAGTAACAAAAGACGCTCTTATTGGTTGCTACTTTGCTGCGCTAGAAGGTCCATATGGCTCTATACAAGATTCAAAAACTAAAATGAATATAATAGATGAAGAGAAGACTTTTTGTAAATACTTAGAAAATATCAAGAATATGTCCACAGGAACTAATTGATAATTACTTGATTTAAAATCAGCAATTTTATTCTTTCTACCACGTTCACAAAATTTTTTCAGAGTAGATAGTCGTCCTACAACCTTGCAGGATATGAACAATTCACCCATGTTAAAGGTATTACGCATATTAAAGATTTCTATGCAAATTCTAATGATTAAGTTGCCCATTTCATCTTTTGAAAGAAAAGATTGAGCTCTACTTAGTACTTGTCGCAATCCGTTGCTATGCATAAGTTCCCCAGTAGAAACTAAAGGCTGTGAAGGAGAAGGAGTTGAAGCAAAAGATATGAGATAATCAACAGATTTTCTAAATATGTAATCCTTAGCATTTAGCTTGCAAACTTTCTTCCACACAACATTACGCAAGGCATTTTCATTTTCATCAATACTAGAATCCCAAAACTCAGCAAAAAAGAAAATACGCAAAATTGCTTTCTCCTTCTCATGACGAGAAAGGCTAACAAAGCCTTCCCACAACTTGTCAAATTTTCTTCTATCCCTGTCTTGCGTCTTTATAAAATCAGAAAGTTCATTTTCTTTCTGCTTATCAGTCAGAATATACTTACTTGAGATCTCTTTAAGATTTCTGAGGGTTTGTTTTTCTAACTCCTCATAATTGTGCAAGGGTTCCTGCTCTATACTTTCCTCAATACCTTTTTCAGAGCTACTAGAAAATGTCACAGAACTCTGTTTGTTAATAGAACTTACTTTTTTTAAACTACTGGCGAAATTCTCCCTTAAGCTATTTAAATAGCTAATATCTTTGTTTACCGCTTTCAAGCTCTCTCCTACTTTAGTAGGAGTATCATTGCCATTTCTCACCGCATTCAAAATTGCTTTTGCATTTTCTAAAACAAACACTCCGCAGTTCCAACTATCCTCTTGCTGTTTAATAGATAAATTGTAAATCTTGCCTTCCGAATATCCTTCATTTTTTAAAAATCTATCTAAGGATACGCATATATTATCATTTCCATTTTGTTTAAGAGGAACAATATTTCCCACAAAAATGACATCATCATCGCTATTTTGTTCAACATTTTGACCGTTACGATCTGCGTTTCCTTGAGAGGCTTTATTCTCCGCATCACTATCAATCTTACCTCTACCAACAGCATTTACAAGACACTCACCAATCTTTCCTCCAAAAGAGTCTGCGTAGAAAAAAACATATTCCTGCTCATTAGTATGGATAGCAACCAATGTTACCCAGTGGTTACCACTTTTATTGACAATGCATATTAATGTTTTATCTTTATTCTTCTTGAACTTATCTAATTTCTCTAGTAGCTGCCCACAACCTTCAACTCCAAAAACTATATTACTACTTTCAGTCCATCCATAGATGTGCTCTGCAATATCCGAGATAACGTAATTTTTAAGCCAAAGTTGGTAATTATTACCTGTCAAGTGCCTTTCAAAATCTTCACTTAGAAGACGTACATCTGAAGCACTACTCCCCTTATTTCGACTCTTTGTACTAGTTCTTTCTTCTAATCTTGATGACTTCCTTTGTATCTCACTTATAGAACCACTTCTATGTCCCCCATTTATTGGATTTGGTGCATGATTTTCCTTATTTCGCAAAGGATTCCTGCTCTATAGCCTCTTGTAAGTTCATTATATTACGTAAAGGTATTGCAGATCGTTTCTTTCCTTTCAAAGGATCAAGAAACTCTACTCCTCCAGTATAAACAGCCATCAACGCATAATAAACTGCCCACCAACCACAGTCACTTCCATTTATTTGCTGACCAGTTAAATCGTTAAGATCTATAAAGTCAATTTCTTCTTTCTTGCAAAAAGGCTCTAACTTTATCTGCCTTTCACCTGCATCAGTTTTTTCTGTAATTTCAACACCTTCTGTTAAAAACTCCTTTAATTTTTCAGGAAAAACCCATTGACCAAGTGAATAAAAAAAAAGAATCTGATATTTTTCATATAAGCTATCATATTCTTTAGGTAACAGTACCCAACCGATCCAATGAGAACCACCCTGTTTACTTGTATCTCTAGAACTTTCGCCCAATGTTGTAACAGTATTAGAAATAACAATAGCAGGCTTATCAGATTTATAATCAATTATAGTATCACCATCTTTACTAATTTTCTTGCAGATATGCTGAGCTATTATTTTCATGCTCTCTTCATCGTTAAAACCAAAGTTACTTGGCGCAATATAATAAGCTAATTCACTACCATCAGTATTTTTAATTGCATGATCATTTATAAAAGCATTTATTTCATGCGAACCTGCCCATGTATGTGGATTACCTAAATCATCATTAGCGAATGTTACTTGGTTTAACCCATGGTAAATATCAATTGCAATAAGATGAATTTTGCCTTGTAAAGAATCGCGATTAGATTGGTTCTGTGCTTGTGACTGCTGTTCTGCTCCTTCTTCGAGATCATAATTTTTGATATCTTCAATCAAAGAAGGACTTTCTTCATCTGCTATACCATAAACCTCTTCTCTAGAAACTAGTATAGCTCCTTCAATATCTTCTTCGAGGTTACTAAGAAGTGGTACAAAATGATTCTTGTAATTTACTATAGTAATAACATTAGTGCCTTCGCCTTGTTCGCTTTCAATAACATTTCTATCACCTACAGGTGCTTCTATCAGTTCTATCACTTTAATTTTTACTTCATATTTGCCACATATCATTCTTCCTTCAATATCTGCCCTGCTTCATAAAAAATACAACATTTTTTCTTTTCGAAACGATGTTCACGGTGACAAGGTTATTTCTAACAGGCCAGGAGTTTGTCAAAAGAAGGAAAGACCTACTCACTTCGCAAATGTAAATGAAGGAGATTATGGCTGTAATGCTCTTCATTTGGCTATCGCTGGTAACAAGATTGATGATGTTAAAAAGTTAATAGCTACTACTAATGAGGAATGTGTTAAAGGTAAAGATTTGTATCATAATACTCCTCTACACTTTGCTGTTCAGATAGATAATTTAGAAATTTTTAAACTCTTGATGGATTATATTGCAGAGCAAGATGAAAAAGCCTTTAAAAAGACAGTTATATTGTAGTCAAAAATGATGATGAAGATAGCCCATTGCACTATGCTGCTAGGAAAGGTAATATAGAAATTATTAAAATTTTATTAGACCATATAATAGATGCAGAAAGAAAAAAAGAGTATGTTGAAAGTCCAAACAATGCAGGCGATACAGCACTACATTTTGCTGCTAGGGGTGGTGATGTAAAAATTGCTGAGGAGTTACTAGAGTATATAAATGATAAAGAAGTTTATGTTAAAGGGGGTAACATTAATGGATGTACACCACTACATTTTGCTGCTGAGAATGGTAAGGTAGAATTTATTAAAATTTTATTAGACCAAATAATAGATGCAGAAAGAAAAAAAGAGTATGTTAAAAGTCCAAACAATGCAGACGATACAGCACTACACTTTGCTGCTAAGAAAAATTATAATTTCAAAGTTATTGATGAATTATTACGTCTTGTAGGTCTAGAAGGACAAGAAGAGTATGTTAAGTGTGTAAACAATTTTTTATATACGCCACTGCATATTGCTGCTAACAAGGGTAATAATGAAAGAGTTGTTAATAGGTTATTAGAGTGTGTAGTTACAGAAGGAGAAAAAGAAAATTATGTTAGAAGTGTAACCAATCAAGGCAAGACAGCGCTACACTTTGCTGCTAGGGGCGGTGATGTAAAAGTGAAGTTAATAGACTGTATTATAGGAGAAGATGAAGAAGAAAAGAGAAACCAGATTTATTAAAAAATTTCTTTCTGCATGGTAATCTCCATGGTGTTACCTTACTACAGCTATATGCTGGTATGACTAAAAATGAAAGCCTGGGCGCTCAATGATGAAGAATCTATTGCCATTAACAAAAAGTTTATTGATAGGCCACTTGGCTTTTTGCCGCCTGGGCGCTTACTTATGAAGAATCTATTCCCATTAACATAAAGTTTATTGATAGGTTTACGTTCAATAGTATAACATAAGACTTATANCAAAACCAAACCACATTCAATTGTCATCGAAGATCTACCACGGTGCCAAATTTCAGCTCAATCGGACAATGGGAAGTGGGTTAAATTTAATTTCTAAGATTTACCCACAAACATACATACAAAGCAAGTTAAATAAAAGCCTATAATAATAATAATAATTAAAAAAAGAAAGAAGAATATGTTAGAGCTGAAACTAGTGGGAAAGAGACAGCACTACATTTTGCTGCTAACAAGGGTAGTAATGAAGAAGTTGTTAATAGGTTGTTAGATTGTATAGTTACAGAAGAAGAAAAAGAAAAGTATGTTACAAGTGTAACCGATCAAGGCGTTCTTGTTTTCAATTGTTCACCAGCCCAAACTATACTTTCAAAGACATGGCTACACATCACTTTCTTGTTTTCAATTGTTCACCAGCCCAAACTATACTTTCAAAGACATGGTTACACATCACTTTCTTGTTTTCAATTGTTCACCAGCCCAAACTATACTTTCAAAGACATGGTTACACATCACTTTCTTGTTTTCAATTGTTCACCAGCCCAAACTATACTTTCAAAGACATGGTTACACATCACTTTCTTGTTTTCAATTGTTCACCAGCCCAAACTATACTTTCAAAGACATGGTTACACATCACTTTCTTGTTTTCAATTGTTCACCAGCCCAAACTATACTTTCAAAGACATGGTTACACATCACTTTCTTGTTTTCAATTGTTCACCAGCCCAAACTATACTTTCAAAGACATGGTTACACATCACTTTCTTGTTTTCAATTGTTCACCAGCCCAAACTATACTTTCAAAGACATGGTTACACATCACTTTCTTGTTTTCAATTGTTCACCAGGCCAAACTATACTTTCAAAGACATGGTTACACATCACGTTCTTGTTTTCAATTGTTCACCAGCCCAAACTATACTTTCAAAGACATGGTTACACATCACTTTCTTGTTTTCAATTGTTCGCCAGGCCAGACTATGCTTTCAAAGACATGATTACAAATCAGCTTCTTGTTTTCTATTGTTCACCAGGCCAAACTATACTTTCAAAGACATGGTTACACATCACTGTCTTGTTTTCAATTGTTCACTAGGCCAAACTATACTTTCAAAGACATGGTTACACATCACTTTCTTGTTTTCAAATGTTCACCAGCCCAAACTATACTTTCAAAGACATGGTTACACATCACTTTCTTGTTTTCAATTGTTCACCAGCCCAAACCATACTTTCAAAGACATGGTTACACATCACTTTCTTGTTTTCAATTGTTCACCAGCCCAAACTATACTTTCAAAGATATGGTTACACATCACTTTCTTGTTTTCAATTGTTCACCAGCCCAACTATATTTTCAAAGACATGGTTACACATCACTTTCTTGTTTTCAATTGTTCACCAGGCCAAACTATACTTTCAAAGACAGGGTTACACATCACTTTCTTGTTTTCAATTGTTCATCAGGCCAAACTATACTTTCAATCCAAGGAATGAAAGATGAGATCCTTGTGTAAACTCCTGGTGAATTTGCTGCCAAACACCATCTTCCGAATGAGGTGATGCCAACTAATTCTGTAGGACATATCCGGATTGGTGAATTCCAAGTATTGTTAATTTGTAAAGGCCCACCGGAATCTCCCTGTAAAATAAGAATTCCAAAATCTACAAATTAGTTATATGCCCCTAGAAAGTTAACCAGTTATCGTGCTTTTTTGCAGCCATTCAGATTTAAATTTAATTCGTATGAGCCGTCTTGAATGACCAATAGATGTTAAAGAGACGTTAAGCCAAATTAAAAAAAAAAAAAAAAAATCGTATGACCCACTTTTACGCCCTGATTTTTGGAACAGCTTTGGGAAACATCTTATTTTATTGCGAGTTTTTAGTCAGCGTCTATGGCACTTTAAATACAGCAGTTCCCCTTCGATCACTGAAGTTAAGCAACATCCTGCGAGGTTATTCCATGTGGGTGTCCATGCTGGTTGTGCCCTCGTGATGCTGGTTATTTTTCCGGCCCATCCCAGGCTGGTTGAGATAAATGTGGGTAGTTGGTTTGCAAGTTTCCAGCGAATTGAATGACCAATAGATGTTAAAGAGACGTTAAGCCAAAAAAAGATTTAATGCTTTCCGGGAACTAATTAAAACCGTTAAAAAGTTCATGGTTCAATCTACAGAGTGTTCAAAAAGTCCCGCAACGGATATTTTTTATTTTTAACGGCTAAATATATAGACTTGAAATTTTATATGTAGTTTTAACACTTTGTAGTTTTAACAGAGTGTAATACATCAAATCAGTCAAGTTTTTTATGCTGAATCTCGTGGTGCCATTGGTTTTTGATTTTTTATACTTTTTATACCCAAGGAGTGTAAAATTTCATTTTTAAAATTTTAACATCAACCAAAAATTAATTTCTACCCTCCTTAGGTATAAAAAGTGTAAAAAATGAAAAAAAAAAAAAAAAAAAAAAAAAAATAAAAAAAAAAAAAAAA
>CM022881.1:27749894-27762257 GCA_012654025.1 Pachypsylla venusta | reverse complement strand
CCCCCCCCCCCCCCTAGGCCAGATGCTGGCTACGCCCTTGAATAATTCTATTTTTTTAATGAACATGATCTTTCTTCATCTTGTGTTACGTTACAGACATGATTCGTACATACTTAAAAAAGACAACAAAGGGAGAATATGAGAAATTCACATGAAAAAGGCAATTTCCAACCCCTAGCACATGGTGCCCCAGGGTGAGATACAGTATGCAATTTGACCATTTCTGAAATTTGGAGAAATAAAAACATGGAGGTATATTGAAATATATTCTAATGGAATATATGAGAAAGACAACAAAATTTAGAACCAGAAAATATTAACCTCAACATTTTTCCGTCAACCATAGCTAAGATATGAGGTCTCGAACTTTTGATGCACATGGTGCTCCAGTCTCCCCTATAGAATATCTTAAAATGCACAACTAGGTACCTACCATGTGTGGAAATTCATTCAGAAGAGCATCTTGACCACCTCCAATAGGGCTCCACGCCCATGTTTCACATCTTTCCCAACATTCTGAAAAATGTCAGGTTTGTATCGTTAACATTTGCATTAACGCTATATTCACTGCTATTTGAGAATCCGTGCTACAATTAGACACACTCAAACTTACGTAGAAAAACAAATACAATCGACTCTCAATGGTTTAAATCTTCGTTGATTCGGTATAAATATTAGCAGGGCTGTACCCGAGATTTTTTTCCGGGGGAGGGGGCGAAGCATTGACAGCCAAGCTAGAACTAACACCTGAAAATGATGATCATGGAATGTGATGTTGTTTTTATTGTTCTTGTTGATGTTATTTTTGTTGATGTTGTTGTTTTTGTTGGTTTTATATTGTAAGTCACGTGCAAAGTAGAGTATTTTCATAAAAAAAACGATTGAAATTTCGAGGCGGGGGTCTGGACCCCCTGGGTACGGCCTTGAATATTAGATCCCTTGAAAACTCTGGAGAGATGTACTAAAAACTTTAACATATTTGAAGTCATATCTTGGAAAATTCAAATGGCCGCCATTTTGAAGACAAACACGCTAGGCGTGTAAATTTTTTTGCAAAGTACTTTTATTTCTATTGTCTTTCTGAAAATGTATCACAAGATGGGGGGTTCGTATTTAAAAAACAAAAGTTGGATCCCCAGGGGGCTACATGGACCCACCTCAAAAAAATTGGTCACACCATCAGGTGGTTTAATTTGGGATAGAATATCATGCAAAATTTCTAAACTCCACATAAAGCCGTTCAAAAGATATTCAGGTGGTCTCGGACTTTTGGGACACCCTCTATACTAGGTATGTCCAGATACAACTTAAATAAGGTATAAGAATTTCTAATTAATTTTGTATCGACTACAAGTAAATTGATGAGTCACGAGCGCTAGGTTCGGTTAGCTAGAAGATGTCGTAACAGACGAAAGCGCTCGATCAATTTACTTGTAGTCGATACAAAATTAATTAGAAATTCTTATATTTCAAAATGACTACAAACATTCTCAATAATATTTCTTATTTAAATAAGGTAAGCCCTTCTTCTAACTTACTCTGTTGACTTATCGTTTTGATGGTAGATAAAACTGCACTATGCCGTGCTTCATGAACTTCTTTTGAACTTGCTCCGAATTTTTTCTTCAATTCTTCTATTTCGTCGGACTCTTTGATTTTTGTTACTTCCGAAGTAATTGTAAATTCCTCAAATTCGCCTGTTTCTTTGTTCGTTTGTACTCTTGCAAGTGTTGCAATCCGAATTTCTCCTATATCAGTATAATTAATTATCGATGGTTCTTCTTCCTCGCCTTTTTCGTTTCTGATTGCAGTTGATCGTATCATGTTTGTTTGTAATTCACCTTCAACTTCCATCAATTTTGTTATTATTGTTCTTGTCATTACTTCTCCAGTGGATTTTGTTGACTCTACTATTGTTGTTGTTTTTACTTCTCCATTATCATTTGTATTTGTTCTTGTTGTTATACTTATGACGTCAACTTTTCCAGAATTGTTCTTTGTTATTGTTTTGGTACTTGCTATTGTTTCTATTTCTCCTATATCATTTGATTTTACTTCTACATTTGCACCTTTTATGATTGTTGTCGTTGTAACTACATTCCCCGTCTCATTTTTTGTAATTGTTCTTATTATTATTGTTTCTATTTCTCCTATATCATTTGATTTTACTTCTACATTTGCACCTTTTATGATTGTTGTCGTTGTAACTACATTCCCCGTCTCATTTTTTGTAATTGTTCTTATTATTATTGTTTCTATTTCGCCTGTATTTTTTATTGTTGTAGTATTTGTAGTAGTTTCTGTTGCACCAGTATCTCTTGTAATTGTGTTTGTTTCTGTAAATGTTTTTAACGTTGCTGGATTGTTCGTTGTTAGTATTGTTGTTGGTGGTGTTAGTTCTACTCGAACTTTACCGTTTGTTATTTTAGTAACACTTATGGTTGTTCTTGTTGTATCATTTTCTATAGAGTCTAATTCATCTTTGTCTGTTGTTGTTTTTGTTAATGCTGGTAGCGGTTTTGTTTTCACTTTGTCTTCAACATTTGTTTTTTTAATGGTGCTCCAGATGGGGCGCTCATCAATTTCTGAAATTAAATTAAAAATATCTACTTTGATACTCGATAGTTCCGAATTTCTCTAGTTCTTTGCATTGCGTCTGCGCATTATGCGAACCGATCATAATTTGATTAAGTGTTTCTAACTTCTCACTTTTATTTATTTTTTACTTTGAAGTCTTCCTTAAGTAAACATAAAAAATGTGATACTCTTTTTAGTGGCATGGTAAAATACATATAATAGCACGCTCGCATTGTTTTCTTAGAATTGAAAAACTAGCGTTTTGCTTGATCTGGGGTCTAATTGTTTTGCTATTTTGCTAAACAAGCGTTCTGCTAAATATGTATAAAAGAGAAATATTTTTGGAAAAGTTATCATTAGGCATCTTGGGAACAAACGATATATCCGAGTGCACCCAAAAGTTTCGGGGGTCGGAATAACAAATTTTGAGGGGGTGATTTATTTTTGTGAGGATTCAAGAGGTTCATTATTGAAAATAATAAATCAATATTAATTTCTATGGAGATATCTTATGCAGAAATAATATAGCCAGAGTGAACAGCAGTAAAATAAAAGACACTTTAGTCGGCAGAGGTTTTTGTGACAAATCCAAAATTAGGAAGTTACAGAATGAAAAAGTAGATAAATAACCCTTTACCTTAAGGTCCCCCCCTCCCATGCAATACTTTACTTATCCTATAAAAAGGAAAGTATTGTAATGGGTTGAAATATTCGATGTCGAGTTTTCAATGCCAAAACACGTTTTGGGGTCTCCAGAGCCCAAATCTCGAGTTTCAGCCATTGATCCGTGTGTGTGTCTGTCTATCTGTCTGTCTGTGAACAATATAATTATCTCAAGGACGGCAAGTGCTAGAGACTCGAAATTTGGTATGTATGTTAGTTTTATGGCATGAACGGCAAAATAAGGTGTTGAAAATCGAATATGCCGTTGGCGGTTTTATGCCGCTTTTTAGCGGTTTTTGCATATCCTGCTTAAAATGAGAACGGTATTAATAGCCAGAACTTGAAACTTGGTGCCTGTTCATATCAATTTCATACAATACATTGAAAAATACACCTTAGGTTGAAGTGTAATATATTGGTGGTCGCTAATTAGCGGTTGAAGGCCACTTTTTGGTGGTTTCGCCTAAAATCAGAATGGAAAGAGGTAGAACTTGAAATTTGGTGCCTATACATATCAATTTCATACAGGAAATTGAAGAATACAACTTAGGTTGAAGTGTAATATATTGGTGGTCGCTAATTAGCGGTTGAAGGCCGCTTTTTGGCGGTTCCGCCTAAAACCAGAATGGAAAGAGGTAGAACTTGAAATTTGGTGCCAATACATATCAACTTCATATAATAAAATGAAAAATACAACTTAGGATGAAGTGTAATATGAAGAAGTGTAATATACATATACCTGTATTTCCGTTTTGGGGGCTTCAAAACGTGTTTTGGCATTGAAAACTGGACATCGAAAATTTCAGTCCATTACAATACTTTCTTCTTTTTTTATAGATAAGGAAAGTCGTGTGAAGTTCACACCACCAGATGTTTGAAGCTCACCTGGATCGTTGGATATAATTATACTCGTCGACGTTAAACCTGATTTAGTTTTTAGTTCGTCGTTAACTTTTGTTGTTCTCATAGTTTTTTTATAATTAACTGTAAGCTTATCTAAACTGCTCCAGATAGGTCGGTCATCATTTTCTGAAATAAAAAATAAATAAAAAAGCGTTAACCCTAGGATTGCCAAGCTCTATTCAATTACGTGCATTGCCAAGGGTGGGTAAAAAATACCCGCCAGAAAAATAAAGGAAGAAATGATTTTTTTTATTACAATAAGTAGCTATTTCTATATTAAAAACTAAAAAAATATAAACTAAATCAATTATTATCTTACATAAAAATAAAATTAAATCCCAGGAATAAAATAATGTAAATGAAAAAAAAAAAAAATCGCTAGACCCTAGGAAATTTATTTTGAACCAGAACTTTGTCCTTCCTGACATCCCACACAGACAAATGTCTTTTGACAGTGTTTACACACACTTATTTCTTGCAGGTGGTACATAATTAGAAAATTGAGACACTTTAAACAATTTATGGTAGCTTTTAATGGTAGCTTTAGACAATCAATGTAACGGTATATGCATAGCCAAGGGGGGAGGGCATAAAGTACCCGCGCCTAAAGTTTGGCTTCAATATCATCCCTTAGAATATGCATATTTTTATATACTATGATGGAAAATATTGTTTGTGACAACTATTAAAGGTCTCATTAAAATAAGTATCATAATTTGATTACTATAAGCTTTTTGCTAAAACGCGGGTAAATTGTACCCCCCCCCTGGCAATCCTAGGGTTTTTTTTATTTAATTTTATTTTTCTTAAGACGATATAAGAAAATTAAAACTTAAAAAATATTTCCTTCAAAAAAGTAAATACATCCCTCGATTGAAGAGATTGTAATCGCCCGAATGAGAATCGGCCACACCCGGCTTACTCACGGTTTCCTGTTTAATAAAACCTCGCCTCCAAAATTCCAATGTGGCGCTATGCTGTCTGTCCAGCATATGCTGCACTGTCCATCCCTTTCGGGTGCCTTGACCTCTCTCCTCCCCCCCTCCGTCCTTGTTGGATGACCCTTTGGTGTTGGATTCTCTGGTGGACTACCTTAAACGGGTAGACTGTTTTAGACTCCTGTGAATCAGGGATTCGGTGCGAACGACCTCGTAGTTAAAGTGCCTAAATTATCAAAAAAAAAAAAATGATGTTTACCTGGAAAAAGTGAAGAAATTTAAATACCTTGGTTCAAGTGTATTCATGGATAGAGAATTGGATGAAAAAATTGTAAGCAGGATAAATGAAGTGGAGAAAATTTTCAGGAGTGTTGTGTGACAAGAGAATCAGTGTGAGAAACAAAGGATACATCTATAAAACGGTAGTGAGGCCGGCAATGCTGTATGGATCAGAAACGTGGACAATCAAGAAGAGATAAGAAGATAAAATGAAAATGTTGAGATGGATGTGTGGTGTTACCAGGATGGACAGGATCAGAAATTCAAGAATACGTGGGACAGTCAAAGTGACGGAGATCTCAAAGAAAGTACAGGAGAGGAGGCTTCAATGGTTTTGCCACGTGGAAAGAAGGGATCAAGATTATGTTGGAAAGAAAGGGAGATGTTGAAGTTGGAGGAAAGAGAAACAGAGGAAGAACTAAAAAAAAGATACATGTAGATAAAGTAAATAAAGATTTGAGAGTGAGAAATTTGAACGAAGTTGAAGTTGGAGGAAAGAGAAACAGAGGAAGAACTAAAAAAAAGATACATGTAGATAAAGTAAATAAAGATTTGAGAGTGAGAAATTCGCCCAGGACCGAGAAACATGGAAAAGACTGACAAGAAATGTCGACCCCACTTGAGTGGGATAAGACGTAGAAAGAGAGGAAAACTAGAAGAGTTAACGTATTAGTTACAAAGCCCCTATATAACAAACCGTAAAAAGTAGTGATTTGTTTATTACTGAATCAGAAATATAATTTCTCAATTTTATTAAAGGTTTTTTTTAAGAAAAAAAAAAAAAATAAATAAAAAAAAAAAATAAGAGGACATCTCCGTGGCAGAATGCGCATCACACTCGGCTTGGGCCAAGGAGGTTCCGGGTTCGATTCCTGGACGGGCCGAAAATTTGAAGAGGTTTTTTCGAATTTTCTACTTGGTCTTGTTGTGTTTGGGGGTAACTCAGCCTCCTGAGGACAATTGAGAAGCTATGGTAATAGCGACAAGTGGTAGCATTTTAAGGTAAAATTGTTAAAGTGTAGCTTAGGCTTAGTGATATTGGAGTGAATGTTGAAAATTGTAATGCTATGATGCCCACAAACATTGTGATATAATAACACAAAGAAATATACATTTAGAAAAAATAATAATAATAATAATAATAATAAACAAAACACCTCATGCACAACCTGCTTTAAGTGAGCAACGCTAACAGCATAGCTATTTGATTAGATTTGATTAGATACATACCAGAAGTTCGAATCTGATTTTGGGAAGATATTTCAAGATCAGAACCAAAAAATGTGAGAACTACTAAGAAATAGAAAAAAATATTTTTAATGGAAAAAATATCCATTTTTGAAGAGGTAAATAATTTTCATGAAATACAAGTTCACTCTTAGCTCTTGCTAAATTCGTTGAGCAAAGTGACGCTCATCTGAAAAAACTAGAAATATAACTCAAGGATTTCAACCTAGATTAAGATCAGCGAGGAATAAGTGTGAGAATAGTCTTACTCATCTTCTCATCAGGACAGGTATACCGCAGATAACAATCATACGACGGGAGATTCTGTGGTTACTTTAGAGACGAACTGGTCAAACGTCAATTGGGAACACTGAGAGTTCCCAATGAACTTTTGGTTTATTATTTTCAATAATGAACCTTTGGAATCGTCGCGAAAAAAAAAAAAAAACCCCCCTCAAAATTTGATATTATACGTTTCAAGGCACGTAGAATCCAAAAATCGAATAAAAAAAATCCTTTTGTCCGCCGTACGCCGTGATGAGCACTTTTGCCACTTAGCGTTGACCGATTTGGATGAAATTTGTTATATAGGTCCCATCTGGGCTCTAATATTGCCCTGAAAGGGTGCAATCGAATACACCCTTGGCGATTTTTACCGCTTTTTAGCGTTTTTCTGTATTGCTGTCTAAAAGGAGAATGGTAAGAGCTGGAGATTTGAAATTTTGTATGCATGTCATATTTGGGTTCTAATTACGCCACAGATTCGTCACGAGAACGCCCCCTCAATTTTTTTTGGTCCCCCTAAAAAATATTTGTTTCAGGGGTCCAAAAATGGTTTATTATTTTTTGCCAGAAAAATAATAAACCTATGCGTCACATTGGCAGAGTTTTTTTTTTTTTTTTTTTTTTTTTTTTTTTTTTTTTNTTTTTTAATTTGGGCTAACGTCTCTTTACATCTATTGGTCATTCAAGACTCGGGGTTTTACCCTTCATTCGCTGGAAACTTGCAAACCAGCTACCCACATTGACCTCACCCAGCCTGGGTTGGGCCAGAAAAATAGCCAGCATCATGAGGCGCGAACCTACATGGACACCCACATGGTACAACCTCGCTGGACGTTGCTTAACTTCAGTGATCGAACGGGAACTGGTGTATTCAACGTACCATAGACGTTGGCAAACCTAATGAACTTTGATATCCTCTGTCCGGAAAAAAGAAAAGTGGAAATAGAGAGAAAAGGAAGCGCACCACAGGAAATAGTGTCAGCCTAACCTCAAGCCGAACATCTCGTACTCGCTCGGCTCCGCTCGGAGTGTAAACACCCGCTCATGTCTGCCAATCGGCCGTCTCTTGAGTTAATCACACTTAATCGCAAGCCATCGATTTTCCTTGTGTACGAGTGCATGTCTCTTATAAGTTTCCAGCTAATATTATGGAGGATATAATATAATACTAGCAGGATACGCCCGCTTCGCTTGGCGCCTTATAGGCATGGCCGTTTATAGTTTCAACCCCTTTTTTCGCGATAAGAAATAGCCTATGTCCTTTCATAAAGTTTAGTCTATCTCCATACCAAATTTCATCAAAATCGGTTCAGTAGTTTAAGCGTGAAAGCGTAACATACATACATACATACAAACACACAGAGTTACTTTCGCATTTATAATATTAGTATGGATAATGTGTCAGTCTCAGTCAGATATTCACTATAATTACTGAACTTCGTGGTTTATATTAAATATAGATTATTGAAGAATAAGTGTTGCTGTACAAAGCAAAGAACCGGTATTATAGCTCAAACAAGATAGTTGCGACTAGAAACATCGAGCTACTAGGATAATATAAATTCAGGGGCGGACTGGGGCTCCAGGGACCTCCCGGGCATATTGAAAGAAGGGGCCCACATTATAGGCTTGTGTAATTTGAGGCTAAAGCAGTGTATAGCTGTATTTATTTCTAATGCCTTTTGATCCATAACTGAAGTTATGGATCAAAAGGCATTAGAAATAAATAATAATTGGGTCAAGTACGCCGGGGGCCATCGGGGCCCACATATTTCTTTTTCACACATATTTTTCTTTCATAATAATGTCCCACGATGAACCTGGGGCCACATATTTTTTTTTCCGCACATATTTTACATTTATTTTTCTTTCATATTTTTGCCCCCTGATGAGCCGGGGGCCCATCGGGGCCCACATATTTATTTTTACACATATATTTCTCACACAAAATTTTTCTTTCATAATAATGTCCCTCGATGAACAGGGGGCCATTTGGGGCCCACAAATTTTTTTCTCGCACATATTTTACATGTATTTTTCTTTCATATTTTTAACCCCTGATGAACCGGGGGCCCATCAGGGCTTACATATTTTTTTCACACATATTTTACACACATATTTTCACCCGCTCCCGATGGGCCGCACCAGTGTCCACCCCTGTATAAATTATCTTACATGTGCGGCGCCGAAACTTTTGGGCAGTGTAAGTCACACTTATTATGCTATTGGCTCATCGAAAAAACACTTTTTGTTTCAACCAGACTTCAAAACTCTTTTTCTTCTTCTTTCCGGCCCTAATTCTAAACCTCCCACGAGATCATAACCATTTTGATCTTCATCTTTGATTTCAGGATTTCCATTGTAACCTCCAAGAAGATTTTTGTTAATAAACAAATAAACTTAGATACTCTCAACATATCTTGGAATTTCCCTTGATTTTTACTGAACCAACACCAAACAAAACCCCTTCAAAACTTTTCCTCCCTCACTTTTTTTCAAACTTCAAAATTAACCGCTTGAAAGACACTAATCAAAAAAAGAATATGGTTTGCCAAAACATAATACGACCCTTACACAGAGAGACCCCATTACAAGTGAGTCAAGAAATGACGGATCTCATTGGGTCTCCAGTCCTTATGAAAATGGAAAATCTACAACTTGCAGGATCCTACAAAATGAGAGGCATTGGAAATCGATGCCAGATGGTAAGTAATTGTGGATTTGAATATCAACGCCAGATGATAAGTAATAATTGATTTGAATATCGATGCCAGATGGTAAGTAATTATGGATTTGAATATCGATGTCTGATGGTAAGTAATTGTGGATTGGAATATCGATGCCAGATCCTAAGTAATTATTGATTTGAATATCGATGCCAGATGGTAAGTAATTGTGGGTTTGAATATCGATGCCAGATGGTAAGTAATTATGGATTTGAATATCGATGTCTGATGGTAAGTAATTGTGGATTGGAATATCGATGCCACATCCTAAGTAATTATGGATTTGAATATCGATGTCTGATGGTAAGTAATTGTGGATTTGAATATCGATGCCAGATCCTAATTAATTATGGATTTGAATATCGATGTCTGATGGTAAGTAATTGTGGATTGGAATATCGATGCCAGATCCTAAGTAATTATGGATTTGAATATCGATGTCTGATGGTAAGTAATTGTGGATTTGAATATCGATGCCAGATCCTAAGTAATTATGGATTTGAATATCGATGTCTGATGGTAAGTAATTGTGGATTGGAATGTCGATGCCAGATGGTAAGTAATTATGGATTTGAATATCGATGCCAGATGGTAAGTAATTATGCGATTTGAAAATCGATGCTTGATGGTAAGTAATTGTGGATTTGAATATCGATGCCAGATGGTAAGTAATTATGCGATTTGAAAATCGATGCTAGATGGTAGGTAATTATGGGCTTGAAAATCGATGCCAGATGGTAAGTAATTATGTACCTATTTGAAAATCGATGTTAGATGGTAGGTAATTATGGGCTTGATAATCGATGCCAGATGATAAGTAATTATGTACCTATTTGAAAATCGATGTTAGATAATTATGGGCTTGATAGTCGATGCCGGATGATAAGTAATTATGTACCTATTTGAAAATCGATGTTAGATGGTATCGCCCTTTCCTTCGTGTTGTAAAACAAAGAAATGTCTGAGAAGCCTGATTGTAATTCTCTTCTGCCTTCTGCACACGACTTTGTCCGGAATCTATTTTCAATTTAACATATATCCGGAATGCCCTCTACCTTAACCACAAATTGCAATCGCCTAAAGACCAAGGTGATTCTACTCACGGGGAATGAAACTTTTAGGAAACATCTGCATAACCTGGGAGTCTCCCACATGATGGACTAGTTGAACTTGGACTTTGTGGTCTGGAAGAGGAATCAGCTACTCACGTTCTCTTTGAATGTGAGGCGCGGGGAATAGAAGGTACAGGACCATTTCTATTAGGGGAAGTTGTGCGGTAGGTTGGGAGAATCAAATACAGCTCAGATACAAACAAAGTTTGCAATGAGTCTCATTTAAGAACTGCAACCAGTTTTAACTCTAGATTGCTGGAGTCCTCATTATTCTAGGATTTTTTCGGTTGGTTGGTTTCATTTGTTTTAAAGGTTATATAAGATGAGTTTTTTACCCTCCAGGTGTTGGCTGTACCATACCAACTACTCACATTAACCTCACCCCCTCTAGGTGGGACCGGAAAAAGCCAGCAGGATTTTTTTAAACAGAGAAAAAATACTATTTTTTATTTAAAAGAAATAGGTACAGGAAAAGTAATCATGCCATTTCAAATTGCATGACCCCCCTCCCCCCTATAGAACGTCGAAATGACTAAAAAAAAACTAGCGTTATCGCTGGAAATGCGTCAAATTGACTCACTAACATTTACGAAAAATTACTTTAGAAAATGAAATAGACAACTACGGCTGTGCTCACTTCAAAATCTCACTTGAAACTGAATGTGCGAGGAATACATGGAGTCTCAACGGGATCGAACAGAAAAGAGGGGGGGGGGANGCCAGGTTTTTCCATGTGGGTGTCCACGTGGGTTCGCACCCTCGTGATGCTGGCTATTTTTCCGGCCAAACCCAAACCGGTTGAGGTCAATGAAGGTAGCTGGTTTGCAAGTTTCCAGCGAATGGTTGGTAAAACCTCCGTCTCGAATGACCAATAGATGTTAAAGAGACGTTAAACCAAATTAAAAAAAAAAAAAAAGACCTCACTCAGTGAAAATGGTCACAATGATAAATAATAGGGAAAAATCAGCAGATTTTTTACCTACTCTCTTAAAAAAGTTGGCTAAAGCTAACGATTTTTCCACGTTACAAAGCAACATTGGGTGTGATTGAAACCACTTTGGGTGTGATTTGGAGGGGAGCTCCAGGAGACACTACGGATCGTTTGGCTTCATCGGGTTGACTGAGTTGCTGATGTTGATTCAGCGAAAAAAAATAGGGGAAAATATATTCCATAAATAAATAAGAGTTGTCTTCCCACAGCTGCTCTAAAAATAAAAGCTCCGCCAATGTGACACATGGGTTTATTATTTTTCTGGCAAAAAAAAAAAAAATTGGGGGGTACCTCCCCCCACCAAAAAAATGAGTCTGGGGGTTTCTCGTAAACCCTCAATTTGACATACCTACCAAATTTGAAGTATGTGGCTCATACCATTCTCTTTTTAGATAGGATTAATGAAAACCGCTTTAAAGCGGTAAAAAACGCCAGCGGTATATTTGATTGAACCCAAAAGTTTCGGAGCTTTTAGACAGCAATACTGAAATCCGCTAAAAAGCGGTAAAAATCGCCAAGGGTGTATTCGATTGCACGCAAAAGTTTCGGGGCACAATTATAGCTCAGATGGGTCCAATTTACCAAATTTCATCCAACGCTAAGTGGCAAAAGTGCCCATCACGGCGTACGGCGGACAAACGAATTTTGTTCTATTCAATTTT
>CM022881.1:27721599-27733527 GCA_012654025.1 Pachypsylla venusta | reverse complement strand
TTGAATAAAATATTGAATTTTCTAACTAGGAGCGGTGCTCACTCTGGCGTACGGTTCCACCAAAAACCCATAGTTAAGAAGTATCACTTCGGGATGAGCGAGAAAGCTGAAATTTTATACGAAGGTGTTTCGCAATACAAAAAGTAATATCTTTGAGTAAAATACTGAATTTTTTTAATAGGAACCGTGTTCACTTTCGGGGTTGGTTCCTCCAAAAATCTAAAATTGAGAAGATTTAATGTCGCGATCTCGAAATTTTTGTTGAATTTTGTAACCGTAGTGAAGCACGGGAAAACTAGTTATTTATAACACATGATAGACCTGATCCATGGCAACTCCCTGAAGCAGTGCGCTTAGAGCGGAGGCAACGTTTCTAATTTGAATGGCAAAACTAATTCTTCGCCTGAAGTACTCCCCGTGCGCGTTTATCCTTCGCTTCAAGGACCAAAGTTTGGAAGATGAAGTTGAAAAGCTTCTGAAGGTTTCGACTCCGAAGAGGATATATAGGTTTTGTAACTCTTTGTACTTCAGACATTTTCTGAGTTCCGTCTGCTTTGCTGTCTGCCTATGTTATTTACATTAACATAGTTAGGTATTATACCTTACATTCGATATAGTTTTCAGAGAATGAGTTGTGCATGCTGGTAGATCCAAAGAAATAAGATTTTTCAAAAACTATTTTTCTGAACTTGAATAGGGTCTGCAAGTTCAATCTTGGAGGAAAAATCGAAGCCATCCTTTGAATGAATCCATAACATTTTCAATGAATTAGTTCATAAAAGATTTTTTTATAAACTCTACACCTCTACAGGTATTTCAGGTTTACAGAAACAATCATATGCAACTTGTCTCGCTCTTTTCTGTGATATATTTGAATCTGTAAATGTTATTATAAGAATAAAAATTTCTATTGGTAAATATTTAAATAATTCTGTCCCAGTTCTATAAGCTTGTGATAAAACACGAGCATTTTTTCTTAATTCTGCATATTTTATTGAATAAACTAAATCTTCTGGTATTATATATTTATAAAGTTTATAATTGTTCGTGAGAACTATAAGTGTTAACGGGTTCCAAAATACATGACATAAAATAGAATACAATTCATTACCATATAGTCCACCGGCAAATATATACTCGTATGTTTGTGATTTCAATAGACTGATTACTGAATAAGTTTCTTTACACTCGATCTTATTGAGTCCAACTCGTGCAGATTTAATATTACTCGTTGTAATCAAGTGTGAATTTGTAAGAGGAAATAAAATGTCACTGAACGTATAGTTAAGCAGCTTTATACTTGCAACAGTTAAATCTTTATTCAAGATAATAATTTGCAAAAGATCACATTCGGATCTTAGAATCAATTTGAATTTTGAAATAACAAAAAGTTCGGTACCATCTTCAATTTCTAAATTACATATCGTTCGAGTTTGAATGTTGTCATTTTCATTGACTGAATACAATTCAATAGATGTATTTGTTAAAAGTACAAGACTGTTTTCATCAACCACAGCCTTTACTACAAGAAAATCATTTGGTAAACTAGTATGACTATAAAGTAAAGGATCCATCATTCTTTCCGGTTTCATAGAATACATTTGCACGACAGGAAATTTTTGAAGAAATAATAGCCTTGAATTTATTGGTACAAGTGAGAAAATATCAAAAAAAGAATATGTGTGTACATGGATATATATTTCAGTAATAGGTTCATCTTTGGTAACATTCCAGAGAGTCACTTTGCTTGAAGTTTTATTAAACACAATAAAATGTTCGTCATCCCCATCAATAGATCTTATGTTGTATCCATGCCAGAGATGACTCGAGGAATTGGAACGTACAGATACTATGTGTTTGATAAAATGGACAATATTTTCTGATTGAGATACTTCCCAAAGTGAAATATTTGAATTCGTGTCAGTGACTATAAATTTGTCTTTTAACAGTATCATTTGGTGGACACCGTCAAAGTTGTTACTATCATTACATTGGAGCTCCTCAAATGTGTTGGACATTATAATTGTATCTTTTGAAGTATGTTCCATAATAGTATCCTGTAAATAAAATATTTATACCTCATACCTCTGCTGAAAAGTGATGGTGGTGGAAAGGTTGGGTAACATATTATACTAGCCGGGCTAGATTTTGATAATCTCGGACCCATGTTCTCAAATAGTACTGAAGAGTCCCTTTACAGCGGCAATTATCTTGGGTAATATTATTATGTGGTAAATATCTCAAATTCATGAGGATGAAATCCCATAGATTAGATGAGTTTGAACCCACGTTCTTCTCTGTTTACCAGAAGAAAGTGTAGGTACTATGTCAGAGCGTCTTACCACTACGCCACCAACACACTTTATACTTCATAATATGTAGTTAGACCTTATTTATAATAGTTGAACAGGACTGAGGAGGCATTTTATGAGGTATCCGACGTAAAAATTGTTAGCAAATAATGCTCGAGTTGATATTGATGTCCCATTACACCGCAGTATTTTGGATGCCATTATAATGTGATAAATATCTGAAAAGGGAGTAGAATTCCATTAGTTTGGCTGGGCTATTCATGAGGCTTGTCTGAACTCACTTTTCAAAATACTTTGATCAAATAGGACCAGCAATTAGCAGGATATACCTAAATTTGTCACAAAAAAACACGTTTACTCCAGTGCAATGGGATTGACATACCATAGTTGGGAGGCTTGAGTAACTAAGTTCGCTGGGTAGGAAGTTTTGAGAGTAGTATTAGCAGGTTAGGTTACAAAAAAAAAAAAAAAAAAAAAAAAAAAAAAAAAAAAAAAAAAAAAAAAAAAAANAAAAAAAAATGCGTGTTGAATCTGCGCAATGTTCGGCTGGGCACATTGGGACGGCAATTCTTCGTTAACATGATCTCTCATCCATTTGTGATATGGTTTTTAGCTGTATCACTTTCCTGGCACGGTAACCCTAGCTTGAAAATGCATAGGAACTCTAGCTTGTTGCTGATGATCTCTCATCATTGTTTTAAAGCCGAGTTTTTAAAGGCTTTTATTTTAAATGCTACATACCCTTCCAAATATTGGACCTTTTCTATTTACACGGGCTCAGAACCGTCACCTAATGAAGCTGGTTTGCTAATTTCAGTGGCTACATTTATCTATTAAATTATTAAAATGTTCTAAAGAACTCCAGCTTTTAGGTTCACTATTACCCTTTGATATACTTTTTATGTTGACCGTTCCCAAAATAGATACATATAACCATAAAATTAAAATTAATTATTTTGACAAATAATTAATTTAAAGTTAAATATCGGACCTAGTTGTAATATTTACCCTTTTAGAAACATATTGAAATAAGTTAGGTGAAAAATCAAACAAAAATATGCAATATAACATAACGGTTCCGTCTACAAATAACTATCAAATTTAATATAAAATACGGCGGATGACCGCGGCCGTCAAATTATTTTTTTATTCGGACAACGTCTTCCGTTAGCGCATCGAACTTGAAAATCAGACTTTACACTTGACCTGTTTGTAAAAGTTTTACGATTCCCCTTAGAAAAAACTAACCAAGTGTCGGTATTACTTTAAGAGAATTGAGACAGAAGAACGTGCAATAATAAATTTACGTGCGAAATACACAGCAAAAACAACAAACTCGGTCCCAATAATAGATATCACAAAGTACTTTCATAGGCGAAATTTTTTGGAAGAGTGGATGGAACTTGGTATTTTTTCAATGATAATTTTTTTGTGAGATAGTTTTTTGTTTCTTTCTGTTACCATTTTGGCTAAACGATTCGGACAAGTTTTTAGCAGAGTTTTTGATGTCAGATTTTTATTTGGTGAAAAACGGACCAAAGTTCGCAATCAAATCAAATGACTTCGGACTTAGGCTCGGGTTACTTACTGAATAATATTCAAAGTAGCGCTGTAGCGAAAATTATTTGCTGAAAGAAGAAATAATGGTGAATCTGAATTAGGTAGCATAGGTACCTATGACCTACAATAAATAACGCACTGATCTTCTGACCTATTATCTATTATCATTTATCTATGTATCTATTGATAAGTGATGTGATAGTGATAAGATAGGAGACAGTGTTGCCAGGTCAAAAAAATTAACTACAGTACCAAGCAGTAAAAATTACGGTACATCGAGTGAAAATTACCGTACTTTTTGAAAAATCCATATTATTCTATTTTGGAAGCTAAAATATAAAGTAATTCATTTTAGGATGAAAAAAATAGGTACAACTTTCATTGTTAATAAAGAAAATAATGTTCTTTGGTTATCTATCTAAAATATATATAGGTGCTATTCTCAATCCATAAAAAGCAGTTAGGGAAGAAAGCAAATCTACCTATTACAAATAAAAACAAAAATGTTATCTAGTAGGATATTCTTACATGGTTTAGCCAAAAATAACACCTTTGCTATAGATACTAATATCGTAGTAAGTACCTATTACTTTCCATTTTCTTCAAGCTGAAATGTTCAACTTTTAAAACACTATCACAAAACTTTTTTCCCATTTTGTAAGGTTTTACCTCGAAGCATTTGATTATGCATTTTTTCTAAATTTATATGTAAACAAATAAAAAAAAAGTGCCAAGGGCTTTGATTTTCGAGTAAAATAAAAATTAAAACCAAGTTGGTCAAATTTCTAAAATTACGGTATTTTCAGTGTACGGTAGTAGGTAACTATTGTTATGGTACGGGCACATTGAAATACGGTATAAATACCGTAATTACGGTACACTTGGTAACACTGATAAGAATATTACATTCTTATCAGTGTTAGGAGATAAGAATATTACATTGATAATGATAAGTGTTAAAAAGGGTCTAGAACCGGGGAGGAGTGTCTGGCAACAAAAACTTATGTTTTTCAAAAGAAAAATTTTTAAACTCGCTTTTTTATTGGCGTCATGGATCCATTCTGGATGGCGGTACATATGTAATAGAGGCATGGACGTAAAAACTTTTCCTAACCTCTCTAATTGTAATTGGGTTAACGTTAAATTCAATTAAAAAATCAAAGCGTTGCCATACACTCCTCCCCGGTTCCAGGGGAGTGCGGCATATCACAGAGAATCCTGGACAAGAAACGAGAAATTTTCAGACATGCGGGATTTTCCCATTTGCGATTTGATTTTTTTTTATGTTTTATGTTTGCTATTCTCGCTAACTAAAATCTCAAGTTAAAAGTTTAATTTTAATAAATTACCTGTGTATTAATTGTTTTGTTTTTTTCAATACATATTTAATTGTTTCCCTCTGTAATGTTCAATATTGATTTGTGAATAATTTGAATGTTGTGATAAAATTTAATGTGCTCTGCCTTAAGAACGGCCATACACGTAACGATAAGTCCGTGAAGACTTATCTGCGCAGACAAGTTTGTCATGTATGGCAAGATATGCATAGATTTTGTCTCCGATTTTCAGATCTGTGCAGATATCGAAATCTATTGATACACGACAGACTTGTCTGCGCAGATAAGTCTCCACAGAATTATCATTACGTGTATGGCCGGCCCAAGAGAAAACTCTGATGAAAAAAACATTTGTCCTGAGTAGGACTTTTAATGTTAGTACGACATTTTTTGAAAGTGATTAAAAAGGGGAAAAATATTTTTATTTTTAACATGTTAGGTAGCTTTTTTGTTAGCTTTTTTGACATATTTTTAACGCAACTAGACAGCTTAAGAAACGTTTTTACGGCTATGCCTAGATGAGATGATGAGTAATCTTGCTTGAGTACGAGTACGACACTTTTTGAAAGTAGGTAATTAAAAAGGGGAAAAATATTAAGGATATCAGGGAATTAAAAGTGGTGTGAGTCTTATTTCTCTAGTTCAAGATTCTCTGTGATATGCCGCTCTCATTGAAATTGGACTCATACAGAGGATTTTCATTTCCCTAAAAATGCCCTAAAATGAGAACTAAACAGCCACCTAAAACTTTTTCGTCTTTGAGTTGATAATATGTTGTCGCGACAAAATAAAAGATATCGGATCGTGACTGTCCGATTTTGGAGAAGACATATTTTAGTTCCGATACCTTACTTTCCTGGGGTCGTAGATTATGATATTAACTTTTAAATAAATTAAAACAAAACACTTACCAAAAACACTATTTATTATTATTATATAAAGAAACTAGTTTCGAATCATTTGATTCATCATCGTAGACTATGATATTGGGGGGGTCCATTCCCAAAAAATTGTTCGCTATCTGCTACCGTTTGGGCTGTAGTAATGTAACAGACAACCACTACTACATGAATGCGGCATATGGCAGAGAATCCTGGACGGGAAAAATCCCTTTTTCCTAAATCCCACCACTTTTAATCCAATGATATCCTTAATATTTCTCCCCTTTTTAATCACTCATAAAGTGTCGTGCTCGAGCAATATTGCTCATCAAGGCATGGCCGTTAAAAAGTTTCCTAACTTGTCTGGAGGGGTTAAAATATGTCAATAAAGCTAACAAGTAAACATAAAAAGTTAAAAACAAAACAAAAGAGAAGTGGAAAAAATAAAAATATGATTGGTGGGATTTTTCCCGCGATGTATGGGACCCTACAGTTCTCCCCGGAGTCATACTCAAACAATTCCCTCTTTTTTTCCTTCTTTCTTAATGAAGACTTATAATTGAAAAAAAATGATACGTCATTTTTAGGAATCCATTTTGAATTTTTTTATCAGCTGTTTTATGTTTTCTTTATTTTTGTTATTTGTGATTTGTGATAAAGGAAAAATAAAACTTTACCAGCGGGCTGTGAAACCAGTGAAATAAAAGTAAAGCTTTTCTTAATTATAAAGATAAAATGTAAATTCAACTTAATAAAAGAAGTGTTATATTTATTTAATATGTATTTAACGTTTAATTTTATTCAGTGTTAGAAAACGAGTTGTTGTTGTTTTTTAAAAAGGTAAGTTAAGTACGTAACGATTAGCAGACGTTCTCTTTCTCATCTTAAGTCACCACCACCCTTTCCCATTGACTGAAATTTTAGCCTGAAATATCACCACATTTTTTTCACGTCTGTTTAAAAAAATTGATAATAATATCTCATTGATTTCCTTACTTGTTTTATTTAGGATAAAATCATAGAAATTCAAAGGCCTTGAATTAAAATGTATTATTTCAAAACAAAATGATTTACCTTGTTTACTTTTTATCAATGTATTGAAAATATTCATTAAAACGTATCTTATTCAAAAAAATTTTCATGTCCTGTACTATGATGACTTCTATACTATTTACTATTTTCTACGTACATAATAATAGGGTGGGTATCCTCTATTTGCCTAAGTATCCATTGTTTTTCTTTAATCTTCTACGTAAGTTAATAGGTCAGATTACAAGTAGGCAGTGTTACACAATCAGAAGATATCAGAATGAGATTTTTCTTTTTTTCTTTTTTAAAAAAAAAAAAAAAACGGATTATTTCCTAATGGAATTATGTACGTGTATAATTCTCTATTGACATTTACTAATTACACTGTTCACTGCAATTTCAAAAGTAAGTCAAATATGTATCTACATAATAACTGTATGCTGTGAAATAATTAAGGGTATTAGTAGACACTTCAGGGTTCACTAGAAACGTATCTTAGAGAACAGATGTTGACTTAAACTGCTTGTTTTGGATTTTCATTATTTTAACGACAGTCGAAATATATTCCAAAAACGATCCATTATTTTCCCTCATTCATAATGTGTTAAAATAAGCCTGCACATAATAAATTTATAGATTTTTAAAGTTTTGTTTTGTGAAGGAAAGATTTTTTCAAGTTTTAATTTTCGTCAATTGACTTTTTCATTTTAGAGATATGAAATGAATTAATATCTCTAAAATGAAAAAGTAATTTGACGAAAATTAAAGCTTGAAAAAATCTTTCCTTCACAAAACAAAATATCAAGCCTTAATAGACATTCCTATATTAAATAATAATAATAAATAAAATTTAGACTCAAATTTTATGTAATCCATTATTTTATTATTGTTTTTGAAGAACTCCTGAGACATGGTAAGAGGATAGTTGATTAAGCGGGATAATATAATCAGGGTAATGGAGAATAATTAATATGTCGCTATTTTTTTCTTGGTGGCTTCTGGATGACGTTGGTTAACTAGCTTTAATATGAAAATTGACTTCAAGTCCTTCTCAAATTTATTTTTTACGTTGAGCAAATAGTATAATGGGTAGCGGTCGTGTCGATAGATATTTTGAAGTCCTTGCGATAGTTTTTCGCACTAGGACAACATGGAACACATACCATCTCAGTTCCAGCTGAGGACTATCGAAACCTTTTCGATAACCTCATATTAACCTATATTTACTATTCTTCCAAACTGAAATCTAAAAATGGGGGACTTCCTAGATAACATTAAGAAGAATGCCGCTACTACTATTACGACGCAGGTATTTTGAAATTGATCTGCTTAACATGCGAACTAAACCTTACTACTTATCTACATAATCTAAACCAAACAAAAAACAATTAATGCGAACTAAACCTTACTACTTATCTACATAATCTAAAACAAACAAAAAACAATTAATCGAAGCTGAGTTTACACACCGAGAATACCTGCTTAAATTGGGTATACGTAAGCCAGCAAATAAAAATCAAACTAGCAGGTTCCTAAAATGTATATCTCACTCGATAAAAATGACCAGCAGGTTCCTGAAATGTATATCTCACTCGGTAAAAATGAACAGCAGCTTCCTGAAATGTATATCTCACTCGCTAAAAATGACCATCATGAGGCCCTAAAAATTATCAGCAAAATTTTATGAACATAATAAATTTAAGGTCTTTACCAAGTTTTTTTAAAAGTTAAAAACAGACAAACCGGCGTTCGTTCCATGAGCTAAGCTACATTTTAAGCTTTGGGCTCTAATTTTGCCCCAAAAATTTTCGTTAGATACTGACAGTCACATAATCCAGGATTCCATACCAAAGTTTTAGTTTGGATATACTTCGTCTTCTTAATATTGATACACTGTCTGACCGTCATGAATTCACTTTTGCTATATTTGTTTTTAATGCATTTCATAATAATGTCGACTCGCTATCTCTCATATCAAATATAATGTTCCCAATCGTCTGTTTTAAAATGCCTTCTGTCTTGCTCATGTTCCTCCTCCTGATCCCTATATTTTTTTAATGTTTCCAATCGTCTGTTTTAAAATGCCTTCTGTCTTGCTCATGTTCCTCCTCCTGATCCCTATATTTTCTAATGTTCCCAATCGTCTGTTTTAAAATGCCTTCTGTCTTGCTCATGTTCCTCCTCCTGATCCCTATATTTTCTAATGTTTCCAATCGTCTGTTTTAAAATGCCTTCTGTCTTGCTCATGTTCCTCCTCCTGATCCCTATATTTTCTGTCTGTCTGCTGTTAATAAATTTGCTGCTATTCGTGTTGACTTTTCTAAAAGTGCTGAGATTTTCTTTTCGGTAAAAAGATAGCTTGACGTGAACCCTCAAGCCCTTTTACCAGACTGATTGACTCCAGATCCAATTTATTAGAGATTGAGAAAACCTCAATTGTTAATTGTAACCTAAATAAATAAAAGTAATGTGAGCCATATGGAAAACTAGCTGTTTGCCCGTGCTTCGGTACGGTTATGAAATTCAACAACAATTTGGAGATTGCGACATTAAATATCCTCAAGTTTGGATTTTTGGTGAAACAGACACCTAGCAAAAGACTCGGGAGGTTTCATAAATTGGGTTTCATCTTATCCAATATATAATTATCATACTATACATGGAGACTCGGGAGATTCCATAAATTCGGTTTTATAAAACATGGTTCCATTTGCTTCTTATCCAATGTATAATTATCATACTATACATGGAGACTCGGGAGGTTCCATAAGTTCGGTTTCATAATATTGGTTCCATTTGCTTCTTATCCAATATATAATTATCATACTATACATGGAGACTCGGGAGGTTCCATAAAGTCTGTTTCATAATACATGGTTCCATTTGCTTCTTATCCAATGTATAATTATCATACTATACAAACATGGAGACTCGGGAGGTTCCATAAATTCGGTTTCATAATACTGGTTCCATTTGCTTCTTATCCAATGTATAATTATCATACTATACATGGAGACTCATGAGGTTCCATAAATTCGGTTTCATTTGCTTCTTATCTGGCTCCTGAAAGTAGTTGCTTGTTTATGATAGTAGCGTGTGTGCTGGACATACATTGGGGTGAATGACCTACAGCTAGTAACTGGTGACCAATTCATAGACCCTTATTATGTAGATATATTGACAATTGCTAGATTGATAAAAGTAACTCGACTTTTCAAAGTCATAGTGGTTATTTATTTCTCCGTTCAAGATCTACAACTCAGATGTCGAGTTTCAATTATTATTATTTATATATTGTCAAGACCATAGACAGCGGGAAGCGCTCTATTCTGAAGAATGAATATTTCCTGATATTGATGAGAATGTCCTCAGAATGCAATGCCGTAACTCATGATTGAATGAAAATATGAGATCTCACAAAAAAGTTATCATTGAAAAAAGGCCAAGTTCCTCCCACTCTTCCAAAAAATTCCGCCTATGAAAGTAGTGATATCTATTATTAGGGCCAAGTTTATTGTTGCTGCTGTATATCCCGCACTTAAATTTATTATTGCACGTTCTTCTGTCTCAATTCTCTTTAAGTAATACCGACTTTACACTTGGTCAGTTTTTTCTAAGGGGATTCGTAAAATACTATACCTTTTTACAAACTGGCCAAGTGTATAGCTCCGAAAGTGAAAGAGTACAAATATAAATTATTTATATGCAAGATTTCAGTGTATTATCAGTTAATACTACACTTAAATACTATGTATTGTCTTCCCTAAAGCGACACTGTTTTGGAGCACTTAGAGTTAAAAAGTCCAACTTTTCGGAATTTTTCCCTTTAGGTACTTGTATGTCAGTTGCTAATTTCATGCAAAATTTCAGCGCTCTAGGTATACGGAAAGTGCCTGAAACTTTTGATGATGAGTGAATCAGTCAGTGAATATCCAAAAGTGCAAATTTTGAAATTATCTCCTGTCCGGGTTAACATTAACTTTTGAAGTTTATCCTGTAGTTAGTGTTGTGCTATACTACGGAATGTATGTTCAAAATTTCCATGACCTATCTCTTGTAGAACCGGATATCTGACGGTGTGAAAAATCTGGTGAATTGCTTCGTGTACACTAGTACTTTCCGAAACTTGGCCTGATATACTGGTACTTTCCGGAACTTGGCCTGGCGCACTGCCGTGCGCTCAGATGTAAGTGATACGAGTTGAATCTTCTCCGGAATGGCTCCAGATGGATATTATTGCACATATGGATCCTAATTTCTATATGGGTTTTCCATTTTAGATTATTGCTGAGTTGGAGGCCTAGAAATTTCACTGATGATTCTGGTATAATCTGGGAGTTGAATGGGTATGTTGGGGAAGTCGGAAAATGGAACAGCTATTGAAGTATAGATAAGATGTTTTTGTTGTGTTTAAACAGAGCTTGTCAGAAATAAACCAGGAATTAAGAAACGTCAAAACTCTTGTTGTGTTATCGAGCAGCTCCTCTGGTTTTACCAATAATCAGGACCACTTACTATCAATCTGACGGTGTGAAAAACATGATGAATACCGTTATTTATGACGAAGATTCAGTAAGTGGATCCTCATCATAAGTAACGGTAGTGTTTTTTAAAGTTTTTTTAAAAAAAAATCAGGATGCTGACGTCATCACAATAGAGGGCGAAGTTCGCACTTCGGGCAGAATTTTCAATGTCCCTGAGGGACGCCCTCTTGACTTTCCAAGAAGGGAGATAATGTTGGAGAAAGCACATTATTCCCTTCGCTTAAAACATTGACACACTGAAATCTATGACCGAGAAAGAATTTGA
>CM022881.1:27696698-27709138 GCA_012654025.1 Pachypsylla venusta | reverse complement strand
TAATTTTATCTCAAAGCGAATGATATGTCACTCTCTCATGTAAAGCAAATATAAGTCGAGATATTTGTGAAAATGTGAAGAAAAACGTTTTTTCGCATAACTTTGCAAAGAAAGTTTGCACGCTACTGCAAATTCAGATTTAACATCTCTTAATGGTTCTCTTTCGAATTTCATTTGATTCGAAATTCGTGTATGGTAACGCAAACTCAAAATAACATTCTACTGGACTATATCGTTACATTGAGTTTTATTGTGAACGTTAGTGAACTACACTTTTGATTCCCATATACCTACATCCCGAAATGCACTTGTATATGTGTATGTATGTTACGCGATACAAGCCACAATTTTCATTCGATTTTGACGAAATTTGGTATACATGTTTAGGGTATGAAGGAAGTTTGCTGTAAAGTTTTTGCAATTTTGTGTTTTTTGAAAATTATTTTTATCTTTTTAGCAGTTTGTTGCAGAAACGTAAAATTTTGATATGTGATGGCTGGTGTTAAGGGCTTTTCAATTTTGAACATTTTGGGGGACCTCTCCCCTCCCTTGGGGGGAGGGCTCCCAATATCTTATTTTTTGAACATGATTTTTATCTTTTTAGCGGGTTGTTGCAGAAACGTAAAATTTTGATATGTGATGGCTGGTGTTAATAAGGGCTTTTCGATTTTGATCATTTTGCGGAGGAGGCCGCCAATATTTTGTTTTTTGAAAATGATTTTTCTCTTTTTAGTGGTTTGTTATAGAAACATAAATTTTGATATGTGATGACTGCTGTTAAAGGCTTTTCGATTTTGAAAAAATAGGGGACCTCCCCCCCGAGGGAAGGGCCCCCCCTTTTTTTTAATTTAATTAAGATATTTTTTTCTATTAATGACTACAACACTAACGTGATCATATTGATCCACTACAACGACACCTGATCATATTGATCCACTAGTTATTATAGATAGATGAGGAGGAGTGAGTAGAGGAGTTGAAGGGGGGGGGNGGGGGGGGGGGGGTAATTGTGACCCTAAGTTTTAGGGAAAAACAATGTATATTGAGTGACGTACTAACTAAATGTAATGTTATATTTTGTGAGTAACCTAACGCTCGCTCAGTGCACTTTGATCTTTCATTCAATTTTTCCAACAACATTTTGTAATAACAGTGATTACCTATCTCTATACAGCGTGTCTCAAACGTATGAGACCACCTGAATATCTTTTGAACGGCTTTATGTGAAGTTTTGAAATTTTGTATGGTATTATGTCCCAAATTAAGCCACCTGATGGTGTGAATTTAAGTACTTTGCAAAATAATTTACACGTCTAGTTTGGTTTCAAAATGGTGGCCATTTGAAATTTCCAAGATATGACTTCCAAAAGTATCTAAAACAAGGCGAATTATTTGCAAATGATTGCATAGGACACCAAATTCGAGGAATCTGCTTTTTAGACATAATTCGCCTAATTTTAGACAAAAAGTAATTCTTTGAGTAAATTGTTGTTGAATTTAGTAACTGTAGCGAAGCACGGTGAGACTTTTTTCCTGTATAATACACAATTGATACCTCTAAGTTATTGTATCATCCTCTGTAATATAGGTGTCAATAGTTATTTATCAAATCATGTAGGGAGCACGTCAGTGTTCAAAATTATGTTTTCTCATACTCCCAGATGCTATAAGTTTCTTATCAGAACTTTATTTTTGTCAATGGATTTTGATAGGAGTTCGTCTTATATTTTATATAGTTGATCGTATTTTCCATTTGATAGCCCAGGGTAAACCCCGGAACCGATTGAAAGATGATAGTTTAGCTTACAGGCTGCAGTGATAATGTTGTTCCTTTTTTTGTAAATTATAACTTTTTTTGTTCCTTTTTTTTGTAAATTATAACTTTCTTTTTTTTTAGTGCTCGTTAAAATTATTTATACACAAATTTAAAAAAAAAAGAGTTTTTTTATTTTGAATATTAAAGTGTGGGGAATAAAGTAAAAAAAACATACAGTGTGATTCAGATTGTTTGTATCAAAGGCATTGGAGTTGTATAGAACATAAAAAAATAGAACATAAAAAATAGAACATACATAGAACATAAAACATAAAAAAAATAGAACATAAAAAAATAATCACTTTTTACAGGTGAGACTTTTTTTTTGGTTAGGCCTTAGTTTGGGAGTTATCGCTAAACGTGATTTTCTTTGATGAGCTCATAATTCCTTTAAAAATGGTCCAATTTTCGAAAATTAAAATTATGTGAAAAGCTAATTTTAACCTGGATTCATTTAGTTTTGCACATTGACTTGCTCCGAATTAATGTAAACAAAATGGCGGCCATTTGAAATTTTTAATTTCAAATGGTAAAATTTCAAGATTGTAGTGTTTTTTATTTCTACAAAAATGGGATATTTTTTTTTTTTTTTAAATCGAGTGGTTTTCGAGAAAATCCAATTTGAAAATTTCAAATGACCGTCATTTTGTTACTGTGATTTGGGGCAAGACAATGTGTAAAACTAAATAAATGCAGCTTAAAATTAGCTTTTCAGATCATTTTATTTTTTGAAAATCGGACCATTTTTAAAGGAGTTATGAGCTCATCAAAGAAAATCACGTTTTTAGCGATAACTCCCAAACTAAGGCCTAAACAAAAAAGTCACACCTGTAAAAAGTGATTGTTTTTTCATGTTACAAACAACCTGAATCACCCTGTATATTATCTATAAGTATGGATTAGATTCGCTATTTTTACTGAATTAGTATGCGTATGTGAATTGTATCAACCGATTTTTCAAAATTCAATTATAGACGATTTTTGTATACAAAGATTTCGTTTCAAAATGCTAACAAATTTGTCTTAACAGCGCGTCGGTCTTTTTATTCCATACAGCATGATATTGATATATTGTATGGAATGCACAGGCCGCCAAATTAAAAGCTCTAGCTCTTACGGTTCCCTTTTTAAACAGGATACGCGAAAGCCCCAAAAAAAACCGCGGTAGATTTACCCTTTTTGAGATATCTTGTGTACAGATGTATACAGTAGGTATACCCTTGCCAACTCGAGATTTGGGCTCTGGAGACTTCAAACTCAAAACTTGTTTTGGTATTGAAGGTAATTCGCCATATGCTTAAGGGTTCCCTGATTTGCCGCGATAAGACCACTTTACTACATAATTGGCTGTAGACAGATCTAGAAAGTGAACTTTGTGCCTTAAAATAACATGGGACAAAACGTTTCTGTCTTTCTCAATCTAGTCCAGTAGAATGTTATTTTGAGTTTGCGTTACCATACACGAATTTCGAATCAAATGAAATTCGATAGAGAACCATTAAGAGATGTTAAATCTGAATTTGCAGTAGCGTGCAAACTTTCTTTGCAAAGTTATGCGAAAAAACGTTTTTCTTCACATTTTCACGAATATCTCGACTTATATTTGCTCTACATGAGAGAGTGACATATCATTCGCTTTGAGATAAAATTATCTACATTTTTTGTTAACATTATTTTTTTGTTACACGAACACATAAAAAACTATTAAGGTTTAAATTGAAAAATTTGTATTTCGAATCCGGTTTTTTGCAAATAACTCATTTCTTTTGCATTTTAACGCTATAAAGCCCCAGTAGTTTTTTGAAGAAAAGTCAATTACCGTTACTTTGGTAGGTTAACCATGAAAATCCGAATAGCGAGTCTCCGGCAATCCACGCGCGAATATGTGCATGTCGAAAATAGGCATTTTATCCGTCTTTTTCTTTTGATGATTTTTTCATCTGTCATAAGTGTACACATAGCACGAATTTATAAGATTATTTCTCTTGTTTATAAATATAGGTTGTGTGTGATATATTGAGATTTGTCAGTGCAGGTTTCCAAAATATTAAAGTTTAAATTAAAATGTTTGTGTTTGTATTCCGAATACGGTTTTTCGCAAATTAATCAGTATTTCTTTATTTTTACTCTGGAAAGTTGATAAAGTTGTTCCTAAATTCACTTTATTACCTGTTCAGTGGTGAGTCAATGAAGAAAATCCAATTATTTAGTCTTCGGCAATGTGCGCGCAAACATTCTGCTCTTTTCTTGAAGAAATTCCTCATGATCCTTACGTTCACGGATGATGCTATTTTTGATGAAAGTATTGATACCGCTCGATTTGACCTCCTCCACCTGGCCCGAACTCAAAGATTTTTCAAAAAAAAAAAAAAAAAAAACAGTTCCTCATTTTCACTTCTGTGCTGTGGCATGCAACAGGAACAGCACTGACAGAAAGTACGAGAGTATATTGGTGACGAATTTCCATGTTTCGGCATGTTTCGACAGGTCGATCGATCACGAGGAAAGTATTAAGTGACCGTTTAATTAGTCACGGTGACTCGAAGATTTCACACGGCAAATAAGTACGCACTTATGGCACCGGGAAAACCTGCACTGACAAATCTCAATATATTACACACAACCTTTATTAATAAACAAGAGAAATAATCTTTTAAATTCGTGCTATGTGTACACTTATAACAGATGAAAAAATCTGGTGTGAACATCACACGACTTTCTGAAGCTTTGAAGTCCCCTCATACAAAGTTGTCTTTTTCAATTTCTTATATGAAACTGATATGAATTGGCCCGAAAAGTTCTACCTATTTCCATTCTGGTTTTAGGCGGAACCGCCAAAAAGCGGCCTTCAACCACTAATTTGCGGCCAAAAGTATGTTATATTTTAACCTAAGTTGAATTCTTCAATTTCCTGTATGAAATTGATATGAATAGGCACCAAATTTCAAGTTCTAGCTCTTTCCAATCTGGTTTTAAGCGGAACCGCCAAAAAGCGGCCGTCAAACGCTAATTAGCGGCCAATATATATTACACTTAAACCTAAGTTGTATATTTCAATTTTTTGTATAAAATTGATAGAAATAGGCACCAAGTTTAAAGTTCCAGCTATTACCGTTCTCATTTTAAACAGGATATGCGAAAACCGCTAAAAAGCGGCATAAAACCGTCAACGATATATTCGATTTCCACCAGAAGCTTATTTTGCCGTTCATGGCATAAAACTGATATACATACCAAATTTCAAGTCTCTAGCACTTGCCGTTCTTGAGATATCTTGTTCACAGACAGACGGACAGACAGTGACACACACACACGGACCAATGGCTGAAACTCGAGATTTGGGCTCTGGGGACCCCAAAACGTGTTTTCGCATTGAAAACTCGACATCGAAAATTTCAGCCCATTACAATACTTTCGTTTTTATAGGGATAAGGAATGTAAAAATCAAGAAGAGAAAATGCCTATTTTCGACATGCACATATTCGCGCGTGGATTGCCGGAGACTCGCTATTCGGATTTTCATGGTTAACCTACCAAAGTAACGGTAATTGACTTTTCTTCAAAAAACTACTGGGGCTTTATAGCGTTAAAATGCAAAAGAAATGAGTTATTTGCAAAAAACCGGATTCGAAATACAAATTTTTCAATTTAAACCTTAATAGTTTTTTATGTGTTCGTGTAACAAAAAAATAATGTTAACAAAAAATGTAGATAATTTTATCTCAAAGCGAATGATATGTCACTCTCTCATGTAGAGCAAATATAAGTCGAGATATTCGTGAAAATGTGAAGAAAAACGTTTTTTCGCATAACTTTGCAAAGAAAGTTTGCACGCTACTGCAAATTCAGATTTAACATCTCTTAATGGTTCTCTATCGAATTTCATTTGATTTGAAATTCGTGTATGGTAACGCAAACTAAGGGCATTTTCGATGACCATTCTACTGGACTAATCTATGAAAATTTCAACGAGCCGTGTACCTCTGAAATATTCTCAAATAATAGAGCCCAGTGACTGGCCAGTTCTACTTTTTCTAACGTTTTTTCTATTATTGTTTTTTTTTTTTTTGTTTAATCAAATGAAAATATCATATAGTATATGAGTAAAATGCAGTATCATTGGCTTTTAAAGAAAATGTTGATACGATCAAAAGGTCGGTCTAGAAAATATAAAAAGAAAAGAAACCATAGTGAAAGCTGCGGAAAATGGTATAAAAATAAGGTAACTATATTTTCTCAAAGAAAAGAAATCATAGTGAAAGCTGCGGAAAATGGTATAAAAATAAGGTAACTAACTCTCTCAAAGAAAAGAAATCATAATGAAAGCTGCGGAAAATGGTATAAAAATAAGGTAACTCTCTCAAAGAATAGAAATCATAGAGAAAGCTGCGGAAAATGGTATAAAAATAAGGTAACTCTCTCAAAGAAAAGAAATCATAGTGAAAGCTGCGGAAAATGGTATAAAAATAAGGTAACTCTCTCAAAGAAAAGAAATCATAGAGAAAGCTGCGGATCAATGTATCAGTGTAAAATTAGTATGCATAGATAGATGTAAACAAAGATTGGTGCAGAGAAACTATCAATGACCGAATCAGTGTAAAATAGGTATGCATAGATAGATGTAAACAGAGATTGGTGCAGAGAAACTATCAATGACCGAATCAGTGTGAAATAGGTATGCATAGATAGATGTAAACAAAGATTGGTGCTGAGAAACTATCAATGACCGAATCAGTGTGAAATAGGTATGCATAGATAGATGTCAACAAAGATTGGTGCAGAGAAACTATCAATGACCGAATCAGTGTACAATAGGTATGCATAGATAGATGTCAACAAAGATTGGTGCAGAGAAACTATCAATGACCGAATCAGTGTAAATTAGGTATGCATAGATAGATGTAAACAAAGATTGGTGCAGAGAAACTATCAATGACCGAATCAGTGTACAATAGGTATGCATAGATAGATGTAAACAAAGATTGGTTCAAGGAACTATCAATGACCGAATCAGTGTGAAATAGGTATGCATAGATAGATGTAAACATAGATTGGTGCAATCGTATGGAGGGAAAAAAAAATACAGAATGAAATCCTTCATTTTGTGCTAGACCAGTTGCAAGGGTCAAGGCTGTGTTGTGGCCGCTTTTTTTATAAACCTAGATAAGTTTATATTTTTTTTTGTGTGTTGTGCTAGGCTATGTGCTATGATCGGTTCTCATTATTCTTCCTATGTAGGTCATATGAGACGGATTTTATCTTTTTCCCAAGTTAATGAAATGAATCTTTGAAAATTTGATATTTTTAAAGTTTCAAGGTTTGCAAAATTCAAAAATCGAATGAGAAAATTTTTCGTTCGAACAGCATTGGCAAACACTTGGTTTTTAATCAATTTTAGTTTATTATTTTCAATAATAAACCTTTGGAATCGTCACGGAAAAAAAATTCCCCCCCCCCCTCAAAATTTGTTATAATACGTTTCAAGGTACGTGGAATCCAAAAATCGATAAAAAAAAATCCGTGATGGGCACTTTTTGTCACTTAGCGTTGACCGATTTGTATGAAATTTCGTATATAGGTCCCACCTAGTATCTAATTGTGCCCTAGGTGCAGTCGAATTTAGCGATTTTTTGCCGCTTTTTAGCGGTTTTCAGTATTGCTGTCTAAAAGGAGAATAATAAGAGCTAAAGACTTTGGAATCGTCACGAGAACCCCCCCCCCCCCTCAATTTTTTTTTGCCAGAAAAATGATAAACCCAGGTGTTATATTGGCAGAGTTTTTGTATTCTGCTGATTCGGTGTTAGGCTTGGTGTGATGGTCGTTGTTTATTCAATTTTTGTATTCTGCTGATTCGGTGTTAGGCTTTGTGTGATGTTTGTTGTTTATTCAATTTTTGTATTCTGCTGATTCGGTGTTAGGCTTGGTGTGATGGTCGTGGTTTATTCAATTTTTGTATTCTGCTGATTCGGTGTTAGGCTTGGTGTGGTGGTCGTTGTTTGTTCAGTTTTTGTATTTTGCTGATTCGGTGTTTGGCTTGGTGTGATGGTCGTTGTTTATTCAATTTTTGTATTCTGCTGATTCGGTGTTTAGGCTTGGTGTGATGGTCGTTGTTTATTCAGTTTTTGTATTCTGCTGATTCGGTGTTAGGCTTGGTGTGATGGTCGTGGTTTATTCAATTTTTGTATTCTGCTGATTCGCTGTTCGGCTGTGTGTGATGGTCGTTGAATCAATGGTGACTCCTACGAAGTCGGCTAATGACAAATCTGATCTTTTTTTTTTTTTTTGATTTCAGATGGAGAACATCCTACGGTCCGAACTTTATCCACTGAGAGATACCGTATACGAGAATAAGTCTCTGTCAGAACCTTCTGTACCAAAATTGAATGGCGAATATTACGAATATATTGGTAACACTTTGGATGGAAAGTTGTGCATTTCTAATTATAGACTCTGTCACCAACATCTGCACAATTCAAATAGCACTTATTTCAATATACCTCTAGGATTGATTGACCAGATTGAAGTAAAAGATGTACTTTGGTTGCAAATAATATGCAAAGATGCCACCTCTTGCAAGTAAGTATTCATATTTTGTGAATTGTGACATACAAGGTGTAAAAGTGACCGAAAATGTAATAAAATTCAGGTCGTCTCATTTAAGAAAATGAAGTTGACCATCTGACCTTGAAGGACAACCTTGACAAGTCAGCCAGGGTCATCATAATACGTTCCCCTATTAACAGTCGGTCAGAATGATTTTTTTGTAACTCCAACAATTTCGGAATGTAACTCAAGTCAGCCAGGGTCATCATAATACGCCCCCCTATTAACATTCGGTCAGAATATTTTTTTTGTAACTCCAACAATTTCGGAATATAATTCAATTCAGCCAGGGTCACCATAATACGTCCCCCTATTAACATTCGGTCAGAATAATTTTTTTGTAACTCCAACAATTTCGGAATATATTTCAAGTCAGCCAGGGTCATCATAATACGTCCCCCTATTAACATTCGGTCAGAATATTTTTTTTGTAACTCCAACAATTTCGGAATATAATTCAATTCAGCCAGGGTCACCATAATACGTCCCCCTATTAACATTCGGTCAGAATATTTTTTTTGTAACTCCAACAATTTCGGAATATAATTCAATTCAGCCAGGGTCATCATAATACGCCCCCCTATTAACATTCGGTCAGAATAATTTTTTTGTAACTCCAACAATTTCGGAATAAATATATATTCCGAAATTGTTGGAGTTACAAAAAAAATATTCTGACCGAATGTTAATAGGGGGACGTATTATGATGACCCTGGCTGACTTGTCAAGGTTGTCCTTCAAGGTCAGATGGAGGTCACCTTCATTTTCTTAAATGAGACGACCTGAATTTTATTACATTTTCGGATTCCCTATTTAATTCTACGTTCATTTGACTATTCACTTCATGTTTTCGTTAAACTTTTTTTGCGCCAAATTTTGGGAATATTTTTTGGTCTGACATACCCGTGTGGCATATTGAATGAAAGCTCTCCTCGCCATTTCCTATACGATGGTTTCCTTTTTTCACTTCTTTGTTCATTTTATAAAAAAATCACTCTTGCAATGCATTTCAATATGCCACGCTGGTATCAGACCAAAAAACACCCAAAATTGGCACAAAAAAGTTCAGCGAAAACATGAAGTGAATAGTCAAATGAATTAAATGGGAATCCGAAAATGTAATAAAATTCAGGTACGTCTCTTTTAATAAACTGAAGTTGACTTTCATCCGACCTCGAAGGATAACCTGGACAAGTCAGCCAAGGTCATCAGAATACGTCCCCCTCTTTTTTATGAACATGCTGTCAGAATATTTTTTTTGTGACTATCGTAGTTTCGGAATAAATTGAGTTGGTCACTTAAAATGGGACACCTTGTATAATAAATTGTGAAATTTTTATGGTCATCATGCCACCACAAGTTTTTTGTACAACCATTCCAATACCAATATGCTTTAATCTACTTTACGTGGTCAGATAGTTGACTTTACGTACCAGGGCAACCCAAGCACTCGGCCAAAGACCATCAATACAGCCATGCAAACCAAAAGAAGACCCGTAACTAAGGATTACGATCCCGGGATCCCGTGGTCCCGCCCGAAAATGGTTGAAATTTTGATCACGGGATTCGCCATCCAATCCCGGGATTTTCGGGATTGACAGTGATATAAGGAAAACAAACAGAAAACATATTTTTTTATTGAATTTGAAAATGAGGCCCCAATACATCAACCTTGAACGTTACATGAAACTCGATGTGGTGCCATCTGCCATGCAATAAAAAAATACAACACCTTTTAAAAACCCTTTTCTTCTTTAAGTAGACCGAATGAACCGATGACCGATGTGTTGTTTGTATGACCCCCTTTGGTAAAAACAAAGGAGTCGGAATTTCATTTGTTTCAGTTCAAAAAAAAAAAAATTAATGTTCTAATAATCTAATATATTCTAACATCTTTTTTGAACGTAACAACTTATGTTCGGTTTGACTTTAAAATGAACGGTTTTATATAGCACAAAAAAGATTCAGATCCTTCATCCGCTTGGAGTCATTTTTTAGTGTCCAAAGACGGTAATAATGCAAAGTGTAAAAAATGTGATGCTTTTTTGAAAACTCTTGGCGGTTCCACAAAAGGACTCCATTCATATCTCTCAAGTTAAAAACTTGATTTTATTTTTATTTTATCTACTTATTATAGTAACTATACCCTACTTTACTTGATTTTTGGAAGTTTCTCAATTTTTTTCTAATCCCGGGACCAGTCCCGGGATTGTGATCGTTCCAGTCCCAAAACTTCGGGATTGTCAAGAATGTTCGGGATCATAATCTCTACCCGTAACCTATCACAGCAATTATACGTATGTTTTCTGATGGTGATTATTTTATGTGATAAAACAAGTTTTTTTTTTTTTTTTTTGGCTCATGATTTCTGATACAACAACAGCAGCAACAAGTTACATAACAATTAGCTCATAATGTTAGGATCCGACACAGGGCAGGAACGATGTGGCAGTTTTTTTTTAACCCTCTCGCGCCCGTAATAGCAAACTTGCTACGAAAGTTGGTGAGTTATCTAATTTTGCTTCTGCCCCCGCTTAGTATTAGCTGTAAGGGCAAAGAACCTTTCACACAATGCTCTATTATCAACAAAAATACTAAGAGGGGACAGAAGCAAAATTAGATAATTCACCAACTTTTGGTAGCAAGTTTGCTAGCACGGGCGCGAGAGGGTTAAAAAAAAAAACTTTTTTTTAGTGGCGGTCATGGGTCCATGTTGGACGGTTATACAGGGTGTGGCAATTAGTTCTCCCACTTTTCAAAAAATCGTGAGAGGGGGAGTGATAATGGGAGGAGCGAGGGGTTTGCGATATTCAACAAGAAACGACATCTAGTTTTTAGTTGTCGCAATGGTTTGGTCGAGCGTGCATCGTGCGTTCATTGTCAAGTTGTTTTTTTAAAAAGGTGAACTATTATAGCCACTCAGAGGGCGTTCCGCACAAGGTATGGTTTGCACTTCACGGATCCAGTTCCAGATCGAAAAACAATTTTGATTTGAGTTCACAACTTTAGGACTACATCATCAGCTTTAGGTTGTATGGAGCTACCCATGCAGCCAATCGTTCTCGGGAGATTCCGCAGGACATGTTCCCCGAATTTGAGTCCCTGTGACTTCTTCCTGTTGGGTTACCTCAAGGCTGAGGTCTTCAAACATAGCCCTGGGACTCTTGAAGAGTTAAAGGAGACAATTCTGGAAGAAATCATGTAAATTGATGCGGATATGCTGACGAGAGTTATGGAAAACTTCCGTGAAAGACTCCAAAAGTGCATCACTCGCCTAAGGTCGTCATTTGGACGACATTATTTACAAAACATAGATAAAAAAACTAGAATACACAAGCTTAGAGAATACAAAATAATTTTTCAAATATCTCATGTCGTTTTTATTTACCACCTTTTTCAAATGTGGGAGAACTAATTATTGCCGCACCCTGTACATACGTAATAGAGACGGCCGTAAAAACGTTTCCTAAAGTCTCTAATTGTGTTAAAAATGCTTAATAAAATTCAAAAATTCATGCCGCATTACTCCTGCCCGGTACCAAATCCCATAATATTACCACTTGTCGTTATTACTATAGCTAATCAATTGTCCTCTGTAGCAAATACAAACTTAGGAGCTTCAATTACCTCCCAAAAACAAATAGAAAATTAATAAAACCCCTTTATCAAACTTTCAAGCCGACTAGGACCCGATCCCACACTGATGCAAGACGCGTGTGATGACTACTCAGCCACGGATACGTCCCAAGTTGTGCTTTCTTGTCGTAAGTTTGTGATTCGAAACCGATTTTTCCTATTTGAAAATTGATTATTTCTATTATTAGGATTATTTTCCATTTCTATTATTATGATTGTTTTTCATTACAATTAGATCTCGACGAAAAAAAGAAAAATTCAAACACATGTGGTCCCTTATACTAGAAAATAAATGGTACGGAAAACCGTACTAGACTTTCTCTTCCTTAATCATTCCATCAGACTACCACCGAATGCAGATGTTGTTCTTCTAAAGTTTTAAGTT
>CM022881.1:27653677-27666756 GCA_012654025.1 Pachypsylla venusta | reverse complement strand
GGGGGAGACAAAATCTTGAAAAAGTACACTGGAAAATCTGGAAAAGTAGACTGAAAAACCTGGAAAAGTCAGGGAATTTCACTTTGACGATTTGGTAGACTCCCTGTATACAGGGTGTCCCAAAAGTCCGAGACCACCTGAATATCTTTTGAACGGCTTTATGTAGAGTTTTGAAATTTTGCATGTTATTATGTCCCAAATTAAACCACCTGATGGTGTGACCAATTTTTCAGATGCGGATCCCATGTGGCCCCAGGGGGTCTAACTTTTGTTTTTTTAAATACGAACCCCCCATCTTGTGATACATTTTCAGAAAGACAATAGAATTACCTACTTTGCAAAAAAATTTACATGTCTAGCATGTTTGGTTTAAAAATGGCGGCCATTTGAAATTTCCAAGATATGACTTCCAAGAGTGTCTAAAACTAGGCGAATTATTTGCAATGGGATATTGAATAATTACATAGAACACCAATGTTGAGGAACTTGCTTTTTAGACATATTTCGCCTAGTTTTAAACACTTCTCCTACTTTTAGAAATACTGACAGACTGATAATCAACGTAGCTCCAACGATAGCTAAATCTAGAGATCTGAAACTTGGCACACAGATTCCTTTTAGGTATACAGATGTAGGTGCGTAAGAAAGGAAAAAAATCGAAAGTTCAAGTGGGAGCCAAAAATGACGCTTTTTTGGGGGGTCTTTTTGCAATTTTTTTCTGGGCCAACAAAAGAAGATAACGAAAGATTACCGAGAATGGACCCCCCCCCAAATCGGTATATAAGGACCCCATAAAAAATATAAAATTTGAAATTTTCCGGCTTCTCCCCGATTTATGGACGGTTTTCACTATCAAAAAATCGGAATTGAAAACTACCACTTCGGGATGAGCGAGAAAGCTGAAATTCGATACAAAGGTGTTCTGCAGTAAAAAAGTCATATCCTTGAATAAAATATTGAATTTTCGAACTAGGAGCGGTGCTCACTCCGGCGGTCGGTTCCACCAAAAACCCATAATTATTAAAAAATACCACTTCGGGATGAGTGAGAAAGCTGAAATTTGATACAAAGGTGCTCGGCAGTGCTAAAATTAATATCCTTGAGAAAAATATTGAATTTTCTAAATAGGAGCCATGATCACTTTTGCGGTCGGTTCCACCAAAAATCTAATATTGAGAAGCTTTAATTTCGCGATCTCGAAATTGTTGTTGAATTTCGTAACCGTAGCACGGGAAAACAGCTAGTTATTTATACAGGGTGTCCATAAAGTCTCACCCCACCCCCCGTATCTCGAGAATGGCTGAAAATATATGAAAACGCAAAAACACGTATCCCTTAGATTTTAGGGGGATTAATTTTAGACTAAAAAAAATTTTGGCCTCGGCCAGCCGTTTAGGCTGGGCACCGATTGACTTCAAAATCTTAAATGAGAAGGTATATGAAGTGACACCTTGTTTTAAAGGTCTCGTTAATACGAGTTCATTACAGAAAACCAGAGCTCTCTAGGATCTACCTTTTACGAATTACAGGGTGAAACATATAACCCATTCCCTTTGCGGCCGCACCGAAATGGTACGTAAAAATGACTAGAAATATTTTTTTATTATCCCTAATAAGTAATTTAGTAAAAAATAGTGTTCCAACAAGATGGTTGTCCCGCCCATTCGACCGCAGAGTTCGAGCTTTCTTAGACCAAAATTTTCAAAGCAGTTGGATAGGTTTGGTCTAAAAAGGCTCAATTTCTGCGGTCAAAGTGGGCGGGAAACCATATTTTTTACTAAATTACTTACTTGGGATCATAAAAACTTATTTCTAGGCATTTTTACTTACCATTTCGGTGCGGCCGGAAAGGGCATTGGTCCCATGTTACACACCGTAATTCGTGAACGGTAGATCCTAGAGAGCTCTGGTTTTCTGTAATGAACTCGTATTAACGAGACCTTTAAAACAAGGTGTCACTTGATATACCTTCTCATTTAAGATTTTAAAGCCAGTCGGTGCCAAGCCTAAACGGCCGGCCGAGGCCAAATTTTTTTTTTTAGTCTAAAATTAATCCCCTTAAAATCTAAGGGATACGTGTTTTTGCGTTTTCTTATATTTTCAGCCATTCTCAAGATATGGGGGGTGGGGTGAGACTTTATGGACACCCTGTATACATATACAAGATAATTTTCCCTAAGCTAAAATAAGGCTTCCAAGGAATTTTACTTTTCTCATATTCTACTTTATAATACAGAAAAAAAAACCTTTGTCGAGTGACTTCCAAATTTTTAGTACTTTCTGAATCTTAGGTAGAAATCTCTCTTCATAGAATAGGGCCACCTCCATTTTGTTCCCAAATCCATGAAAATAACAAATGCCTATTCCTACCAAGTTTTTTCATCAGTGTTTGGCCCTCATTACGGCCGCGGGTATGTTGTAATAGTACTGGAAAATAAAAATATAGGCGTTAGATTTAGCATGACGGACGAGAAAAATGTGCGCAAAATGTTTTTTTTTTAAAAGAGATGCTTGACGACTCTTAGTTAATGGTGTGCTGCAGTCTGTGTTTGACTTTGCTATTGTGACGGTAACGTGTCGTGCCGGGTGACACGCTCAATGTATATATATGAGATGCCATGTGTAGTCTCTGTTTGACTTTGCTATTGTGACGGTAACGTGTCCTGTCGGGTGACACGCTCAATGTATTTATATGACATGCCATGTGTAGTCTCTGTTTGACTTTGCTATTTTGGCGGTAACGTGTCGTGCCAGGTGACACGCTCAATGTATTTATATGACATGCCATGTGTAGTTTCTGTTTGACTTTGCTATTGTGGCGGTAAAGTGTCGTGCCGGGTGACACGCTCAATGTATTTATATGACATGCCATGTGTAGTTTCTGTTTGACTTTGCTTTTGTGGCGGTAACGTGTCGTGCGGGTGACACGCTCAATGTATTTATATGACATGCCATGTGTTCTGTTTGACTTTGCTATTGTGGCGGTAACGTGTCGTGCCGGGTGACACGCTCAATGTATTTATATGACATGCCATGTGTAGTCTCTGTTTGACTTTGCTATTGTGGCGATGATGTGTCGCGTCGGGTGACATGCTCAATGTATGTATATGCCATGCCATGTGTAGTCTCTGCTTGACGTTGTTATTGTGGCAGTGACGTGTCGCGCCGTGTGACACGCTCAAGGTATTTATATGACATGCCATATGTAGTCTCTGTTTGACTTTGCTATTGTGGCGGTAACGTGTCGTGCCGAGTGACACGCTCAATGTATTTATATGACATGCCATGTGTAGTCTGTTTGACTTTGCTATTGTGGCGGTGATGTGTTGCGTCGGGTGGCACGCTCAATGTATGTATATGCCATGCCATGTGTAGTCTCAGCTTGACCTTGTTATTGTGGCAGTGACGTGTCGCGCCGGGTGACACGCTCAATGTATTTATATGACATGCCATGTGTAGTCTCTGTTTGACTCTTCTATTGTGGCGGTGACATGTCGGGCCGGGTGACACGCTGAATGTATTTATATGACATGTTATGTGTAGTCTCTATTTGATTTTGCTATTGTGGCGGTGACGTGTCGCGCCGGGTGACACGCTCAATGTGACATGCCATGCTAAAGCTGACGGCCTAGATTTGAGATCTCCACTTAATAAAGGCCTAATTTATTCATAGGTTAAGGTAAACTACTGTACCACTTTGGCTACCACCATACTACTGCGTACGAGTTTGGGGGTACCAAATAGTATTTTACAATTACAATTTGTATTTTACAATATTTTAAAGGTATTGTAACATTTTTCTACAAAGATACAGGCGCCAGATATTTTAATACTTGTATTTTGTGTTTTACCGTTTTTAATGGTACTGTACAGTTGCAGGCGCCTGATAGCTAAAAACTTGTATTTTTTATTCAACCAGTTTTTAAAGGCACACCCTGCATGTTAATATAGAAATAAATATATTATAAAATGTATTCTAAATAATGTATACTGTTACATAAATAAATTATTATTATTATTACATTATATTCTAATAGGTTTTATTGTGTAATTAAAATAAATTAATATTATTACAGAATTATTATTTTATATTATTTATAATCATTTGGAGATTGACATATTTACTTGTCGAAAAATTCGAAATACCGGTTTTCTACTTTTTTCTTTCAAATAAATTTTTCTTATCACATTGCTAAATGCTTAAATTTTAGTTTTGGTCTCTAAAATAATAAAATAAATGGTACGGAAAACCGTACTAGACTTTCTCTTCCTTAATCATTCTGTCAGACTTCCATCAAAGTTTGAAGTCTTTTAGTAATATTATTATCAACATTTTTTTTCTGCTGACGTTGATTTTTAAAAAGATTGTGCAGCCTTCTATAGACATTATTTAAAAAAATGTGAAATTACTGATCTGTTTTATTTTAAAAGGGATTTCCATTTTAAGGACCTTGTTTGTCCCCTGGTGGCGCCCCTTACAGGGATAAACACTCGTGAGACCATTTATTTTAGACAAAATGATTCCATAATTACGGATTTTCAATTTCATCAAAATTGGTTATGTGGTTTGGATTTTAGAGATTCGGTTCAAAAAACCTGTTCGGGTGGCTAGGACCGCCTCTGGGGGCAATATCGAGAAAAAGAAAAACATGAGTCGGGCTTTTTGGCCAAAGATGACCTGTACCAAATTTCATCAAAATCGGACCAGTGGTTTGGCTTCCAGAGCTCTGCACACGATTCCGTACGTCCCACATGATACGTGGTACGTCGGAAATATCGGTTTTTTGGACCCCATGGCTCCAAATATTTCCAAACTTGAAAAATAACCCGAAATAGTGAAAATATGGCCCAAAAGCAATAGGAAATGACATATTTGAACTTTATTATTCATTTTGGGACGATTTTTTGGGCCAAAAAAATGTCTAAATTTTCTGCACGATTACAATACTTTAACTTCTATAGGAAGTGAAAGTAATAACTTCTATAGGAAGTGAAAGTAATAACTTCTATAGGAAGTGAAAGTAATAACTTCTATAGGAAGCGAAAGTAAAAATCGGGGCTGATAATGCGAGAGGTTTGTGAGATGTCTTTAAGAGGACATTTGTCTGCTGGATACGGTTGTATGAAGTTTGATGTAACACTTGATCAGATCTTATAATTGTCGTGGAACAGGCGCTGGTCTTTAACGTTCGGAGCTGGTGCACTTCCTATGTCTAAAACTGATCTGATCCCCTCTTAGGAAATCTCCTAGGACTTTATACTGCTGTCGACCTTCATCTCTGGCTATATGATTTCTCATGTTTATGTTCCTTGCCATGTTCGAGATGACGTCTTACAGTACTTCCCTATGTTAGTTCGGCAGTGACTGGGTGTCTCTGCTTTACTGATACTTGAGATCAAGTTTTGCTAAGGTTTATTAGGTTTGGGGTTTGGGAGAGGGAGCCAAGCTTCCCTCTGACAATATTTCTAATTTTGGGAGATGGACACGTGGTTTTTATTTTCACCATATGAGTTAACACATCATTCGAAAGCTTATTTTTACTTTCTCTTCCTATAGAAGATAAAGTATTGTAATCGTGCAGAAAATTTGGACATTTTTTGGCATAAATAATCGTCTGACGGGGACCCAAAATAAAGATCAAATATGTCATTTCATATTGCTCTTTTGCCATATATTCAGTATTTTGGGTCATTTTTGAAGTTTGAAAATATTTGGAGCCATGAGGTCCAAGAACCGATATGTCCGACGTTCCACGTATGACGTACCACGGAATCGTGTGCAGAGCTCTGGGAGCCAAACCGCTGGTCTGATTTTGCTAAAATTTGGCACACGTCATCTATTGTCAAAAAGCCCGACACATGTTTTTTTTTCTCGATAGCGCCTCTAGGGCTCCGAACAGTTTTTTTGGGACCAAATCTCTAAAATACAAACCACTTAAGTAACCAAATTTGATGAAATTTAGAAATAGTAATTATGAAATCATTTTATCGAAAATAAATGGTCTCAATAAATTTTGTCTGATTTTGATAAAATTGGTTATGCACAGTTACCCAAGAATTATATTTGAAGTTTTTTGGTATTTTGTAGAAATTGTGGCTCCTGAAATTTGAAATTTCAGGAGATCTGCCAAAAATAAAAAACTCTGCTAATGTGACACATGAGATTGTTTTTCAAAATAATACTTTCCTCATTATGATAATTTTCTCAACGGGCCTCTTAGGAAATCCCGGGCCTGGTAGGATCTTCCCCATCCCCCCCCCTGTGGCCTTGGGCCTGACCCTGTTCAGTGAGACCGTTGACTAGTGACGAATGGTAAAAGGAGACACGCCATCTGATTTGTAAAGATTGGTATCTTGAGAATTGAACTGATCACATTGAGGTCTGTCGTCCTAACACCGGATATATGTTGAGGTGGAATAATTACTAGTAAGACAATTACAGAGCAGCTAGCTATCTACAACTAATTAATATTCATTACGTTGGGTTTAATTTAAACAAATATTACCCAGACCAGCATCATCAGAAAACATAATTTGTACAAGAATTGGAGTGGGTGGTGCTGCCAAATGACAAGGAGAAAATATCTTAATCAAATTTTAAAATGAGCATCGCTACAACTAGTGGATCAAGATGATCAGGTGTTCACGTTAGTGTTGTAGTAACTAGTGGATCAAGATGATCAGGTGTTCACGTTAGTGTTGTAGTAACTAGTGGATCAAGATGATCAGGTGTTCACGTTAGTGTTGTAGTAACTAGTGGATCAAGATGATCAGGTGTTCACGTTAGTGTTGTAGTAACTAGTGGATCAAGATGATCAGGTGTTCACGTTAGTGTTGTAGTAACTAGTGGATCAAGATGATCAGGTGTTCACGTTAGTGTTGTAGTAACTAGTGGATCAAGATGATCAGGTGTTCACGTTAGTGTTGTAGTAACTAGTGGATCAAGATGATCAGGTGTTCACGTTAGTGTTGTAGTAACTAGTGGATCAAGATGATCAGGTGTTCACGTTAGTGTTGTAGTAACTAGTGGATCAAGATGATCAGGTGTTCACGTTAGTGTTGTAGTAACTAGTGGATCAAGATGATCAGGTGTTCACGTTAGTGTTGTAGTAACTAGTGGATCAAGATGATCAGGTGTTCACGTTAGTGTTGTAGTAACTAGTGGATCAAGATGATCAGGTGTTCACGTTAGTGTTGTAGTAACTAGTGGATCAAGATGATCAGGTGTTCACGTTAGTGTTGTAGTAACTAGTGGATCAAGATGATCAGGTGTTCACGTTAGTGTTGTAGTAACTAGTGGATCAAGATGATCATGTGTTGTAGTCATTCATAGGGAAATATATCTTAATCTCAGCCAAAGATCATACCACGTTGAATACACCAGTTCCCGTCAGATCACTGAAGTTAAGCAACGTCGGGCGTGGTCAGTACTTGGATGGGTGACCGCTTGGGAACACCACGTATCGTTGGCTTTTTCCGGCCCAACCCAGGCTGAGTGAGGTCAATGTGGGTAGCTGGTTTGCAAGTTTCCAGCGAATTGAGGGTAAAACCCCCGTCTTGAATGACCAATAGATGTTTAAGAGACGTTAAGCAAAATTAAAAAAAAAAAAAAATCTTAATCAATATATTGGGCCCTCGCCACACCCGGGGCCCAAAAACCCTTAACACCAGTCATAACATATTAAAATTTTACATTTCTATACGACAAACCACTGAAAAGATAAAAATCATTTTCAAAAAACACAATATTGGGGGCCCGTTTGGGGGGGGGGCAGGGCCCTCAAAAACTTTACAGTAAATTTCCCTCATACCCTAAACATGTATACCAAATTTTGTCCAAAATCGAATGAAAATTGTGGCTTGTATCGCGTAACATACATACACACATACATACAAGTGCATTTCGGGATGTATATGGGAGTGGCCCTCAAGATGGTTGGTTCTTCGCACCGGGGCTACCCGTGCCCTCGGGCACGGCCAAAGGCCATCAACACCGTTCCGACGACAACTCTTTGTGTTTTTCCTCCATTGGACCTAGCCGTGCTGCTCCAGATACTTCCTCAAAGAGTTGGTATATAAATCCTTGCTAAACCCTGAAGTTTCTGATCGTTGTCGTCTATGTATGCTGGCTGCTTATAATGTAAATCATGAGTAGCCAGCAACTATCCATCAAATCCAACTAATCTAGAGTCGTCAGCATTATGGACAGATCCTGTTGGAGAGGCCGCCTTTATTGGTCTGGAAACACACTGAGAGTCGTTGAGAACGTTAACAACAACAACATGTATATGGGAGTCAAAAGTGGAGTTCACTAACGTTCATAAAAAGAAAACAATTTTGCAAATAGGTTTTTTATGAGGTCTGTTCATAAATCAAGGTGAATTTTCAAATATCACAGGCTTTGTACCTACATTAGATTTCCGATTTTTTCCCCGCGTTTGTTGGCGCACTTGTCTCAAATGTATGTTCACAGTTTCAGCAATATAGCATTTCTTGTTTGTTTGTGAGAGGCATAAAAGTTAGAAGCAGAGCCGGCTCAAGAGAATTTGCCGCCCTGGCCAAATTGAATTTTGCCACCCCCTGAATATAATATTTAATTTGTTTGTTAATTAATATAAATAGTAAAAGTACTCATAATCATATTTTTAATGATAATACTGAATAGTTATCCCTCCTAGTAGTGAAATTCATGATTTTTGTACAAATTTCAATCAAAATCTGGCCATGAATTTTCCTCTGGTTAATATAGAACCATTCAGAGTCATATATATTTACAACAGAAATAATGGACACTAAACCTTTTTGTTAAATCCACACAATTTCAATTAGAATTTTTCACACAAGAATGTAACATAAAATTAATTCACTATACATTTAAAAAATTAGAATCATTACACATTTTTTTAAATCAACGACATCACAGGATTATTACGAGATAATCACAAGCTGTTTTGTAAAAATATGACTCTGTGTCCCCGAGACCAAGTGTATGTGTGGGTTATAGCCTTTAAGCAACGACAGATTTAGCCGGATTGTCATAGGCCTGGTTTTACTATTGGTTTTAATGATTGATAATTCTTGTTATGAATTATCAATCATATACACAAAAATGCACGTTTTTTCATAACCCGCTGAAAATAAAATTCCATTTTGATTTTGCCGCCCCCTAATTCTTGTCGGCCTGGGCGGTTGTCTAGTTCGCCTATATGGTAGAGCCGGCCCTTGTTAGAAGTGTTTTGCGTGTGACAAAATTGGTGTCTCCTTTTATCATTCGTCTTTAAGACGTCTCCGTGGCAGAGTGCGCATCACACTCGGCTCCGTGGGGTACCACGGAGGTTCCGGGTTCGAAAATTGAAAAAGGTTTTTTCGAATTTTCTACTTGGTCTGGTTGTGTTTGGGGGTAACTCAGCCTCCTGAGGACAATTGAGTAGCTATGGTAATAGCGCCAAGTGGTAGCAGTATAAGGTGAAAATTGTTAAAGTGTAGCTTAGGCTTAGTGATATTGGAGTGAATGTTAAAAATACCTGGTAATGCTATGATGCCCACAAACATTGTGACATAATAACACAAAGAAATATACATTTACATTTAACATAACTTATGAAAGGTATTTGTGGTAAGCTACAGCTTTTAACAAATTAGGTATCGTACCTCGATAAACATTGCATTAAAAAGTATTGCCCAGGACTTGAACCCCCCGGTCTCTATGTTACGAGCCTCTCCCCCTCCAAATTTTCTATTAGGTATATTGTGCAATTGTGCCTCCCCCCCCCCCAAACTAGAGGGCTATATTTTCCGCGCATGATCCAGGGTCATCGAGACACATTCACACTGGAAAAAGATCCCACAAGAGGCAGTTTTTGGCCGTCGAAAAAATGGATCTAATATGCATATTTTGGGTTATTATTTTCAATAATGAACCTTTGGAATCGTCACGAAAAAAATAATTACGCCCCCCCCCCCTCACAATGTGATATTATAGGTACGTAGAAGAAAAAAAAATCCGTTTGCCCGCCGTACGCCGTGATGGGCACTTTTGCCACTTAGCGTTGACCGATTTGGATGAAATTTGGTATATAGGTCCCATCTGGCCTCTAATTGTGCCCCCTTTTGGGTGCAATCGAATACACCCTTTGTCGATTTTGGAAGCTTTTCAGTATTGCTGTCTAAAAGGATAATGGTAAGAGCTAGAGATTTTAATTTTATATGTATGTCATATTTGGGGTCTCAGCTCCGAAACTTTTGGTTTCAGTCAAATATATCGCCGACAATTTGTATCGCTTTAAAGCGGTTTTAATTAATCCTGTCTAAAAAGCGAATGGTAAGAGCCAGAGACTTCAAATTTAGTAGGTATGTCAAATTTAGGGTCTATAATTACGCCCCAGATTTGGAATTGTCACGAGACCCCTTTCTCAATTTTTTTTTGGGGGGGGGCAGAAATTGTTTATTATTTTTTGCCAGAAAAATAATAAACTCATGTGTCACATTGGCAGAGTTTTTTTTTTTTTGTAAAAAATGAAATCAAGTGATCAAAAACACTTGATATGTTAAAAGTGGCATACGTTGAGCGAACTTTTCAAAAAATTGTTTACCTACAAGTGGTACAAGCTGTTCACAGAAAGTCTAGAAGAGCTGAAATGACGAAGCTCTAGTAAAAATACAGAAGAAAAAATCGGTAGGGAGAATCGTCGAATCGAATCACTCTTAGAGAAATTGCTGAGGTGATGTCAGCATATCCGTTTTCTCATGCCATGCATTTTTTTTTTCGGATATTTTGGGTCTAAAGCGTGTGACAGCGAAGTTCGTTCCAAAATTGATTAATTTTTACCAAATAAACCCGTTGCATAAGCATCGCCCATCAAGGCCGTAACCAGGAGGGGTCCATGAGGTCCAGACCCCCCCCCTTANCACCCCCCCCCGAAATATCATTATTATTTTTATGCATAACTTAAGTAATAGTGTAAGGTTTAAATCATCATCATCACCAACACCAAAGACAAAAACAACAACAACATCATCATCGTCAACAATAACATCAACACCAACAAAATCATCAATAACAACAACATCATCAACAACAATAATAACATCAACACCAACAACATCATCAATAAAACAACAACATCATCATCATCAACAATAATAACATCAACACCAACAACATCATCAATAACAACAACATCATCATCATCATCAACAATAATAACATCAACACCAACAACATCATCAATAACAACAACAACATCATCAACAATAATAACATCAACACCAACAACAACATCAATATCATCATCAACATCAACAATAATAACATCAACATCAACACCAACAACATCATCAATAACAACAACATCATCATCATCAACAATAATAACATCAACACCAACAACATCATCAATAACAACAACAACATCATCACCATCATCATCATCAACAATAATAACAACAACACCAACAACATCATCAATAATAACAACAACATCATCAATAACAACAACAACAACATCATCATCATCATCATCAATAATAACATCAACATCAACAAAATCATCAATAACAACAACAACAACATCATCAATAATAACATCAACACCAACAACATCATCAATAACAACAACAACAACATCATCATCATCATCAACAATAATAACATCAACACCAACAAAATCATCAATAACTACAACATCATCATCATCAACAACAATAATAACATCAACACCAACAACAGCATCAATAACAACAACATCATCATCATCAACAATAATAACATCAACACCAACAACATCATCAAGAACAACAACAACAACATCATCAACAATAATAACATCATCAACAACAACAACATCATCATCAACAACATCCACAACATCACCTTCCGTGATCATCATTTTCAGGTGTTAGTCCTAGTTTGGCTGTCAATCCTTTGGACCACCCCCCCTGGAAAAAAATCTTGGGTACGGCCCTGTCGCCCAGGAAATGTTGAATGACGTCAACAACAATTCAGATTTGCTTAAAAGTAGCTAGATTTAGCCCCCTGTGACCTTTCCCTGTACCCAGGATTGAAGAGAGAAAAGGGAGGCGATTTGCCACGATAAAAACCTAATCGCTGAGAGACCAAAAATTGCATGTCAGAAGTGCTTCGAGGATAGGAAAAAAACGCTGGCACAAGTGTGTTATATCTGAGGGAGATTACTGTGAAGGAAACAACCAGGGCCGGATTAACCTTTCGCGGGGCTCGTAACACTTTCAGAGAGCGGGGCCCCCTCCACCCCTACCCCTGCCGGCGAACGACGTCTAAGTAGTCTACTTTTTGGAGCCAGTACAAGCATTGATTATTTTTTGGTCCTTTTGAGTATACTATCTTCGATAAAACATTCCTAGGTAGTAGGTACCTACTTGTACTTCCCTATATTAGATTTTACTACATACTTTGAAGAGTTGAGGGCCCCGTCAAAATGATATGTTTTTTCAATTGTCAACCCAGAAATGTCAAAATATCTAGTGTAAGATGTCAAAGCGCGGGGCACATAGCACGTGCTACAAGTGCTAATATTGTTAATCCGGCCCTGGGGACAACATAGAAATTTTATTTTTTAAATAAATTAAAAAGAAATAGAAACAAAACATAGAAATTTTAATTTTTAAAATAAAAGAAATAGAAACACAGCATAGAAATTTTAATTTTTAAAATAAAAGAAATAGAAACACAACATAGAAATTTTAATTTTTTAAATAAATTAAAAAGAAATAGAACACACAACATAGAAATTTTAATTTTTTAAATAAATTAAAAAGAAATAGAACACACAACATAGAAATTCTAATTTTTTAAATAAATTAAAAAGAAATAGAACACACAATATAGAAATTTTAATATTTTAAATAAATTGAAAAGAAATAGAACACACAACATAGAAATTTTAATATTTTAAATAAATTAAAAAGAAATAGAACACACAACATAGAAATTTTAATTTTTTAAATAAATTAAAAAGAAATAGAACACACAACATAGAAATTTTAATTTTTTAAATAAATTAAAAAGAAATAGAACACACAACATAGAAATTTTAATTTTT
>CM022881.1:27636769-27650364 GCA_012654025.1 Pachypsylla venusta | reverse complement strand
CCTTTGGCTTTGGATTTAGAGGATGATGCTTCCAATAATTTTATATTTTAGTTTTTCTTTTCCTTTCCCTTTGCTTTTCCCTTTCCTTTGGCTTTGGATTTAGAGGATGATTCTTCTAATAATTTTATGTTTTAGTTTTTCCTTTCCCTATGCTTCTCCTTTTGCTTTCCCTTTGCCTCCCCTTTCCTTTTCCTTTGCTTTCCCTTTCCTTTGGCTTTAGATTTAGAGGATGATGCTTTTAATCATTTTATGTTTTAGTTTTTCCTTTTCCTTTGCTTTTCTCTTTCCTTTGGCTTTGGATTTAGAGGATGATGGTTCCAATAATTTTATGTTTTAGTTTTTCTTTTCCTTTCCCTTTCCTTTTCCCTTTCCTTTGGCTTTGGATTTAGAGGATGATCCTTCTTCTCCTTTAATGAATTTTTTTATTTTTTCTATTTCTTTTATGTTTTCCATTTCTGAAAGTGTTTTTGATTCTTCTAGTTTTAATTGGTCGAATCCTTTGTCTATCTCCTTGGCTTTTTGCCTGAGCTCATTTCTTTTCATTTCTAATGAGGAGTCTTCCTTTGATTGGTCGAACTCTTTGAGAAAACTGTCGATTTTTCTAGTAAGAAGAATTTGCTTCGCTTCAAGTGTATCATCACCTATTTTTAACTGAAATTCTTCATACACATAAATTAATTTTTTCTCAATCTCCTCCAGTTTATTCATCAAGAGCTCCACTTCCTTCGGCAGATAAGGAAATTTTCCCCCAATAGTCATATCTATAGGGATTGTCAAAAGTTGTAAGTCCTTCCCTATTTGGTTCATTTGTTTAAGTGTCGCCGAAAATGCTTCTTTGGTATGTGATATCTCATCCAGCAAATAATATAATTTAACTTCTAAAGACGGTTCACTCCATCTCGATTTCTTCAACCCTGTTATTTCATTGATCAAGTACTCAACAAAGGTCCTTAGATTATCCCTTCCATTTGCTATCTCTTGTATCCTTCTTTCAATGACTGCCTTTCTTAGTTCTTGTATTTCTTGGTCTCTTGAATTTGATTCTAAAAAAAAAAAAAAAAAATCATAAGATAAGATAATAAATCAAATAAATTAGAAAATATTGTTTCCCACATCACTTCACATCACTTTTATATTTAATAGAGCATGGATTTTGATATGGAAAGCCTCTAGGATTTTTCTTTTTTTATAATGTTTTTCGTTATCTATTATTTCAGCCTTATCAAAATTAAAATTATGCTGGTTTTCAAAAACATGATTAGTAAGAGCCGAGTTGTTCTTTTTCCTCCTAACGTCATATTGATGTTGATATAACCTCTTTCTTACATATTGACCACACTCTCCTATATAGTTCGATCCACAATCGTTACAATTTATCTGGTAAAGAAAAAAACTAGTCATATTTTACAATATATCAACATCAATATGACGTTAGAAGGAAAAAGAACAACTCTTACTAATCATGTTTTTGAAAACCAGCATATTTTTAATTTTGATGAGGCTAAAATAATAGATAATGAAAAACATTATAAAAAAAGAAAAATCCTAGAGGCTTTCCATATCAATCAAAATCCAAAATCTATTAACTACAAAAGTGATGTGGGAAACAATATTTTCTAATTTATTTGATTTATTTATTATCTTACGATTCTTTTTTTTTTTTTTTTNTTTTTTTTTTTTTTTTTTTTTTTTTTTTTTTTTTTTTTAGAATCAAATTCAAGAGACCAAGAAATACAAGAACTAAGAAAGGCAGTTATTGAAAGAAAGATACAAGAGATAGCAAATGGAAGAGATAGTTTTTGAGAAATGAAATAAAAGGGTTGCAGAAATCGAGGTGGAGTGAACCGTCTTTAGAAGTTAAATTATATTATTTGCTGGATGAGATATCACATACCAAAGAACCATTTTCGGCGACACTTAAACAAATGAACCAAACAGGGAAGGAATTACAACTTTTGAAAATCCCTATAGATAGACTATGGGGGGGAAAATTTCCTTGTCTGCCGGAGGAAGTGCAGCTCTTGATGGATAAACTGGAGGAGATTGAGGAAAAATTAATTTATGTGTATGGAGAATTTCAATTAAAAAGATGTGATGATACACCTGAAGCGAAGCAAATTCTTCTTAATATAAAAATCGACAGATTTCTGAAAGAGTATAACCAATCAATGGAAGAATCTTCATTCTAAATGAAAAGAAATGAGCTCAAGCAAAAAGCCAAGGAGATAGACAAAGGATTCGACCAATTAGTACTAGAAGGATCAAAAACACTTTCAGAAATGGAAAATATAAAAGAAATAGAAAAAATAAAAAAAATAATTAAAGGAGAGGAAGCATCATCCTCTAAATCCAAAGCCAAAGGAAAGGGAATTGAAAAACTAAAACATAAAATTATTAGAAGCATCATCCTCTAAATCCAAAGCCAAAGGAAAGGGAAAAGCAAAGGGAAAGGAAAAACTAAAACATAAAATTATTAGAAGCATCATCCTCTAAATCTAAAGCCAAATGAAAGGGAGAAGCAAAGGGAAAGGAAAAACTAAAACATAAAATTATTAGAAGCATCATCCTCTAAATCCAAAGCCAAAGCAAAGGGAAAAGGAAAGGAAAAACTAAAACATAAAAATATTAGAAGCATCATCCTCTAAATCTAAAACCAAAGGAAAGGGAAAAGCAAAGGGAAAAGGAAAGGAAAAACTAAAACATAAAATTATTAGAAGCATCATCCTCTAAATCCAAAGCCAAAGGAAAAAAAAATACACAATTGAAAAAAAATCGGTTAAGTTATATTTTAGTTTTTCCTTTCCTATTCCCTTTCCTTTGGCTTGGGATTTGGAGGATGATGATTCCAATAATTTTATATTTTAGTTTTTCTTTTCCTTTCCCTTTGCTTTTCCCTTTCCTTTGGCTTTGGATTTAGAGGATGATTCTTCTAATAATTTTATGTTTTAGTTTTTCCTTTCCCTATGCTTCTCCTTTTGCTTTCCCTTTGCCTCCCCTTTCCTTTTCCTTTGCTTTCCCTTTCCTTTGGCTTTAGATTTAGAGGATGATGCTTTTAATCATTTTATGTTTTAGTTTTTCCTTTTCCTTTGCTTTTCTCTTTCCTTTGGCTTTGGATTTAGAGGATGATGCTTTTAATAATTTTATGTTTTAGTTTTTCCTTTCCCTTTGCTTTTCCCTTTCCTTTGGCTTTGGATTAAGAGGATGATGCTTCTAATATTTTATGTTTTAGTTTTTCCTTTCCCTTTGCTTTTCCCTTTCCTATGGCTTTGGATTAAGAGGATGATGTTTCTAATAATTTTATGTTTTAGTTTTTCCTTTCTCTTTGCTTTTCCCTTTCCTTTGGCTTTGGATTTAGAGGATGATGCTTCTAATAATTTTATGTTTTAGTTTTTCCTTTCCTTTGCTTTTCCCTTTCCTTTGGCTTTGGATTTAGTGGATGATGCTTCTAATAATTTTATGTTTTAGTTTTTCTTTTCCTTTCCCTTTCCCTTTCCTTTTCCCTTTGCTTTCCCCTTTCCTTTGGCTTTGGATTTAGAGGATGATCCTCCTTCTCCTTTAATGATTTTTTTTATTTTTTCTATTTCTTTTATATTTTCCATTTCTGAAAGTGTTTTTGATTCTTCTAGTTTTAATTTGTCGAATCCTTTGTCTATCTCCTCGACTTTTTGCTTGAGCTCATTTTTTTTAAATTCAAATGAAGAGTCTTCCTTTGATTGGTCAAACTCTTTGAGAAAACTGTCGATTTTTCTATTAAGAAGAATTTGCTTCGCTTCAGGTGTATCATCACCTCTTTTTAATTGAAATTCTTCATACACATAAATTAATTTTTCCTCAATGTCCTCCAGTTTATTCATCAAGAGCTTCACTTCCTCCGGCAGACAAGGAAATTTTCCCCCCATAGTCATATCTATAGGGATTGTCAAAAGTTGTAATTCCTTCCCTGTTTGGTTCATTTGTTTAAGTGTCGCCGAAAATGCTTCTTTTGTATTTGATATCTCATCCAGCAAATAATATAATTTAACTTCTAAAGACGGTTCACTCCACCTCGATTTCTTCAACACTGTTATTTCATTGATCAAGTACTCAATAAAGGTCCTTAGACTATCCCTTCCATTTGCTATCTCTTGTATCCTTCTTTCAATGACTGCCTTTCTTAGTTCTTGTATTTCTTGGTCTCTTGAATTTGATTCTAAAAAAAAAAAAAAAANTTTCCGACATCACTTTTGTAATTAATAGAGCATGGATTTTGATATGGAAAGCCTCTAGGATTTTTTTTTTTTTTATTATGTTTTTCGTTATCTATTATTTTAGCCTCATCAAAATTAAAATTATGCAGGTTTTCAAAAACATGATTAGTAAGAGCCGTGTTGTTCTTTTCCTTTTTAACGTCATATTGATGTTGATATATGGTAAACTATGAATAATTTTTTTCTTTACTAGATAAATTGTAACGATTTTGGATCGAACTATATAGGAGACTGTGGTCAATATCTAAAAAGAGGTTTTATCAACATCAATATGACGTTAGAAAGGAAAAGAACAACACGGCTCTTACTAATCATGTTTTTGAAAACCAGCATAATTTTAATTTTGATGAGGCTAAAATAATAGATAACGAAAAACATTATAAAAAAAGAAAAAGCCTAGAGGCTTTCCATATCAATCAAAATCCATGCTCTATTAACTATAAAAGTGATGTGGGAAACAACACACGAATATATCAGAACTTGATCGATCTACATCTCAGACTCGATATCCTCACTTCTACTCTGAACACCGTAGAGTCAACATCGGCCTGGCGATGATAGTCTGAGTACTACCGAAAGCTTGTCACCTTTATAATTAATCCGAATCGATACTGTCTAATTTATTTCATTTAAAAACATTATTATTATGCAAGGTGTTCTAATAGTCTTTTCAGCTCAGAATAAGACAAAATTATTTTGTGAACAATTGTTCGGAAATGCACCCATGAGTGCATGAATCAATTCATGGATCAGCAATCAGCAGGAACATGACTATAATGATTTTAATGCTGATGACTGCATAGTAGGTTTCTATTTGAACATAAAATATTTTTACCATTTTATTTAAATTTCTTGAGAAATCGACACTTTTTGTTAATAAATGTCACTTCCAGGGTCGAACCTGGATCTCACCATAGCCATTCGACTGGTCATGGCCCAGTTCCTACCCCTAGAGCTTTTCAAATTTCAAAAGTTCTGAGCCGTCCAAAATTTAAGGGGAGGGGGGTGAACAGTCATTTTGGGACACGCTGTATATTAAGATATGAGATAGTGCATTTCCATACCAATAATAAACGAGCTTTCTGCTTTTTCAGAATAAAGACCGTATAACTGTGACTTTGAGAGTCACAAACGTTATTCATGGATAAGAAAAAAACAAGTGATATCCCCCCCACCCCCCAAAAAAAACTTTCGTGTGCAAAAAAACGCCGAGAAAATGTTCCTTTAAAAAAACATTAAATTCAAGTGGTTCGTCCCTCCCTCAAAAATCTCCTAAAAATTGTAGGCACAGAGGAAGCGATATCATAAAAGTGCCAAGTTTATGTCACCTCTAAACAATTTCTCTAGAAAGGAGGTAATATCATAAAAGTGGCAAGTTTATGTCACCTCTAAACAATTTCTCTAGAAAGGAGGTGATATCATATAAGTGTTAAGTTTATGTCACCTCTCAACAATTTTCCTAGAAAGGAGGTGATATCATATAAGTATCAAGTTTGTGTCACCTCTAAAAATTTTCCCCAGAAAGGAGGTAATATCATAAAAGTGTTAAGTTTATGTCACCTCTAAACAATTTCCAAGAAAGGAGATGATATCATATAAGTATCAAGTTTTTGTGTCACCTCTAAACAATTTCCCTAGAAAGGAAGCGACATCATATAAGTGCCAAGTTTATGTCACCTCTAAACACTTTCCCTAGAAAGGAAGCGATTTTTTGACTCCGAGCTCTTGGCGCACTTTTTAACTGATATTGATATCCTATTGTTTCATTGAATATTTATTAGACACTGATGAATAAAATTCGAGTTAAATATGCGCCCAGTGCCCGGAGTCAAAAAATTGATTGAGTTCTAGTTTGAAGCTCTCGAATAATACTTGAAGTAAATAATTTTCAGTTGACAAGAACTTGGCGCTCATATGATATCATCTCCTTTCTAGGGAAATTGTTTAGAGGTGACATAAACTTGGCACTTATATGATATCACCTCCTTTCTAGGGAAATTGTTTAGGGGTGACATGAACTTGGCACTTATATGATATCACCTCCTTTCTAGGGAAATTGTTTAGAGGTGACATAAACTTGGCATTTATATGATATCACCTCCTTTCTAGGGAAATCGTTTAGAGATTACATAAACATGGGCGTAGGAAAGGAGGGCAGGGGGGCAGATGACCTCTCCCCTAGAAATCACCAAAAGTATGCAGCACGGAAGAGACAACTTAGATTTACACTAGATAAAATTATTTTTGGAAGCAAAAAGTCATCAAGTACCGAAATACGATAAATGCCACATTTTGCCCCTAATCGAACAGCCCCACTGTGAACAATCAGATGTAACTGTGGCAAACTTGTCGTATTGTTGAATCGTATTTGGTAAATTTGGGGAAAATTCAAAAAAATTAACAAACGTATATTTCCATCTGTTTTTTTTTTTTTTTTTTNTTTTCATTTTTTTTTTTTTTTTTTTTTTTTTTCGGCTTTCCGTATATTTTTCCATTGTAAAACTCCTGCTGCTAGTTGAATTTTACCGGTTTGGCACTTTCCTTTATCGATATTACCTTGCATTTGTCAAGCCCAAACTACATACATATGTCTCTGAAAACTGTTCCACTATTCCGATTAGTTCATTCGGTTAATCAAGGGATACTGCGTATAGTTTCAATTTCAAGTCATCATGTATAACTGGTGTGAGATGGTGTTTTTACTTGTTTGTTCATGGTCTATCCTATTTTCGTTCTATTGAACATTTTGAAAAGCGAATTTAATGCTGGGCAAAACCACAATGGACTCAAGGAATTTCCCTGGTTATAGAAGTTTGTTTTGTTGTTAGGTGTATGGTGGTGTTCCAGGATTGCATCATTTGGTGAAGACGTTCCATCAATAGGGGTGGACTTTGTATAGTTGCAAGCCCTTGATCTTAATTAACCATTGATGGGGTACGCTGTCATAAGATTTCCGGTAATCCACGTAACAACAAGATCATTTTTTGGTTTTCTTCTAATTTTTTGGTGAAGTCATTCTCTGAGTATTAGGTACTGAGTCCATGATAAGTTGCTCTTTATATCCTTTTCTTGTTTTCTCCTATCGCATTTCGTAGATAACTTCTGTTGTAAGGTGTCTAAGAAGTCTTGTGGTACAGCATTGGGGCTATCTCTTGGTGTGTGGATTTTATATTTCTCAAATATTTTGCTCACCTTTTTCATCAACTTATTACCCATATTTCCATTTGTATATTCTATAAGTCTTGCCATCCCAGCTCTTTTTATTTTAACTTTAATTAGTCTCTTCTTCCACGCCGCCAGTTTGATTCACAATAGCTGCTGTAAATATACCAGGTCGTATAGATTAGTAAATGTTTGAATGCCTAGAAACTCAGGTATTATGTGTATGTTTAACGTATCAACAGTTTTTGCGAACTTGATTGATGTTTTCTGCTTTATGCGGGCTTTTAGTTGGATCCATTCCTTTGTTTTTAATGAGAGTGGTAGACAACAAGTCCTTGAGTTGTAGAGTTATCTCATCGTTGGCGTGTATTCTGTCATTGGTTGACTTCTTGAGTGTTGATAACTCTTGTGTTGTCACTTTAAGTTTCTGCCATTGTGTTGTTTTGGTTTGTTTCGTATGACGCAATTCCTTCCCTTTCCAACTTTACGCGCACTTCTTTCTTGATTTTCTCTAGAGCTTCATCGGTTAAATGTCTGTTGTTGACAATAGTTCGTCTTTGATCTGCAATTCTTTGTTCAGTAACTGTAAGATTGGGATATTCTACAACAAACGATTGGTGTAGTTTTTGGCGGAAAGCTGTTGAGTCCGTTTCGGGTCGTGTGATATAGTAATATGTGCGCATGATGTATGTGTTAATATCCTGGGTCCACTTCATACGCACTCGTGTTCTTCCTGCTAAGGTGGTTTCAGGTAATAAGACACTGCCTAACTGTCCAAAGCTGGGATTAAATAGGGATGTCAAAAAAACGCAGCAGAGTATTCCCCTGAATGTACTGCCCATTCTGTAATGATAATTATTAAATTTCTTGCAAATCTGAAAGAAAGCAAATTGTGATATTGCGGGTAACAGTGCGAGATACTATAACTATTATCTTTTGCAATACCAAGGATCTACAACTTCACGTGTCATCAGCAGTTAGCAGATTTAAGTACGTACCAAATTATAAGCTCTAGCACTTACTGTTCTCTTTTTAGGCAGGAGCCGCCAAAAAGTAGTGAATACCGCTAAAAACCGCCAACGATAGATCATGCTGCAGCCAACGTTGTGCACACTCAATAAATGCATAAAAGTAATATGAACAGGCACCAAATTTGAAGCTCTAGCTCTAATCGTTCACTTTTTAGGTGGGATTAATTAAAACCGCTAAAAAGCGGCAAAAAACCGCCAACCGAAGAGTCAATTTTAAGCAAAAGCTTTGCGGTTTCGGGTATAAACTTAACACACATATAAAATTTTAAGTCTCTAGCACTTACATTTCTTGAGATATCTGAGCGCACGGCAGTGCGCCAGGCCAAGTTCCAGAAAGCACCGGTGTATCTTTACACGAAGCAATTCACCAGGTTTTTCACGCCGTCAGATATCCGGTTCTACAGGGGATAGATCTTTGAAGTTTTGAACACACATTCCGTAGTATAGTACAATACTGCAGGATAAATTTAAGTTAATGCTAGCCCGGGCGGGAGATAAGTAATTTCAAAGTTTGCACTTCTGGTTAGTGACTGACATATTGACTGATTCACTCATCATCATAAGTTTCAGGTACTTCCTGTATACATAGAGCGCATATCAAAAGTATAAATCATTATTCTATGAAGGAACCTTAGTCCACTATATAGGTTCTAAGTGCAGAACCGTAGATCCGATTTTCGTGTTAAGGAATCCTCGTTAAAAATTACATTGAAAATCACAATCCTTTTTATTTTCTGACATACTGGGAGGATATGTCAGCCATAAGTCGAAATTCCCATGTGAAATCCTATGGGACAACTAGAAAGTGCAAACCCTGTATAGGGATTCAATTGAGAATTTGTAAGCATTAGGTACTCCAAACAGGGCCAGAGATAATACAAGTATAATTTGGGTTTAAACTCTTTTGCAATCATTGCATGAAGTTAGCAATTGACAACCAAGTAAAGGGAAAAATCCGAAAATTTGAACTTTTAAACTCCAAAACGGTGTCGCTTTAGGGAAGACAATATACCGTATTGTAATGTAGTTTTAACTGATAAAACACTGAATTCTTGTATAGAGTTAGATATTTACATGCAATTAAGCAGGAAATAATTTATATTTGAACTTTTTCACTTCCGCTGCTCCAAAACGGTGAAATCTTGCATGAAGGTAGAGAGACTTAAATTCAAATGAATCCGCAAATTCAAACTCGTTAACTCTCAGTGTTATAACTTCAGGGAAGAAGATACACTATCCCCCCAAAAAACCACTTCGCGGTAAAAAGTTCCCGCCAAGTTTACCTACCCTAGTGTGAAAACGTCTCCTATTTATTTAGAAAATGAATATTTTTCTCATGGATATTATTTTTGAACTGCCGAACATCCTTGTTTCAAATTTCAGTTTTCTATTTTGGACAGAAATTTGATTTACTCAAGGAGGTTATTTTTGTACTGTGGAATATCCTTGTTTCTAATTTCAGCTTCCTAGCTGATCCTTATGTGCTATTTCTCAATTATGGATTTTTATCGGTTCCTACCTCTAGGTTGAACACGGCTACTATCGAGAAAAGATTATGTATTACTCAGGGGTATTATTTGACCACACATCAGTACTCTCAGGAGTATAATTATACACTTAGAATTAACTTAATTGATTCCCCATTTTTTTTTTTTTTTTTTTTTTTTTTTTTTGCCTTCTATAACTTTTTGGACAATAATGAAACATAGCAAGCATTGTTTATATCATTCTACCTTTTAAACGAGGTTCTATAAAATTTAAATGCTTATTAAAAACCAGCTTTTCGGCAAATAGTGGTAGTGGGGAGAACTTTTTTACGATGCAACCAAATGAGACATCTCCAATCAAAATCGGTTTGTAGATTTGGCTATAGCTATAGCCCCGTAAACGTCCAAGAAGGAGATCATGATGATGATGATGAAGACTAAGATAGTTTTAAAATGACACTTTTCAAATGTTTTTTTTCTCCGTTTTCCCGGAACTTTTTTTTTTCCAATATTCAACAACAACAATATTCTCTCCACATATTTTTACCGGGCTCCAGGGAGACCATAAAAGAACACTTTGTGACGTAAAGTAATATATTATCACCTGTGCAACGCTAATTAAGTTGTCGCGCTCCTCAATACTATGGGGTATAATAGGTGTACGAAGGTATCTCAGTTACCTAATATTTAAGACCCTACTTGGAAGATTCTTAACTTTGATGGGGAATTTTGTTAATTTCACTGAGCCAGTAGCACATAAAGCTGATGGCCATTTAAATGGATGAGGTCTATAGATCACTGAACCACTAGTAGTACATAAAGCTGTTGGTCATTTAAATGAATGAGGTCTATAAATCACTGAACCACTAGTACATAAAACTGATGGGCATTTAAATGGATGAGGTTAATAGTTCACTGAAACACTAGTAGTACATAAAGCTATTGGCCATTTAAATGAATGAGGTCTATAGTTCACTGAACCACGAGTAGTACATAAGGCTGTAGGCCATTTAAATGAATGAGGTCTATAGGTCGAGGGGTCTGTGTTAATTTTGTGTTAACGTTTTTCTATATTTCTTTATTTACGTGAATTTTGTTTGGGCTTACCTGACCTTTTTTCTTTTGTTTATTAAATTCGGTCTTTCAGTTGTGAACCTTTTTTATAATTTCAAGTAGGTCTCAAAAACATTTTTTATAAAGAATGGTGTGTTATTGGGGGGGGGGGGTCATGTAATTAGCATATGACACATCCATTGGACGATATTTAACAAAATGAGACACGCCATTTTTACCAATTTTTGCACCGAATCAATAATTTTGAAAAAAAAAATGGTACCAAACCCCCACCTTCTTTCTCTTGCCTTCCTTTTTTTTTTATCGAACTGTCCATTTTATCCATCTTTCTTGGCATTCATCACTCCCTTACAATTTTTTTTAAACAATTTACCCCAAACTGGCTCCTTAAGCAAATAAGTCTTCTTTACCTAAACTATAGATTCAGTTTCTGATCCCTCAACACAGTTTATGATCCCTCAACACAATACAGTTTGTATAAACTACATTGATTCCCTATTTCTTTTTAATTTACGCCCTCCCAAATAACTCCTATCCTCCTCCATATTCAAACTTTTCAGCTTATTTTGGGTAATAATGAAACATAGATCTTTTTCCATCAAAATTCGACTTTAGGATGAAAAACTATACGATTTTTGAATTTTAAATAAGTGCTCAAACCCACCTTTTTGAAAAATGGGGGTAGTGGGGGTTATTTTTTTAGCACAAAAATATCAGAAGGCACACCCTTACACAACATGCAACCAAATGAGACATCTCCGATCAAAATCGGTTCGGTAGATTTTGCTGTAGCCCCGTCAACATCCAAGAAGAAGAAGAAGAAGAAGAAGCAGAAGAAGATGGAAGATAAGACAGTAAAAATGACCATTTTGAAATGTTTTTTTCTCAGTGTTCCCGTAACTTTTTTTTTCAAATTGTTGATTTTATCTCATCATCTACCAATCCGATTATGAAATATTAAAAAAAAATCACTCCATATATTATTCTCGTGGCAGTGGAGAGAACTGAAAAGTGCACTTTGTGACGTGAAGTAATATATCACTTGTGCAACGCTCATTGTATTTGACTTGGCGGGCGGAGCGCTGCCGCGCTCCTCAATAACTGTGGATCAATATGATCAGGTGTTCACGTTAGTATTGTAGTCATTAATAGAAAAAAATATCTTAATCAATTATTTTTAAAAAAAGAAATTAACACCAGCCATCACATATCATAATTTTACGTTTCTGCAACAAACCGCTAAAAGATAAAAATCATTTTCAAAAAACAAAAGATTGGGGCCCTCCCCCCCTGGGGGGATGCCCAAAAACTGTACAGCAAATTTCCCTCATACCCTAAACATGTATACCAAATTTCGTCAAAATCGGATGAAAATTGTGGCTTGTATCGCGTAACATACATACATACATACATACATAGAAGTGCATTTCGGGATGTATATGAGAGTCAAAAGTGTAGTTCACTAACGTTCACAAATATTTCTGTTTTTATTTTCTTTGTGGTGCATATTACCTACTTTACTAATACTTTGGTGTTAGATCTTATTGGACATTTGGATCCCGTTTACACAGAAAGTTCCTGGTTTCCGATATGTTGTGTAATCGAAAAGAAGAAATGAAGAAAAAACGGCTAATTAATCAGTTACATATAATAAATCTTTACAAAAAGTATTGATATCTCACAAAAAAATTATCATTGAATAAAGGCCATGATCCACTCACTCAACCAAAAAAAATCCGCCTATGAAAGTAGTGATATCTATTATTGGGGCCAAGTATATTGTTGCTGCTGTATATCCCGCAATTATTAAATTTATAATTGCACGTTCTTCTGTCTCAATTATCTTAAAGTAATACTCTCTTAAAGTAATACACTTGGCCAGTTTGTAAAAAGGTAGTATTTCACAAATCCCCTTAGGAAAAACTGACCGAGTGTAAACTCTGTATTACTTTAAGAGAATTGAGACAGAAGAAAGTGCAATAATAAATTTAAGTGCGGGATATACAGCTGCAACAATAATCTTGGGCTCAATAATAAATATCGCTACTTTCATAGGCGGAATTTTTTGGTTGAGTAAGTGGAACTTGGCCTTTATTCAATGATAATTTTTTTGTAAGTAATAATTAGTATTACTTTACTGATGAGGTGGTGTGTACCTACTAGTTATTGGAGACCTTCTTCTCTCCCAAAGGTGAAAATATGACTGCTGAAAAATATTGAACACTTGTACAGTTGTTACTGCTTACCAACGAAATGATGTTGCCATCTGTAGCAGGGGCGCATATAGGTTTTGAACTGGGGAGGGACAACCACAAGCTCACGCTACTATGTACATAACAAAATGAGGTTGGCATCTGCAGCAGGGGCGCATATAGGTTTTGAACTAGTAAGGGACAACCACAAGCTCACGCTACTATGTACATAACAAAATGATGTTGCCATCTGTAGCAGGGGCGCATATAGGTATTGAACTGGGGAGGAACAACCACAAGCTCATGCTACTATGTACATAACAAAATGATGTTGCCATCTGTAGCAGGGGCGCATATAGGTTTTGAACTAGGAAGGGACAACCACAAGCTCACGCTACTATG
>CM022881.1:27618218-27628628 GCA_012654025.1 Pachypsylla venusta | reverse complement strand
CAAAACCTATATGCGCCCCTGCTACAGATGGCAACATCATTTCGTTATGTACATAGTAGCGTGAGCTTGTTGTTGTCCCTCCCCAGTTCAAAACCTATATGCGCCCCTGCTACAAATGGCAACATCATTTTGTTATGTACATAGTAGCGTGGGCTTGTGGTTGTTCCTGCCTGGTTTAAACCTATATGCCCCCTAGCAACTTCATTTTGTTGATGATCAGTAACAACTGTACAATTGTTTATAATTTTCCGGGAGTCATATTTTCCCCTTTATTGGAGAAGTTCTTCAATCACTAGTACAAGCCACATCATCAGCAAAAGGTAATTTTATTACTTATTATTCATTTATCCTGGATTTTGGTCAGGGGCGAGTGGGCACAATAAACCATCTTGTTTAAACATCACAGGACTTTCCTTATCTATAAAAAGCGGCTGAAATTTTGCGGCCAACCATATATTACACTTCGACCTAAATTGTATTTTTCAATTTCTTTTATGAAATTGATATGAATACTATGAATAGGCACCAAGTTTCAAGTTCTAGCTCTTTCCATTTTGGTTTTAGACAGAACCGCCACAAACAGCCTTCAACCTCTAATTAGCGGACAACAATATATTACACTTCATCCGAAATTGTATTTTTCAATTTCTGGTATGAAACTGATTGAATAGGTACCCAGTTTAAAGTTCTATTTATTACCGTTCTCATTTTAAGCACAATATACGAAAATCGCTAAAAAGCGGCACAAAACCGCCAAAGGTATATTTTATTTCAACCAAAATCTTATTTTGCCGTTCATGGCATAAAACAGACATACATACATACATACCAAATTTAAAGTCTCTAGCTCTTGTCGTTCTCGAGATATCTTGTTCACAGACAGACAGACCGCTTTCGTATTACTTCAGGGTACTCCTTTTACAGTCATGCCATTCCGAAAAAGTGAAAATTCGATCAGAAAATGTTTGCTCCGAATGGGATTCAAACCCATAACCTCCGAGAGTCAATGCTCTTAATAACTCGGCCACGGAGATCGGCTGGCGTGTGCTATCCTAGAGTCCATCAAAATTACTCAACAAAGTTCAACACATAAGAACTACCTCAAAATCATGACCAGCCATTTGAAAATTAAAAGTTCGAAACCGGGATTGGACAATATAAAGTTTTACACATACTTTCTAACCAACCACAGAATGGCCATGCCCCTCTAAAGAATAACAACATATAGACCAGGGGTTTCCAAACTTTTTGGTTGCGCGCCCCCTTTTCTNTATTGAAGCCAAACTTTGGGCGCGGGTACTTTGTCCCCCCCCCCCCTGGCAATGCACGTAATTGAATAGAGCTTGGCAATCCTAGGGTCAATGTATCGTTACCGGTTTTTAGCTATTTTCGTCCGCTTTTAGGCGGTTCGAAACTACTGACATGTTTTTTTAGATTAACGGTTATAAGAGGTGACCCAAATTTTGAGAAACTATTAACCTAAACCAATGTGATACACAGTTCCCCACTGAATAACAGGATATCAACGTTTTTAACATTTGCCTTTATTTCTGCAAACTTTTGATTGTTGTAGTCGATTTGCGATTTCATCAAAAGTTCGCAAAAATCGAACCAAGGGTAAAAACATGAAAAATAATTCTATTGATACATTTCATAAACATTTAATTAAATTCATACATTTAATTAAATTAATTGATACATTAAATTAAATATTCAAATTCAATGAAAAATAATTCTATATATACATTTCATAAGCATTTAATTAAATTGATTCATTTAAATAAATTAATTGAAATACATTTAATTAAATGTTCAATTTCAATGGAAAAAAAATCCTCTTGATAGATTTCATAAACATTTAATTAAATTGATTCATTTAAATAAAATAATTGATACATTTAATTAAATGTTCAAATTCAATCTATCGTATTTGAACAGTTCTTAGAACAAAAGACTTTATTCTAAGAAACCTACAGTTTTCCAATGCAATCAGCAGCAATCAAACCATTACAGACTTGTTCCTGCTGATTGATGATCCATTACTTGACTCATGGACCCCTCATTTTTTTCTCCGAAATGCGGACGAATTTCCGGACACTTGTTCACAAAATATTTTTGTCTTCTTTTGAGCTGAAAAGACTATTAGAACACTTTGTGTAATAATAATGTTTTTTTTTTTTTTTTAATTTAGAATCAAATTCAAGAGACCAAGAAATACAAGAACTAAGAAAGGCAGTGATTGAAAGAAGAATACAAGAGATAGCAAATGGAAGGGATAGTCTAAGGACCTTTGTTGAGTACTTGATCAATGAAATAACAGAGTTGCAGACACCAGGATGGAGTGAACCGTTTTTAGAATTTAAAGTATATGATTTGCTTGTAGAGATAACAAATGCACAGAAAGATATTTCGGTGACAACTAAACAAATGGAGCAAACAGCAAAGGAATTAGAACTTTTTAAAATCTCTCTTGATGTCAATACGGAGGAAAAAGTCAATCGAGCACTAACGGAAGTGGACTGCTTGCTGGATGAAATGACTCAGATTCAGACACAATTAACATATATGTATGAAGAAATACAAATAGGAAAAGGAGATGATGCACCTGAAGCGAAGGAATTTCTTCTTAATAGAAAAATGGAGAGATTTGTCGAAGAATATGAACAAATAGTGGAAGACTCTGCATACGAATTGAAAAGAACTGAGCTCAAGCAAAAAATCTTGGAGATAAACAAAGAAATCAAAGAATTAGAACAAGAAGACTCAAAGACACTTTTAGAAATGGAAAATCTAAAAGAAATAGAAGATATGAAAAAATTAATTAAAGGAAAAGAACCATTATGCTATAAATCCAAAGCCAAAGGAAAAGGAAAGTCCAAGGGAAAAGGAAAGGGAAAGGGAAAGAAAAACTAAAACATAAAATTATTAGAAGCATCATCCTCTAAATCCAAAGACAAAGGAAAAGGAGAAGCAAAGGGAAAGGAAAAACTAAAACATAAAATTATTAGAAGCATCGTCCTCTAAATCCAAAGCCAAAGGAAAAGGAAAGGGAAAGGGGAATTACTAAAACAAAAAATTATTAGAAGCATCATCCTCTAAATCCAAAGCCAAAGGAAAGGGAAAAGGAAAGGGAAAGGAAAAACTAAAACAAAAAATTATTAGAAGCATCATCCTCTAAATCCAAAGCCAAAGGAAAGGGAAAAGGACAGGGAAAGGAAAAACTAAAACATAAAATTATTAGAAGCATCATACTCTAAATCCAAAGCCAAAGGAAAGGGAAAGGAAAAACTGAAACATAAAATTATTAGAAGCATCATCCTCTAAATCCAAAGCCAAAGGAAAGGGAAAAGGAAAGGGAAAGGAAAAACTAAAACATAAAATTATTAGAAGCATCATCCTCTAAATCCAAAGCCAAAGGAAAGGGAAAACCAAAGGAAAAGGAAAAACTAAAACATAAAATTATTAGAAGCATCATCCTCTAAATCCAAAGCCAAAGGAAAGGGAAAGGAAAAACTAAAACATAAAATTATTAGAAGCATCATCCTCTAAATCCAAAGCCAAGGGAAAAGAAAACTAAAACAAAGGAAAAAAAAATACACAATGAAAAAAAAAACAGTTTTTACTTTCTCTTCCTCTGGAATGGCCTAAAAATTGTCTGACCAGAACCAAAACCGAAAATAAATATCAAACAGGGCTTTTCCTATTGCTTTTGGGACATACGAGTATTTTCACTATTTTTGGTATTTTTTTAATTTGGAGAAGTAAGCCATCGGCTCCAAAAAACTGGTATACGCCTCCACTCGGATCAATCAAAACACGGATCATCAAAATTGGTCCTGGGATCTTGGGGTGGGGCACTCTGACTAAAAGCTGCTAAACAGTGATTATAATGAGTCGAATAAGCCCTTTCTATTGAGGACATTATTTGTTTTGAATATTTTGCATGATCCCTGTCCGCTCCAGATATATTTTTTTTTTAATTTCATGTAAAATTATTTTTAAATTTCATATGAAATTATTCTTTTAAATCTGAACTTATTATTATTTTCAAAAAATAAAATTTTCTTGACTTTATGTAAATTTCTTTATTATTAACTAGCAGAGTACCCGAACTTTGTTTCGAGAATATGAGAGAAAAAATGATAAGAAATCTGACTCTTACATTAATAATGAATAGTATTGGGTTACGTTCCAAAAAAAAAAAATGCGTGTTGAAGTCTGTTGAAGTTAGGCTGGGACGCAGTCGTGTTGAAGTCTGCGCCTAACCTTGCGCACACTTCAACACGCATTTTATTTCTTTTGGAACCTAACCCAATACTACACCCAACGCGTTCTACCCAACAAACTTGGTGTTCAGTTCTGTTTAGAACAAGAGGAGTAGTAACGGGTTGTTAAGCTGTGTAAAACGTGTTGGGATTTTTTTTTTTTTTTGGAACCTAATCCAATACTACTCCCAACACGTTCTACTCAACAAACTTGGTGGTGTTTAGGTCATTTCTATGATTTTGAGTTGGAACAACCACTTCAATACCATTACATTTGAAAAGTTTGGTCGCTACATTTTAAGTGGTCCTCAACCACTTAAATTGTAGCGACAAGTCGAACCTCGAGTCTGCGCAAGGGTAGGCTGGGTCTGCGACCTTGCGCAGACTTCAACACGCATGTTTTTTTTTTGTTTTGTTTTTTGGAACCTAACCCAATACTACTCCCAACACGTTCTACCCAACAAACTTGGTGTTCATTCTATTAAATTTAATCGGCTCTGAAATATGGTATGGTTAGGTTCCATTTAGACTCGAAATGTGACGAAAAACTTTTCCTCACATATTTTAGGTTCCATACAAAATATTTCGAATGAAGTCCTCTTATGTGACGAAAAACTTTTCCTCACATATTTTAGGTTCCATACAAAATATTTCGTATGAAGTCCTCTTATGCGACGAAAAACTTTTTCTCACATATTTTAGGTTCCAAACAAAATATTTCGTATGAAGACCTCTTTGGAGAGTTTACAGTCGGTCGTACATAGTAGCGTGAGCTTTTAATTGTCACTTCCTAGTTCAAAACCTATATGCGCCCCAGGGGGGTCATTCCCATCAATTTTTCTATTTCTCTTACCGTTGTGGCTAAACAATGAGTATTGTCTAAGTTTTATTTTGGCCGTTTCCTGATTCGAACTTGTAACCCTCGAATGGCTAGTTACAATTTTACAAAATATGTCCTAAATGAAGGATAAAATTTTCTCGCTTTGAGTTGATTTGTTGTCGCGACAAAATTTAAGATATTGGACCGTGACTACTGGCCAATTTTCTGATTTTTTTTTTCAAAAATCGGAAAATCGGCCGTAACTTGAAAACGGCTCTATAAAAAACTTTATTGAACTCTGGTAATTTTTTGATATCTCCTACCGTTCTGGCCAAACAATTCCGGACAAACAAACACACATACATAGAACATATTTCTCTTCTATATACATATATAGATTATCTCTGCCTCCCATCCCATAAAAACAGTGGCTCGTATACGAGAGGACCTAAGGATAACCCCCTCCACACACACACCCAAGATTACATTCCCCTCGCTGCTATGTAATAAAAATACCATCTCTTCTCGCTGCATCTTCAAAAAATATGGAAATTTGAGTTGATTTGTTGTCGCGACAAAATTTGAAGAAATATCTCCTCTGGTTGAGACCCTGCATACAAGAAAAATTTTGAGAAGGGAATTATTGTCCGGCCCTGGTTTTGTGGAAAAAGTGTCAAATGGTGTCAAATCTTTTTTATGCTCCTCAATCTCAAACGGAAGTCTGGTGATACACTCAGGCCAAGTTAACTTAAAAAATATGTTTCATATTATACTATTAATTATATATAATCCCTGCTCCCCTCTAATAATTGTCCAAGTCTCGCTTCGCTAAAATGCCAGACTCAATACATAATATATTGAAGTGAATAGAGCATAATATGAGAGCTTGACCTCTAATATTATGATTCTAAGGTAAACATCTTGTATATAGTATATTATGATTCTAATGTAAACATCCTGTATATACACAGCAACACTTCCCCTTACTTTTATTTCTCCTTCTAGAAGATACGAGAACATTCAAGTTTCTTTACGAAGAATTTATAGTATGCGTAGAATGTGTACTGCGTATTTTACTTCCCCACTATTTTACGAGAACGTGTAGAAAGATGTAGAAATCTCTTTTATTCCGGATCGTTCTAGAAAATTGTTAGGAATGTAGAAATAGAGACGGCGAGTAGAAACCGAGTCAGTTTTAGTCAGTCTTAGATCGTTCAGAGAGTTATTTCGAGTGATTGTGAATTTGAGCCAACGATCATACCACGTTGAATACACCAGTTCCCGTCAGATCATTGAAGTTAAGGAACTTCGGGCGTGGTCAATACTTGGATGGGAGACCGCTTGGAAATACCACGTATCATTGGCTCTTTTTTCCGGCCCAACCCAGGCTGGGTGAGGTCAATGTGGGTAGATGGTTTGCAAGTTTCCAGCGAATGGAGGGTAAAACCCCCGTCTTGAATGATTAAAAAAAACCAAATTAAAAAAAATTTAAGAAGTTAAACAGTATACGAATTTTTGTTAATCTTTTAATTGTGTTTTATTTAATAAAGTGTTTTTCTTTTGTTGTGGGTTGACAGACACCAACTTTCGATTTTTAAATAGGAACCCCTATTTTTTATTTCATATTCAAATTTTACGTCAAATTCTACACACAATAGACTCCTCACTCGTTACTTTGATCAAACGGATCTCTGATCAAATCATGGACTTTTCTTCGGAATAAAAGTGATAAAAGCAAGAGTGTAACACATCAAATCAGTCAAGATTTGTATGCTGCTTCTCGTTTTACCATTGGTTTTTTAATTTTTTACACTTTTTATACCCAAAGAATGATAAAGTTACAAAAAGAATAATAAAGAAGGAACCCTGCATGACAAATCTTTTAATAAAAAGTTCAAAATAGTGATTAATTAATTTTCTATACCTTGAATGATACGTATCGGCTTGACCTGTTTCTTTTAAAGAGATTTCCATTTTAAGGACCTTGTGGGGCTCTGGCAGGGCACCTGACATAGATACGACCACGTGAGGCATTATTTTAGATAAAATGATTCCATAATTACTGATTTTAAATTTCATCAATATTGGTTATGTCGTTTGTATTATTTTTAGAAATTCGACCCCAAAAAAATATGTTCGGGGCACTGGGGGCGCCTCTTTCAGAAAAAGAAAAATATGGGTCGGGCTTTTCGACCAAAGATGATTTTTTTAGGACAAAAAATGTCCAAATTTTCTGTACGATAACAATACTTTATCTTCTATAGGAAAAGAAAGTAAAAAAGCCAGCGTCTATGGAACGTTGAATACACCAGTTCCCGATAGATCACAAAAAAAAAATCACAAAAACAGATGTCTTCAACTGGAAAAAGTTGTGTCTCCTGATTGCACAGCACTCGTACGCAGGGGCGTAGCGAGTGGGGTGTGGGGGGGGGGTGACATCCTCTTAACTTTCTCCAACATTTATCAGTCGGCAATTTGCGGATATGACATCCATAAAATGGTGTATTGTGATTTAAAAAATATATTTTCGGTTCATGGAGATCAAATGCAGTCGGCAAATTGCAGTGGTGAATCAACATTATCATACACATTACCCCCTCCCAACAGTTTCCACCCTCGCTACGCCCCTGGCCGACTAATTCCTCAGCTGCCGACTAATCCGTCAGCTGTAAGTGCTACTTTTGAAGCGTTGTCCGATTTTAATGAAATATGGTATGGTTAGTTTCCATTTAGACTCGAAATGTGACGAAAAACTTTTCCTCACATATTTTAGGTTCCATACAAAATATTTCGTATGAAGTCCGCTTATGTGACGAAAAACTTTTTCTCACATATTTTAGGTTCCAAACAAAATATTTCGTATGAAGACCTCTTTGGAGAGTTTACAGTCGGTCGTACATAGTAGCGTGAGCTTTTAATTGTCTCTTCCTAGTTCAAAACCTATATGCGCCCCTGCTACAGATGGCAACATCATTTTGTTATGTACATAGTAGCGTGAGCTTGTGGTTGTCCCTCCCCAGTTCAAAACCTATATGCGCCCCTGCTACAGATGGCATCATCATTTTGTTATGTACATAGTAGCGTGAGCTTGTGGTTGTCCCTCCCCAGTTCAAAACCTATATACGCCCCTGCTACAGATGGCAACATCATTTTGTCCCTGTCTGGTCTGAACCTATATGCCCCCCAGGAACTTCATTTTGTTGATGATCAATATGTAACAACTGTACAATTGTTTATAATTTTCCGGGAGTCATATTTTCCGCTTTTTTGGAGAAGTTCTTCAGTCTCTAGTACATGCCACATCATCAGCAAAAGGTAATTTTATTACTTATTATTGATTTATCCAGGATTTTAGTTAGGGCCGGGGGGGGGGGCACAATAAACCATTTGGTGTAAACATCACACGACTTTCCTTTTCTATAAAAGGCGGCTGAAAATTTGCGACCAACAATATATTACACTTCAACCTAAATTGTATTTTTCAATTTCTTTTATGAAATTGATATGAATACTATGAATAGGCACCAAGTTTCAAGTTCTAGCTCTTTCCATTTTGGTTTTAGACAGAACCGCCACAAGCGGCCTTCAAACTCTAATTAGCGGACAACAATATATTACACTTCAACCTAAGTTGTATTTTTCAATTTCTTGTATGAAATTGATTGAATAGGTACCCAGTTTAAAGTTCTATTTATTACCATTCTCATTTTAAGCACAATATGCGAAAATCGCTAAAAAGCGGCACATTACCGCCAAAGGTATATTTGATTTCAACCAAAATCTTATTTTGCCGTTCATGGCATAAAACAGACACACATACATACATACCAAATTTGAAGTCTCTAGCTCTTGTTGTTCTTGAGATATCTTGTTCACAGACGGACAGACAGACAGACAGACCACTTTCGTATTACTTCAGGGTACTCCTTTTACAGCCATGCCATTCCGAAAAAGTGAAAATTCGACCAGAAAATGTTTGCTCCGAGTGGGATTCAAACCCATAACCTCCGAGAGTCAATGCTCTTAATAACTCGGCCACGGAGATCGGCTGCCGTGTGCTATCCTAGAGTCCATCAAAATTACTCAACAAAGTTCAACACATAAGAACTACCTCAAAATCATGATCAGTCATTTGAAAATTAAAAGTTCGAAACCGGGATTGGACAATATAAAGTTTTACACATACTTTCTAACCAACCACAAAATGGCCATGCCCCTCTAAAGAATAACAACATATAGACCAGGGGTTTCCAAACTTTTTGGTTGCGCGCCCCCTTTTCTTCATAATGCTATCTCAATCAAAACGCTAATGTGTTGTTGAATGTTATCTCATTCAATTTTTCTAAAAATCATGTTCAATAATATTACTTTTGTAAAAAAAAAATGTGTACATACATTTTTACTAAATGATAATTATTCAACTCTTCTCGCGCCCCCTTGGCTTGCCTTCACGCCCCCCCCCTAGGGTAGCGCACCCCCCAGTTTGGGAACCTCTGATATTAAGTTTCCTTGTTCCAGTTCTCACTGGTTATATGATAATTTTACTGTAATTTGTTTTTATTTTTTTCAGATTTGCAAGAAATTCAATAATTATTATTACAGAATGGGCAGTATATTCAGGGGAATACTCTGCTGCGTTATTTTGATATCCCTATTTCATGCCAGCATTGGTGGTGAGTATAATAATAACGCCCCCCCCCCCCCAAAAAAAAAACNCCCCAAAAAAAAAAACAGTTCGTTTGCAAAACGTTTTTTTGCACGTTTTGCAAACGAAGAAAATGTTCCTTCACGAAAAACATTAAATTCAAGTGGTTCGTTTCTCCCACAAAAAAAAAAAAAAAAAAAAAAAAAAAAAAAAAAAAAAAAAAAAAAAAANAAAAAAAAAAAAAAAAAAATCTCCTGAAAATTAATAAAGGGAAGGTAAATTAATCGGTTAAATTTTCTGTGCCGAGTTTTCAATGCCAAAACACAATTTTGAGGTCACCAGAGCCCAAGTCTCGCGTATTAGCCATTGGTCCATGTGTGTGGCTGTGGGTCTGTAAATAAGAACCGTAAATGCCGGGGACTTGAATTTTTATGTGTATGTCAATTTTATGCCAAGAACGAGCAACGAAGCTAATCCCGCCTGAAAATAGAACGGTAAGATCTAGAGCTTAAAATGGAGCCTATGTATATTGCTTTTACTCATTCAATGCGCAAAGACATTTTTGGTTGAATTAACCCTAGCATTGCCAAGGGGAGGGGGGGTACAAAGTACCCGCGTTTTAGGAAAAAGTTTGTAGTAATCAAAGTATGATACTTATTTTAATGAGACCTTTAATAATT
>CM022881.1:27587975-27613566 GCA_012654025.1 Pachypsylla venusta | reverse complement strand
CATCAAAAAAGGGTCCTGAGATACTTAGTGCTTAGGGCATCACATCCTTTAAATCCGGCACTGATAATTATGTTACCCAACCAGCATGATAGTTACCCAACCATACCACCACCATTACTTTCCCCGATGAACGTTGCTTAACTTAAATGATCTTACCTGAACTAGTGTATTCAACGTGCAATAGACGTTGGCATCTCATATAATTTATCTTGTCCAAAATCCAGATCTATTCACGACTGTCATGCTGGTAATCTTCTGAAACATTGAAATTCTCGCACGATTCTTAATAGTTTATTCCATCTGTTTCAGTTTGATTGTTTAACTGGTTGACAACTTGTTGAATTGATCTCACGGATCGTAAATATTCTGCTAATTGTATAGCCGCCGGAACGTCTCCCATTAGAAGAAAGTGTTAAAAGATGTCATTAGTGTCAGGAAATATACATTGTCCTCCCGTGTCAGATACCTACCTGTGTGACGGGGGGCTATCTTGGATTTCAATCTCGGCTCGTATCTGCTTTGACTAGATGTACTTATGCAGTATACAGGGTGTATTATTACCTTATGCAAGAATGTAGTACTCTAGAGTCCCTAGCCTTTGCTGCTTTTTAGAGGTTTTCAGTATTGCTGTCTAAAAAGAGAATGATAAGAGCCAGAGACTCGTTATTTGGTATGTATGTCACGTTTGGAGTCTCAGTAAGCTTCGAAACTTTTGGGTGAAATCAAATATACAGCTGGCGGTTTTTACCGTTTTTTTTAGCGATTTTCATTAATCCTGTCTAAAAGGAGAATGGACTTGAAATTTGCTATGTATTTTAAATTTAGGGTCTAATTACGCTCACGCCCCAAATTTATTTTGGAGGGTTTTTTTTTAGCCAGTAAAATAATAAACCCATGTGTCACATTGGCAGAGTTTTTATATAGAAATTATTGCTATCGCTTTAGTTTTTCCTCTGATAATAGATTTGTACTTACAGTAGAATCTCAATCATTTCCATATCTATTATTTCACCCGAAAAAATCCGAGTTTTCTTTCTTTTTTGGACACCATCGTTGAAATAATCGAGGTTCTACTGTAGTTTCAACATTCTCTCATTTCACAGCGCGGTCCGCGGTGCGGTTCGTAAGTCCTGCGCTTCGCGATTTTATCCCTGCACCGCACCGCACATTTTGGCGCTGTGCGATTCTTTACTTTGCACCGCAAATTGCGGTGCGGTTCGGAGCCAGAAACCGCACGCGTTGAGAAGTCTGATCCAAAGCGCTCATTCAAAGCGCTAATGTGCTGCTGAATTCTATCTCAATCAAAACACTAATGTGTTGCAGAATGCTATCTCATTAGATCGTGTCAACTCGTATTTTATCTTAACAAGTGTTGCACTCTATGTGGGTATAATGTACTTAGATCGTGTCAACTAGTATTTTTTATTGTACCCATTAATTGAGGCTATGCGAGTAAAAGGTACTTAGATCGTGTCAACTAGTATCTTTTTATTGTACCCATTAATTGAGGCTATGCGAGTAAAAGGTACTTAGATCGTGTCAACTAGTATTTTTTTATTGTACCCATTAATTGAGGCTATGCGAGTAAAAGGTACTTAGATCGTGTCAACTAGTATTTCTTATCGTACACAGTGTTTGACGCTATGCGAGTAAAAGATTGCCTTCACGCCCCCCCTCCCCAATGGGTGCGCGCCTCCCCAGTTAGGGAACCTAAGCAGGAAATTATAAAATACCTAGATCAAATTATAGTGGTGTAACCTATATTATACACCATACTGTGGCTATCATTTAAAAAATGAAAATTGTTATTGTAATGATAGAGTTATTACTTTTATTTACTTACTTTTAGATAATATTATTATTTTTATTTATTGAAAATTATTGTAATATTAATTGTAATCCCTCTCTTTAGAAGATAGTGTCTATCTTACGGGGAGAACCTCTCATTATTTTTTTATGTATAAAATAAATAAAAATGCTTTAGTGACACATTATTACCAATAAATGCATTTTATGTACCCCCCTCCCCCTAAAATTTTACCCTGACTCCGCTCCTGGTGTTGAATAATGAAACTATGTCGGGATTTCGCTTTACGAGTATCAAGTACCTAGATCGACTCAAATCGTAATTTATCGTATCAAGTGTTCGAGGCTATGTGAATATAAGGTACTTAGATCGTGTCAACTCGTATTTTTTATCGTACCAAGTGTTTGACGCTATGCGAGTAAATCGTGTCAACTCGTATTTTATCGTAACAAGTGTTCCACGCTATGTGAGTATAAGGTACTTAGATCGTGTCAACTCGTGTACTCGTTTATCTAAAGTTAAATACATGACATTTACCTAACGTTAGTCTGTTAATCTTGATATAAACACCTGTACTAGTCTACGATTCAAAACTATGCTGGGACATTAATTCCGATTTTTTTTTACTGTAAAATTTATACTGGATCAGTCAAAAGCTGGGCATTTAGGTATATCTACTATTAGCAATAACTAAGTGGTGGCTATACTCAGGGCCGGGGGAAAAATTATTCTTTCATCTAAAATCACCGCATGGGCAGTAATAAAAGTAAAAGTATAGGCAATTCACGTAGTTGATGTGAAAAGGCGTGTACGCTTCTTCTTGGCAACAAATAATTCGATTATCAGATGTTAATGTTTACGAAATATACCAATATTTATGATTGCTGTACAAGCTGAAAGGTCGCACTTTATTTTAAAAGCAGTGTCCTGCAATAGCCATTGTCCCACTATCGCTAAACTTCTGATTTTGTGTGTTTGAAAATTTTTCAAAACTTTTAAATTGATTTATTTATTATTCAGAAGAAAAAAAACTTGAAAAAATTCAATGTGATAATTTTCTCACCGGGGCCTGGGGGGATTCCCTCCATTCTCTCCCCCCCTCTCGCCGGGCCTGGCTATAATGGTAAAGTCCACAGCATGACGAAAGATACATTCTAGTCGTAAATACTCGTAGACGTCGGATTCTGAGAATTGGATCTGAAACTTATGTGTGTAGTAACTTCGTTTCATTAACCCGTGAGTGGTCTCCTATAGGGAATTTTTCTCACACTGTCGGACAAAAACGCAATAACTTGGTAATTATTGGCTCCAACTTGTCGGGTTTCTCAGTAGCTGTTCAAAATATGATTACTTTGTGCTCACAAAAATTTTCCGACATAAATTGCATTTCAGTTGCCTGAGGGCAGTCGATGTGAGAATTTTTCACATTTTTTCGTCGAAATATTCTCGTCTTTTGTGTGGCCATTTATATAATTTAAAATTTAACTTATTTAATTACATTTAATTAACTAATTACTTTAATTACATATTAATGTAAACATACAGTCTCAGTAGCTCAGTTGGTAAGAATGACGGATTCGTAACCAGGAGGCTGTTGGTTCGAATCCAAGCGAAGACAACAAATTTAGTAATAACATGGGGAAGTGCATTGTGACAAAGCATTAGCTTCAACACAAATAAATTCCTTACATATTAATGTAAACATAATAACGACCTAAATAATTAATTATTTAAGTACATTTCTAACATTTCATAAAATAAAATAAGAAAAAAAAAAAAAAAAAAAAATATTATGCAGGATGTTTCTAAACATGGGAAATCGTTGTTACGGGTGATTTTCGAGTTCAAAATAAGACAAAGATATAANTCAGTTATTTTCTTCGAAAAGAAAGGAAAACACAGCAAAACCAGGTGTGAGAAAAAATCTCTACAGTAGACCGATGGCGTTCTGCGGCGGAACGCGACCACTCACGGGTTAAAGTAAAATAAGTAAAAAAAGAAATGAAAAACTTCTATTTAAATATTTAATCATTATAATAAAGGAATGTCTTTGGTGACTTTAGTTTCTTTTTTTTAATTTGGCTTAACGTCTCTTTAACATCTATTGGTCATTTAAGACGGGGGTTTCACACTCCATTCGCTGGAAACTTGCAAACCAGCTACTCACATTGACCTGACCCAGCCTTGGTTGGGCCGGAAATATAGCATCACGAAAGCGCGAATCCACGTGGACACCCCTAACGAACAACCTCGCTGGACGTTGCTTAACTTCAGTGATCTANTTTTTTTTTTTTTTTTTTTTTTTTTTTTTTTTTTTTTTTTTTTAATTCTCGTCGGATCGTCTTTTTCTAACTTAGATAGAAATTATTTTATTTTCATAGAAATGAAAATAGAAATATTTAGGTAACTACCTATATTAGCCACTGTGCAATCTGTGCATGGCACCAAGAATACACCATTCTTGTAGGATCATTACTGACGACGCGACGTACAGTAAGGGTGTACTTGATGGGGTGACGAACCTATTTGGGAGCCCTCGAGATGCTGGCTATTTCAGGACCCAAACTAGACTATGGGTGAGGCAACCACTTGATGTATTTCTATTAAGCGCCCTAACATTGGCTGACCTTGAAACTTCGTCTGATGCTGTATGCAGTGTTCGAGGTACGTAATGTGTTTTGAATAACGCACCAGAACGACTGGAGTGGCGCAAGGCCCGACGAGAGGGAGGAACGTGGATTCTCCCCCGTTCTCAGACCCGAGATTTTCTAAGAGATCCGATGAGAAAAATATCATAATGAAAATTTTCAAGTTGTTTTCTGAATTATAAATAAATCCACATAAAAGTGTTGAAAATTTTTCAAACACACAAACTCAGAAGTTTAGCGATAGTGGGCTAATAAGGGGCAATGGCTATTGCAGGACACTGATTTTAAAATATATTGCGACCTTTCAGCTTGTACAGCAATCATAAATATTGGTATATTTCGTAAACATTAACATATGATAATCGAATTATTTTTTGCCAAGAAGAATTACTGGCCATACGGGAATTTTAGATGAAAGAATAATAAAGGGCACCGTAAATTTTTCCGCCCGGCCTGGATTTTCTGTCTACGGCCCTGTCAGATGCAGTTTGAAGTGTTCGAGTTACGAAATGAGTTGTTCTCTAATCAGTTTTCAATGATGCGACAGAACGTCTGGAGTGGCGCAAGGACATGAAATTTAGCCAGAAATAGAGCGAAAATCAGCTGGAAAACATTGAAAGTATTCAGACGAAAGTCGCAAATCGGTGGAGAGCGAGCCACACTCTTGTCGGTCAGCATGTCAAAATGACTATGTTGCCTTCCACTTCAGACTTTATTTTTTGCAAAAAGAAACTACTCTGCTTCAACAGGCTCCTAATATGGCCGCTGCGACTTCAGTCAATAGGCCATTAAAAGGTCAATTCATCAGACATCAAGAGAGGACATAATGACTGCAAAGATAGCTGAACTAAAATAATTTTCAAACAATGGCGGCACCGCCAAGCGATGTGCGTGGAGTGCGCCAAGGTTGCCACCTTGAGGGTGATCAGGTTTCCAACGCTCCAAGAATGCCAGATTTTATTCACTGACTAAAGTTCGGATTAGCCAGCGTCTATGGCACGTTGAATACATCAGTTCCCGTTGGATCACTGAAGTTAAGCAAAGTCCAGCGATGTTGCACCATGTGTGTGTCCACGTGGGTTCGCGCCCTCGTGATGTTGGCTATTTTTCCGTCACAACCCAGGCTGGGTGAGGTCAATGTGGATAGCTGGTTTGCAAGTTTCCAACGAATGGAGGGTAAAACCTCCGTCTCGAATGACCAATAGATTTTGAAGAGACGTTAAGCAAAAAAAAAAAAAAGTTCGGATACTTTTCTAACAAACTTCGCAACTATGCAAACATTCGAATTAGCCTCTAGTTAACCCTGTAGTTGCAGAGTTTGTAATATGTCATTGTTGCAGTTGTGGGGACACCATGTCCCAAGTGTTTGATTTAACTCAACATGTTGTCCTGACTAATGTCCACTTGAGCTTGTAGTAATATAATTGGACGTTTTCAAACCGATAAAAATCTTTAGGCCTTCAACACTGTAAGCACTAGAATTAGATTTATAATAGAAAATATATACTTGACTATGTAAATGAAGATATAATATATTAGCCGGTGTCCACGACTCCGGACGCGTCCATTCCCGTTGCTGAACAATTCCTCCTAAAAATCTGCATTAACATGGATCCAAAAGTAGATTTGATTTCAATCAAGGTTATCAGTGATTCGTCGTTGCACAAGGCGGATCCGGGGGGGGGGGGGNAGGGGGGGGGGGGGGATTTTTTTCATTGAAACAAAAAGAAGCACATTCTGGTATGATTTTCCTAATAATTTGTCTATAAAGTTTGTACTAAAATGTATATTTAAGGTCCATTTACACTGCCTGAACATATACGAGCATCGAGCATTCGTGATCGTTCCTCGACAGTTTTCGACGAGAACGAACACAAACGAGCATTCTGTTCACACTGCTGGAGCATTTCTGGATGTGTATCCTTATCCTTCAACAGCGAAGCGAGAACTAGATTCATAGAACATCATTCGAGGAATCCCGGGGTGTTTACACAGAGCGAGCGGCGAACGAGCATCCCTTTAATGATTCGTCAGAAAACCGACATCGCGTGGATCAAACTCGAGCCCGAACGAGCATACGCTTCGAACATGATCGGCTCGCGGCGATTGTTTACACTGCCTGAGCCTCGGAAGAATGCTCGGGCAGTGTAAATGGGCCTTTAATTATTAAGAACAAAATTTAGAACGAGAACGTATGCATATATTTTCATTGAAACAAAAAAAAACACATTATGGTATGATTTTTCTAATAATTTCTGTATAAAATTGTACGAAAATGCATATTAATTAATAAGAATAAACTTTTGAATGCGAACATATGCATATACAAATTCATTCACTAATAGAGTGTATTGTGATTGCATTTCTTGGGACTGATCAGTATAAATCTGGTTTACACATCAGAGGAGACGTGTCCATGTGTATGGGTCCTACGCGGAGTTCTTTTCCAGCAGTTGACGGTATGCTAATCGGAACCTAACTTTTCTCCGGAGTGTTTACCGTTTGCTCATATTTTCCGAGCACATATCTCTGTTGCTATCGATGCGCACATTACGTAAGCTTTGGTTATACGATATCGCCACGAAGTTTATTAGCTGGATCGTAGGCGATCGTAATCGTCCCCACCTCACCGCTCACCGATCGCTCTGTATGCGTTGGTATATCAAATTTCAAGTCCAACTTTCCTAAGATATATTGTTCTTAGTCATAGTCAACCACTTACACGGCCCGAGATTTGAGTTCTGGGCCTGGGGAACTCGAAACGTTTTTTGTATATGCCAACTGTATATTCGATTTCCGCCAAAAGCTTATTTTGCCGTTCATAGCATGAAACTAACATACATACCAAATTTCAAGTCTCTAGCACTTGCCGTTCTTGAGATATCTTGTTTACAGATAGACAGAGAGACACACATGGACCAATGGCTGAAACTCGAGATTTGGGCTCTAAGGACCCCAACGTGTTTTGGCATTGAAAAGTCGACATCGAACATTTCAGCCATTACAATACTTTCCTTTTTATAGGATAAGGAAGGTAAAAGCGCTCTTTTCAAGGAAAAAAAAAATGAATTTTGAAAAATGTTTTCCTATTACTTATTCTTCATGAATTAATCTCAAAATAAAAACATGATGCTGAAAAAAAATCTTTTTTTTTTTTTTTAAGCGAAAGAGGAAAGCAATTTAAAAATGCTTAAATAATAAAATTAAAAAGTTGATTTAATGTTTTGGATTAGGAAGAGCAAAAAAAAAAAGGTTTTACTTAGAAAGTGTGTGACAGATTGTCTTAATTGTACCTATCAAAATTTGAAGGTGATTTACAAGAATTAGAGCTGTAGACCTCACTTCAGTGGCGCAACCATGATTTTCATTCGGGTGAGGAAAGAGGAAGGCGTTCATTCAACCTGTTATTTTCAATNGGGATTTAACTTTATGTCTCTTTAACATCTATTGGTCATTCAAGATGGGGGTTTTACACTCCATTCGCTGGAAACTTGCAAACCAGCTAACCTTTTTGACCTCACCCAGCCTGGGATGGGCGGGAAAAATAGCTAGCATCACCTACGTGGATACCTACATGGCATAACCTCGCTGGACATTGTTTAACCCCAGTGATCTAATAGACCTTGGCTTAAAAAAAAAATTAGTTTGGTGGTGTGAAGGGTGCACATTAGGTTACCTGAAACAACTCCGCTGAAAAATATTTCGGATCCAAACGATATTAATTCATGTAAAATTCAGTCTGGTACATTAAATTAATGCTAAAAAAGACGCGTTTCGAAGTCTGAATTTTGCATCTCATGATGCTATATGAGGTCTGTAGTGTATCGTACACCACAAGTCAATTAGTGATTTAGATTTGGTATTTTGATTAATTTCCACCCCATAGAAACAGATTTTTTTCTCTTCTTGTATTTTTTTTCCATTTTTTATTTTTTTTTCTCTTCTTGTATTTTTTNTCATCTTGTATTTTTTTCTCATCTTATATTTTTTTTCTCATATTGTATTTTTTTTCTTCTCATATTGCATTTTTTTTTGTCATCTTGTATTTTTTTCTCATATTGTATTTTTTTTCCATCTTGTACTTTTTTTTCTCATCTTGAATTTTTTTCTCATCTTGTATTTTTTTTTTCTCATCTTGTATTTTTTTTCTCATCTTGGGTATTTTTCTCATCTTGGATTTGTTTCCTCATTTTATATTATTTTTCTCATCTTATATTTTTTTTCGCATCTCGTATTTTTTTTCTCATCATGTATTTTTTTCTATTCTTGTATTTTTTTTCTCATCTTATATTTTTTTTCCTCATATTGTATTTATTTTTTCATCTTGTATTATTTTTCTAATCTTGGATTTTTTTCTCATCTTGTATTATTTTTCAAATATTGTATTTTTTTCTTCTCATATTGTATTTTTTTTGTCATCTTGTATTTTTTTCTCATATTGTATTTTTTTCCCATCTTGTATTTTTACTTTATCTTCCCTTATACGAAGTAAAGGTAAGTAAAGTATTGTAACGGTGAAAAAAAAAATATAAAAAAAATCGCATCTTGTATTTTTTTCTCATCATTTTTTTCCTCATCTTGAATTTTTTTTCTCATCTTGTATTTTTTGTTCCCATCCTGTATTTTTTTTTCTCTCATCTTGTAAAATTTGTTCCCAAATGGCAGGTTCTGCATTCTAATAAATAGTTTCCTTGTGATCTGTATTTTCAACAGTACATTTTTTATTGATCGAAAAAATTGAGATCCATTTTTAACTTCACAATTTAACTTTATTTGTCTCTTTGTCTGTTCCATCCTCAAAATAAAATCTTGTCCGATTTTGATGAAACGTAGATTTACGTTTATAGAATTTGCTAATTCGATTGGAGACGCAGACAGGGACTCATGTGGTCCATTTCATTTGACGAAGATCTACATTTTACGTGGTACTAAAAATTCGATTCAATATCAGCTCTATGAAGAAGCAGCAATTTGAATAAATTACCCCATTTTACTTTAGAGGGGAGGGGAGGCTTAGATCAACAGGTAGCCTGTTTCACATCCAACAACTGTACTACTAGAAATGTGCCAACCGCCACTGGAGATGTGAAATTAAAGGACAAGAATAATGAAAGAAAAGTGGTGAGGAAGCTGAGGTCGTGCAAACGAGGAAGTAGAAAGTGGGGGGGGGGGGGGGATAGCGAAGAAGAAAAAATAATAATTTAAATTTTATAAAAATAAATAAATCAAAACTGAACCACAGATGGTGTGACAGATTATGGAAAGAAAATTGGCAGTTCCGGGAATAAAAGTAGACCTCATCCAGTCAATTTGTCCGAGTGTGAACCCAATGATCACTCACAAAAATAAATTGAAACTCCGTACCGCCAGCGCTAATAAAAGGTCTCATATCTAGATCTAGGTATTTATATTAATCTATTGACTTTGGCGAAAGCTAAATGTATAGCAGGGGTTCCCAAAGTTTTTGGTACCGCGCCCCATTTTCTTGAAATGAAAGGCTCCCACGCACCCCCTCCCCTTTACATTATAAATTATGAATGGGTATGGGTGTTGCTGAGTGTTATCTCATTCAAAACGCTAATGTGTTAATAAAAGGGACAATGGCTATTGCAGGACACTGATTTTACAATATAGTGCGACCTTTCAGCTTGTACAGCCATCATAAATATTGGTATATTTCGTAAACATTAACATCTGATAATCGAATTATTTGTTGCCAAGAAGAAGCGTACACGCCTTTTCACATCAACTACGTGAATTTTCAACTTTTACTTTTATTACTTCCCATACGGTGATTTCGGATGAAAGAATAATAGAGGGGCCCGTAAATTTTTCACCCCGGCCCGGATTTTCTGTCTACGGCTCTGCAGAAAAGAGTGAAAAAAAAAAACAATGTTAAAAAATTGTAATATTAAAATTGTAATCCACAGAAAGAAAATAGGAGACTTCTAATTGAATTTATACTCAAAAGTGTGCATAAAGGAATGTGGCAGGGGAAGAGATATAGGAGTGGGGGGGGGGAGAGATGTAAGGCTAAGGGTTTCTGAAATGGGAGGGGAGAAAAAAGAATATTAAAATGTCGACATATTAGATCTAAATAAATAATAATATACAAATACGACTTTACAAATTATTCTCCAAAGGGTAGAGAGTAGAGAGCGGTTTTCCTTCACAGATCCCCTCACATTCTACACTAAAAAAAACTCCTTGTGCTATACATGCGCGGATATGGGCGAGAACCCGGCGGGGGCACGTGGCTCCCCAGTTTTTTTTTTTTTTTTTTTTTTTTTGCGGGCGGAGTTTCTCCAATTTCATTATACCTAATTATAATTAGGTATAATGTTTTGTATAATGTTAGAATTTTGAGAGAAAAAAAATCAAATGATTGGTGATCCTCTGTGTCTTTTTTCCCATTGAGTGCATTGGGGGGGGGGGGGNGCGTGGGGGGGGGGGGGCACGGGCCCCCAAATAATTTCCAATCCTGGAACTAAATAGAATTAAGTAAATAAAAAGTTTTACTTTTTCTCTGTCATCCGTCACATCACTTTTTTTTGTCATACCGCTTATAAAATCACTTATCACCCTTATGAAAGGTATTTGTGGTAAGCTCTACAGTTTTTAATAAATTAGGTATCTTACATGGATAAACATTGCATTAAAAGTATTGCCCAGGACTGGACCCCTCGGTCTATAGGTTAAGAGTCCCTCAACTTCCCCCTCCAAATTTTCTATTAGGTATATTGTGCAATTGTGCCCCCCCCCCAAAAAAAAAACAAGAGGGCTATATCCAAGCATGGTGCTATAACAATTAAATTCTCTCCAAAAGAACACAGCAGTTGATTTAAAGCAGTTCTTTAGAATGCACAATTTTTGGTTTATTATTATTATTTTTTTAATTTTGCTTAATGTCTTTTTAACAGCTATTGGTAATTGAATACGAGGGTTTCATCCTCCATTCGCTGGAAACTTGCAAACCAGCTACCCACATTGACCTCACCCAGCCTGGGTGGGGCCGCAAAAAAAGAGCCAACGATACGTGGTGTTCCCAAGCGGTCACCCATCCAAGTACTGACCACGCCTGACGTTGCTTAACTTCAGTGATCTGACGGGAACTGGTGTAATCAACGTGGTATGATCGTTGGCTTTTTGGTTTATTATTTTCTAGAATAAACCTTTGGAATTGTCTCTGCCAAATGCCAATGTGACGCATGGGTCTATTAAATATCCCCTCCCACTAAATTTCTGGGATATAATTAGACCCTAAATTTGATACACATAACAAAGTTCAAGTCTCTGGCCCTTACCATTCTCTTTTAGACAGGATTAATGAAAGTGTTGCCAGATCTCAAGTGTTGCCAGATCGAATGCTACGTTGCCAGATCTCATTAATTTATTTCCAGAGCATGGATGAACGATATAACGAAATTAGATGTAATTTGGTATGGAGATAGACTAAACTTTAGGAAAGGACATAGGCTACTTTTTATCGCGAAAAAAAGGGGGTTGGAACTATAAACGGCCATGCCTCTAAGGCGCCAAGCGATGCGGGCGTATTCTGCTAGTCTTCTATAATAAAACTCAATGTAAAACTCAATATAAATATATATAATGTGTGTATGTATCACTAATTCTATAGCCAGAACGGTAAGAGATATCGAAAAATTGTTGAGAATGGACCCCCCCGCCCGAAACCATAGGCTAAAACTCAAGGAAAAATATTAATTAAAAAATGTCGAACCGTTTTCGAGTTACGACCGATTTTTGACCAAATTTAGCCGATCATGGTCCGATATCTTAAATTTTGTCGTGACAACATATCAACTCAAAGCGAGAAAGTTTTAGGTGGCCTTTTAAGCATTAATTTGGAACATAGTTTGCAAAAAACGGTCCAACCGTTTTCGAGTTATGGCCGTTTTTCCGATTTTTGTAAGGGGAAATGGGGAATCATAGAATATTATTAGCTTCCGATTTGTGAAAGGGAAATCATAGAATACTATTAGCACGGGAACGGCCATGCCTCTAGGGTGCCAAGCTATAGACGGTAGCGAAGCACGGGCGAAACAGCTAGTATAACTATATTAGTCTCTCTTACTTGCAATATCTAATTTGTTGCCTCTGAGTGAACCCTGAAAGTCTCCTATTGAACACTACTTGTTACAAAGTTTATTCCTTGAAATATTAGAAACCTACACAATTTAACTGCCTCGAAAAAAAAAAAAAAAAAAAAAAAAAAAAAANAAAAAAAAAAAAAATCACTGTCGTACATTTGAGCGTTCTGATTAAATTTTCTTTTTTATTTTTACATAAAATTTTATGTTTGTTTTTAATTTGGGTAGGTATTATTTTTTTATGAAGTTTTCAAGGTAGGTAGAGATAAGTAATGCCGTGAAAATTATGTGCCATCTTTTTTTTTTTTTTATGTTTCCCAATGTCTACATTATTTTGTATTCTTTTTTGGCATAGTTTTTGTGAGTGAATTTTTCATTCAGTTGTAGCGTTTGATTTTGATTTTATCTTCCACATTTTAACCCTAGCATTGCCAAGGGGGGGGGGGACAAAGTACCCGCGTTTTAGCAAAAAGCTTATAGTAATCAAATTATGATACTTATTTTAATGAGACCTTTAATAATTGTCACAAACAATATTTTCCATCATAGTATATAAAAATATGTATGTTCTAAGCCTTCTAAGGGATGATATTGAAGCCAAACTTTGGGCGTGGGTACTTTATCCCCCCCCCCTTGGCAATGCATGTAAAAATCTCAAAATCTCCAAAATCTCCTTAAATTTTACATTCTATCATGATAAATAAGTCATGATAGAATATAAAAGCTACCATAAACTTTCTAAAGAGTCTAAAATGTCTAATTATGTACCACCTGCAAGAAATAAGTGTGTGTAAACACTGTCAAAAGACATTTGTCTGTGTGGGATTTCCTTGGGTCTAGCAATTTTTTTTTTTTACTTTCATTTACATTATTTTATTCCTGGGATTAAATTTTATTTTTATGTAAGATAATAAGGTAATAATTGATTTAGTTTATATTTTTTTAGTTTTTAATAAAGAAATAGCGACTTATTGTAATAAAAAAATATTTTTTTTCCTTTATTTTCTTTGCGGGTACTTTATACCCTCCCCCCTTGGCAACGCACGTAATTGAATAGAGCTTGGCAATCCTAGGGTTAAATTTAGTATAGTAGGAACAAAGTAAAAATAGAATATTTTCAAAAACGTCTGATGTTAGTGCCATGACACCAAAAATTGTTTTTCACGTTATTTATTATTTTCACATTATTTATTATTTTTCACATTATTATGGCACGTTGAACACACCAGTTCCCGTTAGATGACTGAAGTTAAGAAACGTCCAGCGAGGTTGTTCCATGTGGGTGTACACGTCGGTTTGCACCCTCGTAATGCTGGCTCTTTTTCCGGCCCAGCCCAGGCTGGGTGAGGTCAATGTGGTTAACTGGTTTGCAAGTTTCCAGCGAATAGAGGGTAAAACCCCCGTCTTGAATGACCAATAGATGTTGAAGGACGTATTATATCCCTCATGTCATCATGATTTTCATTTTAAATGAATGACGTCTATACAGAAATAATACAGTTTGCTAACTCATTTCGGAGCCTCGTCAGAAAAATCAACTATTAGTAACTGTGGCACTGAGAACAATTTTTTGTCACAAAGGAACCCTCCTTACTTTAAAAAATCTCCTTAAATTCGAAAGCATATCAATTTAAATAGAAAATAATTTGAATTAAAAGTTCATTTTAATCATAATAAATAAGTCAGCGTCTATGGTACGTTGAATACACCAGTTCCCGTTCGATCACTGAAGTTAAGCAACGTCCAGCGATTTGTACCATGAGAGTGTCCAGGTGAATTCGCCTTCGTGATGCTGGCTATTTTTTCCGGCCCAATCCAGGCTGAGTGAGGTCAATGTGGATTGCTGGTTTGCAAGTTTCCAGCGAATGGAGGGTAAAACCCTCGTCTTGAATGACGAATAGATGTTAAAGAGACGTTAAACCAAATAAAAAAAAAAAATCATGATAAATAATTTCCGTCCCTTGGGCCGGAAAAAAGAGCCAACGATACGTGGTGTTCCCAAGCGGTCACCCATCCAAGTACTGACCACGCCCGACGTTGCTTAACTTCGTAGTACCAGATCCTCTACTAAATAGTACCAGATCCTCAAGATACAATGCAATTTCTTCATGTTATAAGGATTTTTTTTTTCAGTGTTTACTGGGTAGTTACTGCATAAATTAGGAGGGAATTATATGCACGCCCCGCGCCCTTACAAAAAGGACCTCCATTTATCTCTTTAGGGGGGCTTAATATTATTCTTTTGAAGTTTCTTGATGATTTCTCAGCACATGACAGAAAAACAAAATTACATTTTTTTATACTCTTTCTAAATTTAATTTTGAAATTTATTAATTTTGTTTGTTTTTACACAAACTTTTTGTTTTCTTAACTTTGGGGAGAATGCATTTAAATTATCAATTCTGCTTGACTGAGTCTCACCAGTGATTTCAGTATTTGATGAAATATTTTAGTATTTTTCTCCTTCTCTAGTAGGTATATAACGTATTGTTTTTTTTTTTTTTAAATTTGGCTTAACGTCTCTTTAACATCTATTGGTCATTCAAGACGGGGGTTTTACCCTCCATTCTCTGGAAACTTGCAAACCAGCTACCCACATTAACCTCACCCAGCCTGGGTTGGTCCGGAAAAAAAGAGCCAACGATGCGTGGTGTTCCCAAGCGGTCAGTCATCCAAGTACTGACCACGCCCGACGTTGCTTAACTTCAGTGATGTGACGGGAACTGGTGTATTCAACGTGGTATGATCGCTGTCTATATAACGTATTGTAATCATGCAGAAAATTTGCACAATTTTTGGCCTAAAAAATCGTTTGTCGAAAACCCAAAATAAATATCAAACCAATATGTCATTTCCTATTCCTTTTGGGGACATATTTGGAGTCAGAAAACGGATATGTGCGTCGTGCAACGCACGTATACGAAATCGTCTGCAGAGCTCGGAGGGACAAAACGCTAGTCTAATTTTGTCTCCCAGAACACCTTTGCATCGAATTTCAGTTTTCTCGCTCATCCTGAAGTGGTAGTTCTGAATTTCAATTTTTTAGTAGTGAAAATCGTCCATAAATCGGAGAGAAAACGGAAATTTTCAATTTTTATATTTTTTATAGGGTCCTTACAAACAATTGGGGGGGGGGTCCATATTCGGTAATTTTGCGTTATTTCCTCTAGTTTGAGCAGAAAAAAATCGCCAAAAAGAAGCTAAAAAGCGTCATTTTTGGCGGTAACTTGCTTCCACTTGAACTTTCTTATTACATATCTACAACCTACATACAAAAAGGAATCTGTATGACAAATTTCAAGAGTCTGGATTCAGTTACTGTGGAGCTACGTTGATTTTCACTCTGTCAGTCAGTCAGTATACTAACTGGGCTTTCCGTAGTTTCCGTTTTATAAGTATAGATTGATATGCTCGGACTAGACTCAAACCAATATTATGGTCAATGTAATAGGATACGTAAAATGCAAATGATCAGCTGATCATTGATCAGTATTTTCACTCCACTGCATGACTGTTATAGAAAGAGGCCCTTTCCCTAACGGATGAAACTTGGGCTTATTATTATTATTGCCACTTTTAGGGAAGTGACCCGAATTTGTGGTTTGGTGCCCTTATGGGCCCCCAGATCAAGAAAGCCCCATATGACCTAAATTTTTTCGATAAAATGATTAAAAGAGTGTCTTTTAAATTTCATGAAAATCGAGCTTACCGTTTTTGTTCTAGAGGATCACCCCTAATGAACCTCAGAGGGTGCTATCTCCAATGTAAAGGTTTTGTCTCAAATTATGTATGGGCTCTAGGAATGTTGTTGCAAATAGCATTAAAAGTGAACAAATAATAAAGGCTGTAAACACGATTTTGTCGGACGGATTGACACAAATTCTTTCTAGACTTGTTTTTGCTTTACCTTCCCATATAAGAAGCATAGAAAAATATTGTATTGCATGTGAAAATTTTCGATGTCGTTTTTTTTTTTTTTTTTTTTTTTTTCTGGACGAATTATGACGAATACATCAAAATACGTGCCTAAGAAAATTTGTGTCCGTCCGCAAAAATCGTTCACGCGCATCTGCAGCCGTTATTATTCGAACGATTTTGATGAAATTTGACAAAAATATTCCTTGAGACCATAATTCGAGCCAAAAACCTTAACTTTTGAGACTGCCGTGCTCACTCTGGGGGTCGGTTCCATCAAAAAATCAAACTTGAGCAGGCTCGAAATGTGGCAATCTCGAAATTGTTGTTGAAGTTCGTAACCGTGGTGAAGCGCGGGCAAACAGCTAGTAATAATGTTTTTTTTTTTCTACTGTCCGCAGTGGCTTATCTCCTATGCGGACAGTAGAAAGTCTCTCTATAGCGGAACTCTTTTGGCTGCTATTCTTCTTCTTTAACTTTACCTTTTCCCAATTCTACTTGGGGTCGGCGTTGTTAGAGGAAAGCTTCACTTCCTCTGCTAAACCTAATAAACATTTAGCAAAAATTGATCCCAAATATCAGTAAAGCAGAGACACTCAGTCACTGCCGTGCCGAACTAACACAGGGAAGTATTGTATGACGTCATCTCGAACATGGCAAGAAACATAAGCAAGAGAAATCATATTGCCAGAGATGAAAGTCGACAGCTGTATAAAGTCCTAGGAGATTTACTGAAAAAGGAAGCGAGATCAGTTTTTAACATAGAAAGTGCACAAGCTCCGAACGATAAAGACCAGCGCCTTTTTCGCCACAATTTATAATATCTGATCAAGTGTTATAGAGATAGTACGTGCGCAAGCTCCGAACGATAAAGACCAGCGCCTTTTTCGCCACAATTTATAAGATCTGATCAAGTGTTATAGAGATAGTACGTGCGCAAGCTCCGAACGATAAAGACCAGCGCCTTTTTCGCCACAATTTATAAGATCTGATCAAGTGTTATAGAGATAGTACGTGCGCAAGCTCCGAACGATAAAGACCAGCGCCTTTTTCGCCACAATTTATAAGATCTGATCAAGTGTTATAGAGATAGTACGTGCGCAAGCTCCGAACGATAAAGACCAGCGCCTTTTTCGCCACAATTTATAAGATCTGATCAAGTGTTATAGAGATAGTACGTGCGCAAGCTCCGAACGATAAAGACCAGCGCCTTTTTCGCCACAATTTATAAGATCTGATCAAGTGTTACATCAAACTTCCTACAACCGTATCTAGCGGACAAAGATCCTCTTAAAGTCATCTCACAGTATATCACCTCGCAGGGGAGGGGGTGATCTTCTAGATGGGGGTTGTAATATTAACTTAAAGGAGGAGAGTGAGTTGGAGGTTGGAGTGAGTACCCTCCATACAAAATCTCAATGTATCATGATTAAAAAAAAGAGAATATGACGTTCATGAGGTCGTAAATAATAATATTTTGTGACGTCGAAATATAAGAGTAGGTATTTATCTTATCTTATACAGCTACCGAAAAGTAACAACAGAAAGTACCTAAATCTGAATGGAGAATGGTGTTTAAAATCTATTCGCGTCATATCCATTAATACAAGTTGACCACTATTAGATTTTATGATTCTCTTGTAATTTCTGAATGGAGAATGGTGTTTCAAATCTATTCGCGTTATAACCATTAATACAAGTTGACCACTATTAGATTTTATGATTCCCTTGTAATTTCTGAATGGAGAATGGTGTTTAAAATCTATTCGCGTTATAACCATTAATACAAGTTGACCACTATTAAATTTTATGATTCCCTTGTAATTTCTGAATGGAGAATCGTGTTTAAAATCTATTCGCGTTATATCCATTAATACAAGTTGACCACTAGTAGATTTTATGATTCTCTTGTAACTTCTGAATGGAGAATGGTGTTTAAAATCTATTCGCGTTATAACCATTAATACAAGTTGACTACTATTAGATTTTATGATTCTCTTGTAATTTGTGTTTTTTTCCCTTTTACTTTCCTTATCCTATAAAAAGGAAAGTATTGGTAATTGGTCCGTGTGTGTGTCTGTCTAACTGTGAACAAAATATATCAAGAACGGCACGTGCTACAGACTTGAAATTTGGTATGAATGTCAGTTTTAGGCCATGAACGGCAAAATAAGCTTTTGGTGGAAATCGAATATTGTGAAAGAATAAAGATGTCTGTGAGAGGTTTGTGAAATAGATGTGAGATGATTGGGAGTTGTTTTAAGAGATGGTTTTGAGAGGACCTTTGTCTGCTGGATACGGTTGTATGAAGTTTGATGTAACACTTGATCAGATCTTATAATTGTGGTGAAACAAGCGCTGGTCTTTATCGTTCGGAGCTTGTGCACTTCCTATGACTAAAACTGATCTGAACCTCTCTTAGGAAATCTCCTAGGACTTTATACAGCTGTCGACTTTCATCTCTGGCAATATGATTTCTCTTGTTTATTCTCCTTGCCATGTTCGACAGTGCTTCTCTATCTTAGTTCGGCAGTGACTGGGTGTTTCTGCTTTACTGCTACTTGGGATCAAGTTTTGCTAAGGTTTATTAGATTTGTCGGAGGGATCCAAGATTCCCTCTGACAATATACCTTTAGCGGTTTTAGCATATCCTGCTTAAAATGAGAACGGTATTAGCTAGAACTTTAAACTTGGTGCCTATTCATATCAATTTCATACAAGAAATTGAAAAATACAACTCAGGTTGAAGTGTAATATATTGCCAGCCGCTAATTAGCGGTTGAAGGTCGCTTATGACGATTCCACCTAAAACCAGAATGAAAAGAGGTAGAACTTGAAATTTGGTGCCTTTCATATTAATTTCATATAAGAAATTGAAAAATACAACTTATGTTATAGTGTAATATATCAAGAAGTGTAATATATAATTGTATTTTCGCTATGGGGACTTCAAAACGTGTTTTGGCATTGAAAACTCGACATGGAAAATTTCAGCCAATTACAATACTTTCTTCTGTTTTTTTATAGATAAGGAAAATCGTGTGATGTTCACACCACATTTTTTCCTACAGCTGTTTTCCTGATGATATTAATACTCGTAATAGTTTTTATTAACTATTCCTCTATATCGGAAGAATTTTTGGCTGCTATTCATCTTCTTTAATTTCTCCTTTTCTCTATTTGGAGTTGGGGTTGCTTTCCTTTATTCTACCAAGCCAGAACCTTCTCTTTCAGTAATTACTCTCTTTAGCTGTGGCTCAGTAACCCTCGCTCTATTCTCATTCGTATCAATACGTAGCTGATAACTTTCCACTTTCCATCTTTGGTTTGAAGCAGAGTTTTTTTAGAGGCTGGTTGCCCCTCCTAACACCAAACCTGCTGTATTTAAACGGGCTTAGCACTGTTACCTAATGAAGTTGGTTTGCTCCACTCGTTGAGTACATTCCTTATGTGGTGAATATCTTATATCTATGAGGATAAAATTCCATGGGTTGGCTTGATTTGAAGCAACGCTCTTCTGTGTTACCTGCTAGTCTGAACACTACACCACCAAACCAAAGAGATAGGCACCAACTTGCCAAACTGGTACCATTTTTTTTATTCGGTTGTTTAAACGTATCGTTAAATTGGTACCATTTTTTAATTCGGTTGTCTTTGTGGCATGCGTAATTGCGTAAGCGTAAGCTTCAAAGACGCATCGTCAAACTGATACTATTTTCCTTATCTATAAAAAAAAGAGGAAAGTATACTTGGCCAGTTTGTTAAAAGGTAGTATTTTAGGATTCCCCTTACAAAAAAACTGATCAAGTGTAAATTCAGTATTACTTTAAGAGAAATGAGACAGAAGAACGTGCAATAATAAATTTAAGTACGGGATATACAGCAGCAACAATATACTTGGTTCCAATAATAGATATCACTACTTTCATAGGCGGAATTTTTTGGTTGAGTAAGTGGAACTTGGCCTTTTTTCAATGATAATTTTTTGTGAGATATCAATACTTTTTGTAAGATTACTAACTGATTATTTAACCGTTTTTTCTCCGTCTTTTTCTTTTCAATTGCACAACATATCGGAAACCAGGAAATATCTGTGTAAACCGGACCCAAATGTCCAATGAGATCTAACACCAAAGTATTAATAAAGTAGGAAATATGGACCACAAAACAAATAAAAACAGAAATATTTATAGTGTATCTTCCTGAAGTTATAACACTGAGAGTTAACGAGTTTGAATTTTGATATTTGCGGATTCATTTGAATTTAAGCCTCTCTACCTTCATGCAAGATTTCAGCGTCTTAGCAGTTGAAACTAGATTTCGTGCATTTTCTTCCCTGAAGCGGAACCGTTTTGGAGCACTGGTAGTAAATATTAAAGAGTGAATATATTTATTTTTCCATTTAATTGCATGTAAAAATCTTCCTCCATGCAAGATTTCAGAGTCCTATCATTCATTCCTCTGTTTTCCTGAAAACAGAGAAATGAAAAAACACCTAATTTTCCGTATACATTTATTTACCCTCCTTTTTTAATTTTTGCCCTCAAAAAACCCTTTTTTTAAAAAAATAAAAAAGAAGCAACAACATGAATTCCCATGACAATTTTTTCTTACTAATTGTAAAAAATAATTAAACATATTTTACGTTCTTTCTCACTCCAAACTCCAAAAAAACTTTTTGTTTAGTCTCATGTTTTTATTGCTATCTCTAGAGGATCTCAAAGTACGATTGTTGTTTTCAGCAGATTGTCTTAAAGTTAGAATTATTGTTTTCCGTCAGGAGGGGGGGGGGGGCAATGGGTTCCAGACCACCCAAAATGAAAATACTCTACTTTGCACGTGACTGTCGCCAGAGACACCCAATATTATTTAGTGTTAATGGTCTATCCAAGAAAAGAAAATAGTCATCAGAGGAAAGAGGGGAATAAGGTTTCTTGGAACAAATTCTACCAACTCTCGTGGCAGTTGAAAGTGAACGGTTCTCAGAGTATTTGATCTCCTCACGTAAGTCCTTCTACATCTTTTAAATTACAATGCCTACCAATAGCTCTCAGAGAACATTTGAAACATCTTGTATTTTAATTTTATTATTTAATAAAACTATCTATTATTATTATTACTATATAACCAAGGAATTATTTAATTCTATTACCTTAGTATTAGACGTTCACTTGTCCTTGAATTTTAAGGCGAGAGTTGGAGTCAATTTGGGACCTTCGAATTCTATATTTATAGAGACGAGTCCACAAATGATTTACAAATAGCTCTTGCTTTAGAAGTATCCCAACCCCTTAGGATTACAGCTGTCCGGGGCGGTTACATGACCTAAAATATTTTAAAAAATAATCAGCAACAACAACAAAAAACAACAAAAGCAACAAAACTTGTCTGTAAGAGGCTGAGTTACTCGGAACACAACCAGACCAAGTATAGTTGCCATGTCTATGGAACGTTGAATACACCAGTTCCTGTTAGATCACTAAAGTTAAGCAACGCCCAACGAGGTTTTACCATTTGTGTGTCCAACTAGATTCGCGCCCTCGTGGCTATTTTTCCGGCCAAACCCAGGCTGGGCGAGCTCAATGTCTGTAGCCGGTTTGTAAGTTTACAGCGAATGGAGGATGAAACCTCCGTCTCGAATCACCAATAAATAATAAAGAGATGTTAAGCCAAAAAGGGACAAAAAAGGCAATATTTTTTTTCACTCGTTTGAATGGAACCCTGATAGTAGCAATTTAGTGAGGTTGTTGAATTGACCTTGTTTTGCTAAGTTCTTTGAAGATGATGTTACGGTTTGCTCCGTAAGTCAAAAGCCGGGGGATATTAATTTATTATTTAATAAATTAATATCGATCTATTTAATTGATAGAGTTATAATTTACGAAGTATTATTGCCCAAAACGCTATGCGCTGGGTACATGGACCTTTCACGATTTTCTTAAAACTCACCGAATACTGACGTACCAGAAGCTCTCGTACCTAAGAGTTTCCCCTCTCCACTTTGATGGACAGTGGTTGATAATCTACTTTGGGTAGGCATCTTCACGCCACGTCTGATGTGCAGACGAGGCGTAGCCATTATCACCTTAGTAGATTCTACTCCTGGTGTCTTGCTGAAGGAGACCCCTAGTTTGGTCTGTCATTTGTCTTTTTGCTGATCGAGGTACACGCGAAGCTATTGTTATAACCAAGCTCATCGATTTCCAGGCTATCGTGGGATCGGTTTCGATGTGGTGTGGTCTGTTCCCAGGAATAATTCTAATAATCGACCACATCTGGGTATAAGATGGTCTCAACGCTTCCTCAGAGTTTTACCTCTTCGTCGTCTTCGAGCCTTCCCTTGATCATAAGTTTATAATGTTACGGTTTGCTCCGTAAGAATGACGTTACAGCGATTGGCCGCTATCGTAAAATTCTCGGGAGTCCTCTTGCTTCAGTTGGCTAATGTGATGGTTATTTTTGCATTCGCTGTCGAAGATGAAAAAAGAGTCTCTCGTGACTTCATTACAGACCTAACTAGGTAAAACATTTCTAGAAATCTTCTCTACAATTTCATTTCCAATGCAGTTGTTACTAATGAATTCGGGGCCGGATTAACAATAGTAGCACGTGCTACAGGCCCCGCGCTTTAGAGGGCCCTGCGCTTTGACAACTTACACTAGATATTTCGACATTTTTGGGTCGAAAATAATAAAAAAACATATCTTTTTGACGGGGCCCCAACCCTTCAAAGTATGTAGTATTAAAATCTATTTTAGGAAAGTACAAGTAGGTACCCACTACCTAGGACAGCGATACTCAACCGCTGGTTAAGGTTAGCTACTATGTGGCCTGCGGTTTTGTAACCAATTTTGCAATTTTCATTGCTCGGGTAAACTTCGACCAACCTAGCTCCGATGATGTGCTCAGGAGAGCACGAAACTAGTCAGCTGTAACATCTCTATAATTTTAAAAAGTTTTACAGTCAAGTGAAGATATAGTATTTTATCTGCCTTAAAATGAAATGTGTTTTGAACAGGAACATGCATGAAATATGAAAAGTGTTTGCGTTGCGATCGTCTGGACTTCTGGAGCCGGCTCAGGGGAATTTTTTCAGTCTGTCACTCGTGCCGTGCAAGTTGCTTACTTATTTCGTGTAGTGTCCTATCTTTTTATATTTCTTATTCAGTAATTAAGTGCGTAGTTTTTTATAATGTGCTGATTGAAATATTAAAAGTCGCGATGTCAGTGGAACACAATCAATTAATATGATTATCATTGCCGCCCATACTAGCCCTACCCAACGTTGCTTAACTTCAGTCTGCTATAACGGAACCTTGATCTATAATTACACCTATTGTATGTATTTTGCGTACTACGGCCCGCGGGAAGTTTGGGAAACTTAAATATGGCCCGGTGAAAAAAAAGGTTGAGTATCGCTAGGAACTTAATAAATAGTAAAGAAAGGAGTTTTGCAACATAAGCAAATTGTTTAGTGTAGGTAGTAGGTACACTAACCAATTTGCTCTACCAGCTGTAGGTACTAGACCAAAAGGCCAAAATATAATCAATTTTTCTACTGGCTCCAAAAAATATACTACTTAGCTGGCGCCGACGGGGGGGGATGGAGGGGGTCCCGCTCAGTGAAAGTGCTACGGGCCCCGCGGAATGTTAATCCGGCCCTGAATGAATTCACTCGTTAAGTGTTGACAAAAAATCTTCTTATTAGACTGAATCACGCACATGTCGGAATCGAAAATATATATATATATATATTTTTTTTTGAATGCATAGTTTCCTTGTCTTTTTCTTCAGAAGCTTCCTATTTCCTATACAGCAGTGAAATTTTTAAATTAGTTCGTCATGAATTTGCTCGGCCTGTCCATTTTCTGTGTGATCCTCTGTCTATTACTACAAATTGATAACTGTAAGTGTTTGTACCTTTTCTAAGTATTAAGAAACGCCGTAGCGCTTCGCTCCACCAAGTCAAAAGAAAGTACATTATATGCCACAGCTTACATTGCCGATTTCAGCTACATCCAGAAGAACCTTGGGACAAGAATGATTGTTTCCTACGTCTAGGGCGATCTCAGAGACGAAAAATATGAAGTTTCATCAAAATCGGTTGAGTCAAATCGGAGATATAGGCTTCTGAAAAGTACGCTTGTTTTCTCATCGTCTGCTCCTGCTGCTTCTTCTTTTTCTTTGATGTTGACGCACCTACAGCCATAACTACTGGACCGATTTTGATGAGCGATAGTTCATTTTATTTCTCGTGAGTGGCAGATGTGCCTTCTGCTACATATATTGTCCCTCAGTGGGTCCTTCAGCCCCAAAATTTCCAAAAAACCTCAAAATTGGGGGTATCAAAGTAAGAAATGTTATATATTTTCTGAACCAAAAAACCGATATGGAGGTGTCATTTTAATCATCAAATCAAGCAGAGATACATAATTAGTACCAAAAATATACAGTGTGTAATTTATCTCATATACAGGGTGTTATACCAGACAAATAAATTGTTAACAAGTTCATATTCAATTAAGTTACTATTTCCTCGCATTATTTTAACATTCGATTATTTTCAGCGGTATTTTCATAAATTTCGACTAAAAAATTTCTTTCGTGAATCTGAAAGTTCAGACTAGAAAGTGCTTAGCGCTCTCAAGGAAATCATTGTGTAAAACTTGGTTCAGCCGTTAGGTGCCGCCATAGGTACCTGGGGTTCATTTTGAAATTTACTGATAACTTTATGTGTATTATTGAAATCATGTGTATTCATCGTATCATTTGGATTTTTTTTCTTCCAAATTTTGACCAAATCTCAAAGTACAGGCCGAAAAACGTCCAGCAGCGCCCTCAAGGAAATGACTGGTTGGACCTTGATTTTTCCACTGGACGTTGTCTGGGGTATAGTTTGATTTTGAAGATAGATAATATTAATTCTGATATGATACTTACGAGTAAGATCTCTGCCCTTTTACCATTATATAAATACATATTTTCTTGCTACAAAAAGTTATGAGATCCCCCCAAAAATACCACTGCGTGCTATAAAAATTCCCCGCCAAGTCATCACCCCAAAAAAGATATGAAATCTATTTTGGGCCCCGCTATCCATTCTTCCGTTCTTC
>CM022881.1:27537137-27549510 GCA_012654025.1 Pachypsylla venusta | reverse complement strand
CCTCAAAATTAGATATTTTATGTTTCAAGTACGTAGAATCCAAAAATCGAATAAAAAAATCTGTTTGTCCGCGCCGTAAAGGGCACTTTAGCTGCTTAGTGTTGACCGATTTGGATGAATGCATTTCAAGTGAACTTATGGGTGCAATCGAATGTACCGTAGGGGTTATTCTGTCTAAAAAGAAGGCTACGTCAACCCAAGTCCAAATAGAATTGGGTGGTGGGGGAAGTTAAAGATAATGTGATTAGGGATAATAGTTAAAGATAATAGTACACAATGTCATTGAACCGTGCTGTGGACAGAGAAAAATCGAACCTGTCACCGAAATAGACATCGTCTATTCAAGATATACCAGCTCCCATGGCTCAGAGATCACTGCACTGGTCTTGCACTCGGGAGACCCAGGTTTGAATCCTGGCAGGGGCAAAAATTTGTCACTGTGGTTTGTATGTTTTTGGGCCCAATCAGCCTCGTGAGGACAATGCGTAGCTCTGGAGATAAATGCTCATAGCGATCCGGTACCCGCATTGTAGGTAAAGTTGAAAAATTCAAAGTAACGAAATAAATAATAAAACTGACTATGTTTTCACTTGACTAATTATTTTTATTTGCAAATTTTACAAGTTAGATACACATTTGTACACCTGTACACGTACAGAAGATAAAGATATAAAAGGTTACATTATAAAATTTACAAATTGAGTTGACATGTTTCGTCTTCTCCTAGAGACATCCTCAGAATAAATCATCCAACATAATCCTGAAACAACATCCTGAGTTGTTCTGAGGATGTCTCCAGGGGGAGACGAATCATGACAACTCAATTTGTAAATTTTATAATGTAACCTTTAATTTCTTTATCTTCTGTACGTGTACAGGTGTACACAATGTGTATCTAACTTGTAAAATTTGCAAATAAAAATAATTAGTCAAGTGAAAACATAGTTTAAATCTTTGAATAACATGTTAATTATAAGTGTTAAAAAATATATTTTTTAACACTTATAATTAACATGTTATTCAAAGATTTAAATATTATGATAATATCAAGAAGAAGATAAGCATTGTGCTTTACCTTCATCTGTTCTCTTTTTCTGCTCAAAAGATAGCATGCTATCTGTACATAATCTTTTTTTCCCTGAAGCGGTCTTGATTATTTTTTCTTTTCATTTTATTTTAAATGTTTTTATTTTATTAAATTCTTCTACAATTGTTTGAATTTTAATTATATTTTGCCAGGTAGAAGCAAAGGTATGTTTTTTTTTCGACTTTTTATTTTTGTTTTCAAGAAAATACATTTTTTTTTTCCTTTTCTTTTTGTTTTGTGCAAATTTTTGTTACAAACTTTTCTTTTGTTTTAAAATCAGTTCCTCAAAATTGTGTTTTTCTTGTTTGCAAATATTTGAATTATTGCTGTTCAGGGTGTGCTGGTTAAAACAGATGTTTGTATCAATTAAGAGTTTGATTTCTTCCTGAAATGCTCGTCAAATTTAATGCTTGACGATGTTTGTATCAATTAAGAGTTTGATTTCTTCCTGAAATGCTCGTCAAATTGAATGTTTGATGATTGCATCAATTGAGAGTTTGATTTCTTCCTGAAATGCTCGTCAAATTTAATGTTTGATGATTGTATCAATTAAGAGTTTGATTTCTTCCTGAACTGCTCGTCAAATTTAATGCTTGATGATGTTTGAATCAATTGAGAGTTTGATTTCTTACTGAAATGCTCGTCAAATTTAAGGTTTGATGATGTTCGTATCAATTAAGAGTTTGATTTCTTCGCGAAATGCTGGTCAAAATGTAACTTTTAATTTAGAATTTTTCTTCTTTTTCAATTTTTTCCAGTTACAAGGCCGTACCTGCGGAGTCCATGCGGTCCAACCCCCCTCCGNTCCACCCCCCCCCCCCCCGAAATTTCATTATTTTCTATGCATGTCTTTCTAGTAATATTGTGAGGTGTACCTCACAATAACATCAACATCATCATCAATAACAACATCAACAACAACATGACCTTCCATGATCATCATTTTCAGGTGTTAGTCCTGGTTTGGCCGTCAACCCTTCGGACCCCCCCCCCCCGAAAATTGGATACGGCATTGAAGTAGTATAAAGATAACCCCTAAATCTTTGTATCTGTGTATGATAAGATAAAGTCAAAAATTCTGCTTTTCTTTATAATCGTTTTTCAATACTTTTTCCCCCCTTTAACAAGAAACCCCAATCAGCATCTGTCTGTTTAATTATGATTGTAATTTAAAAACTCTGAACAAAAACACCCCTCCTCCCCCCTATTCGAACTCCCACTCCGCCCCCCTAACTATCATAAGTTATTTTTGATTTATTATTTTAACCAAAATAACGAGCATATGTGTGTCTGAAAACATAACTCAAAATTAATTACCTCTTTGGTTTGAAACAATGCAGTCCAAAAAGAAGTTGCTTTTCCGTGACAATTCCAAATTAAGACCACCTCCCAAAATATTATTTTTTTATGCATGACTTATATAATATTTTAAGGTGTAACTCATCATCAGCACTACCAATAACGACAAAAACAACAACAATATCAACAAGAACAACGTCATCAACAATAACAAGAACATCAACAATAATGATAATGATTATCATTTGTGGCATTCTGTCGAATAGTTTCGGAGGATTATTAGGGTAACAAAAGTTTGCGGTTTGTGGGGAATAATAAGGTTACGCTTCGCTCCGCCCAATTATTACCTATTATCAGCAACTTAAAAGGACCTCACGCTGTAATAATACATAGGTCCTTGCAAGAATTTGCTTGGGACCTGACTAGGGATGAGCTAGTCATCCACGATTCGATTCATGAGTTGACTCACTCACGAGTCGAATCATCTTTTTGAAATGAGTCGACTCTTCAAAGAGTCGACTTCCGAGTAGTTTTTTTTGTTGTTCACTAATAAAGATAATAAAGGAAGAAATATTTTTCCGGGTGTTTGTTGTTTACTGAAGGAAAATGTTCCTTTATTCTGGTGACGATTGATTGTGATGTCTTTTTAATGTATTCACCGAAGCTGGGGACGTTTATTTGGTAGATGCCTCTTTGGTCAATAGGTTTTATTATGTCTTTCTAATCAAATAAGGAGTTTTTGAAAATTGACACTCGATGCGAGTCGAGATAGAGAGTTGACTCATATTTGTGAGTCGATCATGTCGACTTATATTTGTGAGTCGAATCATTGTCGACGCGCCTAAGTGAGTCGAAAATCTCATCCCTAGCCCTGACCATGAGAATCTGCATGTACGGGTTAACAGATAGTCTATCAATATTCAATAATATCTATATACCTATATCTATGGTTGATGAAAAACTAGAAGACTGTTTCTTTCTTAAAAAAATTAATGACGCTATGTTTATGATATTTATCATTTGAACCGCTTAGCCCCTCAGGCAATCATTTAAAAACAATGTATTATTATTTTAATTAATATACAGGGTGTCTTGTGTCATCATCACAAGCTGGCTTCATTCAGGCCCGACGAGAGGGAGGAATGGGGGAATCCGCCCAGGCCCGGAATTTCCTAAGTGGGCCGATGAGAAAATTATCATAATGAATTTTTCATGTTTTTTATCTGAATAATAAATAAATCAACTTAAAAGTTTTGAAAATATTTCAAACACACAAAATCAGAAATTTAACGATAGTGGGCTAATAAGGGACAATGGCTATTGCAGGACACTGATTTTAAAATATAGTGCGACCTTTCAGCTTGTACAGCAATCATAAATATTGGTATATTTCGTAAACATTAACATCTGATAATCGAATTATTTGTTGCCAAGAAGAAGCGTACACGCCTTTTCACATCAACCAAGTAAATTGCCTACTTTTACTAATATTACTGCCCATACGGCGAAAGAATAATAGAGGGGCCCTTAAGTTTTTCCCCCGGCCCAGATTTTCTGTCTACAGCACTGGCTTCATTGTGTTTGATGTCATCCGGATGTATGAGACTACCTACATGCGAGCTTTAAAAAAAAAAGTCACTGGAACTTGAGCTTAAAATTGTCATCGTACAAACATCAACAATGAAAAAAAAAAAAAAAAAAANGTGTTTTCAGGGAGTTTCATCTAACACTGTGTCAACCTGTGTTAATACAATACCCAAACCCGAGTGTTTCAAAACTAAAAGGTAGGACCGGACCTTAAAGAATAAGATCCAATGGATGTTCTTTAATGCCAAAGGATCTGTAGTGTTTAAATTACACTTTACATTACTTCAGGGTACCAATAATTACTATTTAGGTACTAACAGAGACGTACCCAAGATTTTCTGGGGGGGGGGCGAAGCATTGACAGCCAAGCCCTAAAATGTTGATGATGGAAGGTGATGTTGTTTTTGTTGTTGTTAAAGTAGCTACCCAATTGAGACTGAGCACATCCCAAACTACCAAGCAAAGTTCCTTAACAAATTCGAACCTGGTTCCCCCGCGTGCAAAGCAAGTGTGCTACCGACTAGATGGGGAGCCTTTATTTCTTACTAGCTGTTTAATTCGCTCGTGCTTCGCTACGATTCTTATATATATTGCTATTTTTGTTTTTCAAGGAAATTCGGGGGGGGGGGTCCATCCTGTATATCGTAACCTTTAAAAATCAAGATTTAAACGTTTCACCAGGCGCCTTAGAGGCATGGCAATTCTTACTTTTTTGTATTTTCAAAATTTCATTTTACCGGTTCCCGGTTTCGAACACGTAACTCTGGAATGCCTTTCCAAAAAAATTCCTAAAATAAGGACTAAAGAGACACCTAAAACTTTCTCGCTTTGAGTTGATATGTTGTCGCGACAAATTTTAAGATATCGAACAGTGACTTTCCAAATTTTGGAAAAGAAATTGGAAATTTGGCCGTAACTCGAAAACGTTTTGGCATATTGTAGTTCTGATAATTTTCCTGGGGTCATGATTTTGGGGGAGGGGGTTCATTCCCATCAATTTTTCGGTATCTGCTAACGTTTGGGCTATGGTGTTGTAAACGACAACCACTCATACATTAGGTGCATACAAATCCCCCCCCCCCCCTTGGCAATGCACATAATTGAATAGAGCTTGGCAATCCTAGGGTTAAGATTAATGACGAATACATCAAATCTGAGAGTAAATTATCAATGCTGAGGACATTTATTTACACCTCTGAACGAATATAGCGTTTTTTTACTTTTGCAAGGAAATGCGTCAGTCAAATTCCTTTTTGTAAATTTTAAGAAAGGAATTTCAAAAGGTGTGAGAAATATCTGAAAGACACGTGATGAAGGAGTAAATGAGAAATTAGGCGAAGATATAAGCAATGGAAAAAAAAAAGGATAGGTATTATTTTCAGGATAAGAAGCAATAAATACTGCAATGTTGACAGTTTTAATTACGATTTAACGACGTTTCGCCTTCTTTTTAACGAAACAATATTTATTTCTTTTTTCTTCTTAAAAGTACATTTTATTTTTCATGTTGAAAACTATTTTGGAAAGAAACGGGGTGCACCAATATGGAGCTGTCGAAAACAAATCCATATAAATCGGGTGGACCAATTTGGAGCTGTCTAAAACAAATCCAAAGAAATCGGGTGGACTAATATGGAGCTGTCGATCCAATATGAAGCTGTCGAATGTCGAAAAAGAATTCAAAGAAACAAATCCAAAGAAACCGGGTTCACCAATATGAAGCTGTCGAAAACATATCCAAATAAATCGGGTGAACCAATATGGAGCTGTCGAAAACAAATCCAAAGAAAGCGGGTGGACCAATATGGAGCTGTCGAAAACAAATCCAAAGAAATCGAGTGAACCAATATGAAGCTGTCGAAAACAAATCCAAAGAAATCGGGTGGAACAATATGGAGCTGTCGAAAGCAAATCCAAATAAATCGGGTGGAACAATATGGAGCTGTTGAAAACATATCGAAATAAATCGGGCGGACCAATATGAAGCTGTCGAAAAAGAATTCAAAGAAACAAATCCAAATAAATCGGGTGAACTAATATGGAGCTGTGTAAAACAAATCCAAATATTCCGGGTGGGCCAATATGGAGCTGTCGAAAACAAATCCAAAGAATCCGGGTGAACTAATATGGAGCTGTGTAAAACAAATCCAAATATTCCGGGTGGGCCAATATGGAGCTGTCGAAAACAAATCCAAAGAAACCGGTTGGACCAATATGAAGCTGTCGAAAACAAATAAAAAGAATCTGGGTGGACCAATATGGAGCTGTCGAAAACAAATCCAAAGAAACCGGGTGGACCAATATGGAGCTGTCGAAAACAAATCCAAAGAAAGCGGGTGCACCAATATGGAGCTGTCGATTCTTTCTCCGCTTCTTTAACTTCACGTATTCATATTCACAATTCCATTTGGAGTCGGTGCCGCTTTCCTTAATTCTGCAATTAAAGAAAAAATTTCCCTTGGAAGCTATTTCAAAACGGTACCTAATCTGGTTACACTGAATTTGTGGAAAAGCCATACGGTTAAAGCTGCAACTCAAAAAGTGCTACAAATACACATTCTAAAAAAAAAAAACGTCAATAAATTTTCCTTGTAAACTTTGTAAATTACAAAGCTGCCTCACTTCTTCGCCTTGCCAACACCTAATTTCTCATCCCCTTCTAAAATTTCTACTTCCTCTTCCACCTTCCACCTTCTTCAGGGGTGGATTTCGTGAATGGTTATAGGGATATGTAACGAACCCTCCTCCACCACAGATTTCAGACTGAAATCTTCGTTTGTCATTATTGAAGTTCAATTTTCTATGTTTGTCATTATTGAGGATCAATTTTCTAAGTTTGTCATTATTGATGATCATTTTTCTATGTTTGTCATTATTGAGGATCATTTTTCTATGTTTGTCATTATTGAGGATCAATTTTCTATGTTTGTCATTATTGAGGATCAATTTTCTATGTTTGTCATTATTGAGGATCAATTTTCTATGTTTGTCATTATTGAGATTCAATTTTCTATGTTTGTCATTCTTGAGGTTCAATTTTCTATGTTTATAATTATTGAGGTTCAATTTTATATATTTGTCATTATTGAGAATCAATTTTCTATGTTTGTCATTATTGAGGTTCAATTTTCTTTGTTTGTCATTATTGAGGATCAATTTTCTATATTTGTCATTATTGAGGATCAATTTTCTATCTTTGTCATTATTGAGGATCAATTTTCTATCTTTGTCATTATTGAGTATTAATTTTCTATCTTCGTCATTATTGAGGATCAATTTTCTATGTTTGTCATTATTGAGGATTAATTTCCAATGTTTGTCATTATTGATTTTCAATTTTCTATCTTTGTCATAATTGAGGATCAGTTTTCTATGTTTGTCATTATTGAGGATTAATTTCCAATGTTTGACATTATTGATTTTCAATTTTCTATGTTTGTCATTATTAAGGAACAATTTTCTATATTTATCATTATTGAGGATAAATTTTCTATCTTTGTCATTATTGAGGATCAATTTTCTATCTCTGTCATTATTGAGGATCTATTTTCTACCTTTGTCATTATTGAGGTTCAATTTTCTTTGTTTGTCATTATTGAGGATCAATTTTCTATATTTGTCATTATTGAGGATCTATTTTCTATCTTTGTCATTATTGAGGATCAATTTTCTATGTTTGTCATTAGTGAGGATTAATTTTCTATGTTTGTCATTATTGAGGATCAATTTTCTATGTTTGTCATTATTGAGGATTATTTTTCTATATTTGTCATTATTGAGGTTCAATTTTCTATGTTTGTCATTATTGAGGTTCAATTTTCTATGTTTGTCATTATTGAGGATCAATTTTCTATATTAGTCATTATTGAGGATCAAATGAATTTCAATAGCCACAGAGTCGCACTATAGAATTTTGTTATGTATAAACACAGTGTCACATTCCGATTTGTGTTTAGCTTTCCACAAAGCTCAATAAATGTATGAGCAGTCTGTTTTGTAAATTAAAATATTTCGAATGAGCTTTGGAGAGACGATAAGCAAACGAAAAAAGTCACAAATTTTAAAAAAGTTTTTGTCCTTCCTTAGACAAAACACACATCAAACGCAAACGAAGAACTGACACCACAATGATGTATGTTCTCAGGAATAGTAAATATTATGTATGTTCTCAGGAATAGTAAACACGATGAAAGGTGGTGCTGGCCCGTGAAAATGGTGCTGGCCCGGGAAAATGTTGGAGTTGTTATGTTAGATTTGTCTGATTTTAATACGATGTTCCTAAGAGTGTAAATATAAAAACGAAATCTGAAATTTAATTGGAGATTTTAATTTTAATTAAAATAAAAAAAAAATATTTAAAAAATAATTATTTTTCAAAAAAAAAAAACATAGATACCTACCTATTAAAACAATTTGGTGAAAATCGAAGTAAAATTGGCAGTCTAACAGGGCCTTATCCAAGATTTTTTTTCGTGGGAGGGGGTCCGAAGCTTTGGCAGCCAAGCCGGGACTAACACATGAAAATGATGATGATGATGTTGTTTTTGTTGATGTTTTTAACACTATTTATAAACCAAACCAAAATTAGCAAAAACACTATTTATAATTATTTATGAAGAAACTAGTTTCGAATCATTCGATTCATCAGTCTAGTCGAGTCGGAAGATGGAAGTTGACGAGTTTCTTCATAAATAATTATAAATACTGTTTTTGGTAAGTGTTTTGTTTTAATTTATTTAACAGTAAATATTTTTTAACACTTATGTTATTCCAAGATTTTAATATTATAAGTCACGTGCAAAGTACATTAATTTCATTAAAAAAAAAACAATTGAAATTTCGGGAGGGGGTCTGGGCCCCCGGGACCCTTGCCTTGGTGCGGCCTCGCAGTCTAACATAACAACTCACTAACCAGGGGATGTCACCTAAATATTTGCCATCACATGAATTATTTTTCTTCAACCCGCCACTGCTTCTCTCTCGTTTTCGTTATTCTGTTTTTACATTTAAAATGTGTTTGGAGGCTATTAATTGCCAGCAAAGGCACACTTGCACCCATTTCACCTTCTCACAGAAAATAGATTGCATTGATGTATTACTTCCCATTAAAATGTTTGTCTCCCTCATCTACAATGTTTCTCACATTCTCTCCCCCCCTCCCCCCCCAACTCCGCAATATCATATACCTTTGGAACAATGTTTTTTCTCAATGACAATTACCTCTGAATGTTTTTTTTTGGTTTATTTCCGTCTAAGTAAGGATGCAGAATGAAAGAGATTGTTCATTCATTACCTATGAATACTTTACTAGCTATGTATCCAAAGGGGGTGTACCCAGGGGGGTGGTCGAGACCCCCTCGAAATTTCATTATTATTTTGTTATGCATGACTTATGACTTATTGTAAGCTATAACTCACCACCACCACTAAAAACAACAACAAAATAATTATCATCATCAAGAACAACAACAACATCATTATCATCAGCAACAACAACATCATCATCATTATCATCAACAACAACATCATCATCAACAAAAACAACATCATCAAGAACAACATCAACATCATCTTCCATGATGATCATTTTCAGGTGTTAGACTTGGCTTGGCTGTCATTCCTTCAGGCCCCCCCCCCGAAAAAAATCTTGGGTACGGACCTCTATGTATCTACCCGTGTCTTCTAGCTGCGGGAAACCATGAAAAAATCGGGTCCAACCTGAAACCATGTGGCGAGTTTTTTTTAAAAAAAAAAACTCTTTTTTATTGGCCGGTTATACATACATACGCAATTGAGGCATGGTCGTAAAAACGTTTCCTAAAATTCATGCCGCATTACTCCTGCCCGGTAAAAAATCCGAAAAAGTTTTTTTATGGAACTCTATTTCATTTTTTTTTTTTAATTTGGCTTAACGTCTCTTTAACATCTATTGGTCATTCAAGACGGAGGTTTTACTCTCCATTCGCTGGAAACTTTCGAACCAGCTACCCACATTGACCTCACCCAGCCTGGGTTGGGCCGCAAAAAAGAGCCAACGATACGTGGTGTTCCCAAGTGGTCACCCATACAAGTACTGACCACGCCCGACGTTGCTNGACAAGTTTGCCACAGTTACATTTGATTGTTCACAGTGGGGCTGTTGGATTAGGGACAAAATGTGGCATTTATCGTATTTCGGTACTTGATGACTTTTTTGCTTCCAAAAATCATTTTATCTAGTGTAAATTTAAGTTGTCCCTTCCGTGCTGCATACTCTCGAGAATTTTTAGGGGGGGCAGCTGCCCCCAGCTGCCCCCCCTTCCTGCGCCCATGCTTCTCCGTGCTCACTGCTCAGACAAGTGAACTTGTTTTTACGGTAAGGCGTCGGAGAGCACTGTCACAGATACTTTCACTGTGTACTGTGAATGCTTCTTTAGCGTATAATATAAAAAACGCTTACACAGGACAAAGTTTCTTTTGACTACATTTAGTTTGATCTGTCGCTCGAAGTAACGTGATCTTGACCAAAGGGTGATCGGGGTATTTTTAAGTATTTTTATATTTTACTAGCTGTTTTACCCGTGCTTCGCTACGGGCTTTAACAGCTGGTAGAAGAATGAGGATAAATATGAATGTCCAAATCTGAAGAACAGATTTAAAAATAATAAATTAACTGCCGAAAGAAATAAAACTATTGGGAAGGAGTCTCGAAGCGCTTCCCAAACATTTTTCTTCGCGACCTTCTTTTCCTATTGTGATGGGATTGCGGCTCTTTAGCATACCTAATGATGCACACTAAGAAAGGTTTTTTTTTAAATATTCGAACTGGGGCATCCGCCGCTTCCACTTCCAGGAAGGTTTCATAGATCCCAGTTGGGGGTATGTTAGATTAGGCAGTTCAGGGGATATCGTTTGATCAGATGAAATACACTTAAATTCGTGAAGATGTACGAAATGAATTTATTTAGCTCTTATTTTCAACATTTCAGTAGTCACCGTGGCCGATTGAAGTATGACGCATATACACGCATTACCGGGGTCAAAAGTGGAGTTCACTAACGTTCACAATAATTGATGGGCGCGACTTTTTCCCTCGCCCCATTTGGAATATTAAAAAATCTTTTCTTATTGTACATAAAACGAACCCACATATCAAATTTCAGACACCGGAAATTTACCGGTACGCAGAAACAGTGATGAAAAGGTGATAATATTTGATGGACGCGCCCTTTACCCCCACAGCTGGCGTCCCAGTTGGAATATTGAAAAATCCTTTCTTATTGCACATCTAGAACATAAAGCGAACCTACGCACCAAATTTCAGCCACCGAAAATTTACCGGTACGGAGAAACAGTGATGAAAAGGTGATAATATTTGATGGACGCATCCTTTACCCCCGCGGCTGGCGCACCAGTTGGAATATTAAAAAATCCTTTCTTATTATACATCTAGAACATAAAGCGAACCTACAAACCAAATTTCAGCCCCCAGAAATGTACCGGTACGGAGAAACAGTGTTGAAAATGTGGTTTTCATATGTAAACGCGCCAATTTTTCCCCCGCGGGGGGCGCCCATTCGTATATTTAAGAAAATCCCTTCTTAGCGCGCATCTAGGACCTAAGTGCGACCTACATGCCAAATTGTCAGCCTCCTAGGACGTACCATTGCGGAGAAATCGCGATGATGTCAAGTGAGTGTGTTTCTCTTTTATATATATAGATTGAAGATAACAATTTATAAATACAGACGTCCTTAGCCTAAGCTAAAACGGTATAAAAAACCCTACCTTCTAAGAAAAGGTAGGGTTAAAAACAACCTGCCTCGGTAGCTCAGTGGTTAAGCGCTCGCCTGGTATACAGGAGGTACTTGACCACATAAAAATAGAGCTCTAAGGGTTAGATGGTAGAAAATGCCTCAGAAATTATCCTCGCCTAGTGGATGGTTACCTTCCACTCAAGAGTCTATTTTTTTTATTTTTTTTTAACAAAGAAATAAAATAAAAGCTATAGAATTAACTAGCTGTTTTCCCGTGCTTCGCTACGGTTACAAAATTCAACAACTCAATTTTAGATTTTTGATGGAACCGACCCCCAGAGTGAACACGGCTCCTATTCAGAAAATTCAATATTTTACTCAAAGATATTACTTTTTGCACTGCAGAAAACCTTCGTATAAAAATTCAGCTTTCTCGCTTATCCCGAAGTGATACTTCTTAACTATGGGTTTTTGGTGGAACCGACCCCCCAGAGTGAGTGGAACCGACCGCTTTTAGTTCGAAAATTCAATATTTTATTCAAGGATATGAATTTTTGTACTTCGTAACACCTTTGTATCAAATTTCAGCTTTCTCACTCATCCCGAAGTGGTACTTCTCAATTCCGATTTTTTGGTGGTGAAAACCGTCCATAAATCGGATAGA
>CM022881.1:27482168-27521011 GCA_012654025.1 Pachypsylla venusta | reverse complement strand
CCCCAAAAAAAATTGAGGGGGGGGGATTCTCGTGATGATTCCAAATCTGTGGCGTAATTAGACCCTAAATTTGACATACCTACCAAATTTGAAGTTTCTGGCTCTCACCATTCTCTTTTTAGACAGGATTAATGAAAACCGCCAGCGGTATATTTGATTGGACCCAAAATTTGAAATCTCTAGCTCTTACCATTCTCCTTTTAGACAGCGATACTGAAAACCGCTAAAAAGTGTCAAAAATTGCCAAGGGTGTATTCGATTGCACCCAAAAGTTTCGGGGCACAATTAGAGCCCAGATGGGACCTATATACCTTATTTCATCCAAATCGGTCAACGCTAAGTGGCGAAAGTGCGCATCACGGCGTACGGCGGACAAACGGATTTATTTTATTTGATTTTTGGATTCTACGTACCTAGGTACCTTGAAACGTATAATATCAAATTTTGAGGAGGTGTATTTTTTTTTTTTTTTCCGTGACGATTCCAAAGGTTCATTATTGAAAATAATAAACCAAAATATCATCAATCTTGATATTTATGCGTGTTTGATTTCAACTGTTGATTATTGAAAATAATAAACTCAATTGAATCAATTCTGCCCCAATATAATTGTTCAAAAACTTGTGCTAACCCACAACCTGTCGGTGCGTCTCCAAATTGTCTTTATTTTTAACTCTCGTTTGTCATTCTTGTGTCATGTCAGCGGACTCTGTCACTCATTTTCGCTCCAATTTCTATATTTGAGAATAAACATTTTTCTCGCAGATAATTATTTTTTTCTGCTGAGAAATAATTTTTAATTTAAATTCATCTTTTCATATTGAATTTCAATTATTATTGTGAATAATTTATTATGAAAACATCAAGTTGCCAGTAGTTTCCCTTACCTAGGTTTCCGAATGACATCATGACCTGGAACGTAGATTTAGTGTATCCGTTAGATTACTGAAATCAAGCAAAATTTGGGGTGGTGCGTACTCCGATATGAGAGTCAACCCGAGCACACCGCACACCACACCACGTATAAGAGTACATTTAATGTGAGGATTAATGAGTAGCTATTATTGATTGCAGAGTAACGGTAGAAAAGTCTATTTTATACCTAAGTTGACCCAGGGGGTCCGACTTAGGGGAGAACCGAAGGGTCCTCGAACAAGGAAAAAATCGCACGTTCCAAATATTTTTCCCGTTTGGGGAAAAAAAAATTTTGCTCACTCATCAAGGCATGGCCGTAGAAACGTTTCCTAACCTGTCGAGGGGGGTTAAAATATGTCAATAAAGCTAACAAGTAAACATAAAAAGTTAAAAACAAAACAAAAGAGAAGTGGAAAAAATAAAAATATGGTTGGTGGGATTTTTCCTGCGATGTGTCACGCCGCACGCGACAAAAATCCCACAACTATGGGACCCTAAGGTTCTCCTCGGAGTCATACTCGTTGACCTAGATGTAAAAATAAGTGACTTCCAAAGGTAGCCTCAAAAATCACAATCAATTTTCATTTTTTTTTTTTTTTTGCGAGAGATAGTGAATCGAAAATGGTGGTCCGATTTTTTTTTTTTTTTTTTTTATTATTATTTTGCTTATCGTCTCTTTAACTCTTGGTCATTCAAGACGGGGGTTTCACGCTCCATTCGCTGGAAACTTGGAATTTTTTTTGCAAGTTTCTCACACAACCTAGTGGGCCGGAAAAATAGCCAACATCATCACGAGGGCGCGAACCCACGTGGACACCCAAATGGTACAACCTCGCTGGACGTTGGTTAACTTCAGTTATCTAACGGGAGCTGGTGTATTCAACGTGCCATAGACGCTGGCTGGCGGTCCGTTTTATATCTGCCATTAAACAACTAAACAAACAACAAAAATCCACAGTTGGTCGTATTGGTCATTCAAGACCGGGGTTTCCATTGGCTGAAAACTTACAACCAGCTAGCCTCATTTATCTCACCCAGCCAGGTTTAGTTCGGGAATAGCTAGCATTATAAGTGTACGAGCCGTTGTGGTCATCCACTTAGTTAAAACTCGCCCACCGCTGCTCAATTTCAGTGATCTAACAGGTACATGTGTATTCAACGTGACATAGACAATTGCTGAGGTGACTTCAAACATTTTGCTAGAGGCTAACTATTGATAAAGTCCAAATTATTGATTGTGGCTTGTCATTCAGTTTGATGATTGTGTCAATCACAGGTTGCTTTGATGTCTCCTTTCTATTATTGATGTGGTCTATAATTTTCTCCTCTTCATTCTTTTCCTATTATTTTCTATTGGACGAATATCATTTTATATTGATGCGATTATGAGCGACTTTTTAATTGTCAATAAAGAAATAATGATGCTCGAATTAATTATAATGATACACAGTCAGCGGTGGATTCAGGGGTTGTTGGTATTGAAGTGAATAGAACATATGAGAGCAGCACCACCTTGACCTCTAATATTCTAATGAAATTAATTCCAAAGGAATCCAATAGATAGCGACACTGCTCCTTTAAAATTGACTATTCTAGAATTTCTGGGATGTGAACTGCGTATTTCCTTCCCCTTCGAGAACGATGCAGAAGATTACAGTTAATTCCATGACTTCTGGAAACTTCTAGAATTTTGGTTAAAATCTTTTTTTTTTTGCAAGTTTCTCACACAACCTAGGTTGGGCCCGAAAAATAGCCAACATCATCACGAGGGCGCGAACCCACGTGGACAACCTCGCTGGACGTTGGTTATCTTCTGTTCCACAAGCTGGTGTATTCAACTGTTGAAGCGACCTTTTAATTGTCAATAAAGAAATAATGATGCTCGAATTAATTATAATGATACACAGTCAGCGGTGGATTCATTATTTGTTGGTATATTGAAGTGAATAGAACATACGAGGGCAACACCTTGACCCGTAATAATCTGATTAATGAAATCCAATAGATAGCAACACTGCTCCTTTATATTTGACTATTCTGGAATTTCTGGAATGTGAGCTGCGTATTTACTTCCACATCGAGAACGATGCAGAAGATTACAGTGTATTCCATGACTACTGGAAACTTCTAGAATTTTGGTTAAAATCTATATAAGGAATTTTTTTGCAAGTTTCTCACACAACCTAGTTTGGGCCGGAAAAATAGCCAACATCATCATGAGGGCGCGAACCCACGTGGACAACCTCGCTGGACGTTGGTTATCTTCTGTTATCTAACGGGAGCTGGTGTATTCAACGTGCAATAGACGCTGCCTGGCGGTCCGTTCTATATCTGCCATTAAACAACTAAACCAACAACAAAAATCCACGGTTGGTCGTATTGGTCATTCAAGACCGGGGGTTCAATTCAATACCGGGGTTTCAATTGGCTGAATACTTACAACGAGCTGGTCTCACCCAGCCTGGTTTAGTTCGGGAATAGCTAGCATTATAAGTGTAAGAACCGTCGTGGTGACCCACTTAGTTAAAACTCGCCCACCGTTGCTCAATTTCAGTGATCTAACAGGTACATGTGTATGCAACGTGACATAGACAATTGCTGAGGTGACTTCAAACATTTTGCTAGAGGCTAACTATTGATAAAGTCCAAATTATTGATTGTGGCTTGTCATTCAGTTTGATGATTGTGTCAATCACAGGTTGCTTTGATATCTCCTTTCTATTATTGATGTGGTCTATAATTTTCTCCTCTTCATTCTTTTCCTATTATTTTCTATTGGACGAATATCATTTTATATTGATGCGATTATGAGCGACTTTTTAATTGTCAATAAAGAAATAATGATGCTCGAATTAATTATAATGATACACAGTCAGCGGTGGATTCAGGGGTTGTTGGTATTGAAGTGAATAGAACATATGAGAGCAGCACCACCTTGACCTCTAATATTCTAATNCTTTTATGTGGAGTTTTCAAATGTTGCATGGTATTATATCCCAAATTAAACCACCTGATCGTGTGAACAATTTTTCAGGGGCGGGTCCCTCATATCTTGGAAATTTTAAATGGCCGCAATTTGGAAACCAATCACGCTAGACGTGTAAATTTTTCCAATTTGGAAACCGAACACGCTAGACGCGTAATTTTTTTCAAGAGTGTCTAAAACTAGGCGAATTATTTGTAAAAGTAGGCTAAGTGTCTAGAACTAGGCGAATTATGTCTGAAAAGCAGGTTCCTCAACATTGGTGTCCTATGCAATCATTTAATATCCCATTGCAAAAAATTCGCCTAGTTTTAGACACTCTTGGAAATTTTAAATGGCCGCCATTATGAAACCAAACACGCTAGACGTGTAAATTTTTTTGCAAAGTACTTCTAATTCTATTGTCTTTCTGAAAATGTATCACAAGATGGGGTTCGTATTTAAAAGACAAAAGGTGGACCCCTAGGGTCCCATTGGGGGTCCCGCGTGGCCCCCAGGGGGTCCCCTGAAAAATTGGTCACACCATCAGTTGGTTTAATTTGGGGTATAACACCATGCAAAAATTTGAAAACTCCACATAAAACTGTTCAAAATATATTCAGGCGGTCTCGGACATTTGGGACACCCTGTATGTATTTTTTTTTTTTTACGAAAAAAGGTTTATTTTCAGATTTCTGGCACTTACAACTAAAGTCCTTGGTCTTTCTTTCTTTCTATTGCCAACCAGCATTCGGAGATTGATCTCTTATAAGTGAATAATATGTTTCTTCTACAAAACATAATTTCCTTTTTCTTGTTATTATAATTTTTAGTTTGTATTTTGTTCTTTTTTTCAGGTGCGTAATTTATATTAATTAGTCTAATGCTTGTACATAATATGTAATGTATATAATTGGATGGGTAACCGCTTGGGAACATCACGTATCGTTTGACTCTTTTTTCCGGACCAACCTAGGCTGGGTGAGGTCAATGTGGGTAGCTTGTTTGCAAGTTTCCAGCGAGTGAAAAAATATATAAATCAGAAATTTTTGTCTACCTATGTGGTAGGGGTTTTCTGTTACAATACTACAGCCCAATCGGTGGCAGATAGCGAAAAATGTATGGGAATAGACCCCCAAAATCATGGTCTACGACTCCAGGAAAATTATCAGAACTGAAATATGACAAGCCGTTTTCAAGTTACGGCCAAAATTCGCCAAAATCGGACAGTCACGGTCCGATATCTTAAATTTTATCGCGACAACATATCAACTCAAAGCGAGATTATTTTGGGTGGCTGTTTAATCCTTATTTTATCACATTTTCTGCAAAAGGTGGGGTCGGGTATTACAGAGTTACGAGTTCGAAACTGGGACGTGTAATATAAAATTTATGAAAAACGACTATGTTAGTGCCTCTACTTAACCTGGCGAAACGTTTAAATCTAGGTTTTTAAAGGTTGAAATATACAGGGTGTACACAAACCATTCCCCCCCACAATTCCCATGTCTTTGAAAAACAAAAAAGCAATATAAGAATCGTAGCAAGCACGGGCGAAACAGCTAGTGAAATATATTTATTTATTTGAAACATACTCGTAATACAATTAACAAGTAAATTTTCCCTATGCCAATATAAATTTAAAATTTAATACCTTTACAAGGTATAAATAAATATCTCATCTTAGGCCACAAAGTGATACCAGTAACATTTGTAAAATTATCTATACTTATAAAACGCAAAGCCCAGTTGGTATACTGACTGACTGTGACTGACTGATAATCAACGTAGCTCCACGATGGCTAAACGTAGAGACATGAAACTTGGCACAAAGGTACCTTTTAGTATGTACGTGCGTAATAAGAAAGAAAAAAAAATAAAGTTCAAGTGGGAGCAATTTACCGCCAAAAATGACGCTATTTAGCGGGTCTTTTTGCAATTTTTTTCTGGGCAAACTAAAAGAGATAACGAAAAATTACCGAGAATGGAACCCCGCAAAATAGTATATAAGGACCCCATAAGAAATATAAAATTTGAAAATTTCCTGTTTTTCCCCGATTTATGGACGGTTTTTACCACTAAAAAATCGGAATTGAGAAATACCACTTCGGGATGAGCGAGAAAACTGAAATTCGACACAAAAGTGTTCCGCAGTACAAAAAGTTATATCCTTGAATAAAATATTGAATTTTCTAACTAGGAGCGGTGCTCATTCTGGGGGTCGGTTCCACCAAAAACCCATAGTTAAGAAGTATCACTTCGGGATGAGCGAGAAGGCTGAAATTTTATACGAAGGTGTTCCGCTGAGTAATATCTTTCAATAAAATATTGAATTTTCTAAATAAGAGCCGTGTTCACTCTGGTGGTCGGTTCCACCAAAAATCTAAAATTGAGAAGATTTAATTTAGCGATCTCGAAATTGTTGTTGAATTTTGTAACTGTAGCGAAGAACGAGAAAACAGTTAGTAGTATATATTCTATGAAATTTTTCGTCGGTTGGTGGTAGTCATTTGATTTTGTTTCAAAATGGTTGGGTTACTGATTAACTTTCAAAGAGTCCCTTATGCATGATGAAAGAAAATCATACAGCAACAGAGACGCGTTGAAAAGTGCCATTACCCATACGTGCAACAAAAGCATAGCTCGCCAGTTGAGTAATTTATGCAATATGTTCTAGGGCCCATTGGGATATTGTGATGCCATTGATGGTGACATGTTTGAGCATCCGACCTAACTCCAACACGAATTCCTACCGACTGATTATGTGAAATGTCTATACAATGAAAGAAAGAAATCAACTTATTAAAATGGAACCAATTAGTAGCAATGAATCTAAAGAAATAAGAAATTATATATATTAACATTTAGCCCATATATCACTACTCATATAGAACAGTATATACATACCTATCCACAAATCAGCCTATGACACGTGTTTCGTTCTTATTAGAACTCATCAGTTAGGCATAGCTAGGAATTGAACCCAGGAGACTTGGATTTGTCTGACTACAATTTTGGAGCGCTTGAAAACTAGTGCGCACATCATGAATGTTGACCAGTTTCATCCAGGACATCTCACAAAACGGATAGTATTCGACAAACTCGTATCCACCACTTCGGATTCGATTTGAGTAAGCAGCTGTGTATGATCGAGCGTCCATTATGAGCAATTTCTGTAATGCAAATGAATAAACAACGAATTTAAGTGGAACCATTTAGTGACAATTAATCTAAACCATGAATATATATTTTTAACATTTACCTTGATTTGTCAACTCAGATAGAACAATGTATAAATACCTATCCACAGAGCAGCCTAAGACACGTGCTTCGTTCTTGTTAGAACTCATCAGTTAGGCATAGCAAGGAATTGAACCCAGGCGCCTTGGATTTGAAAGACAGAGACTTAACCATCAAGCCACCAGTGCTTGGTGAAGAGGTACGCATGTAACATTTAAATAATCCCTAACCCAAAGGGCTGTTATTTCACCGAACTCAGTGAGTATTTGAAATGTCCACAAGATCGCAGCATATTATCGTCTTCGTATCTTTTTTTATGATTCCAGCTTATATATCGTCTGGTTTTTCATATTAAGACATTCGGGAAGAATTTTGTTCCAAGATACTTGACAGCATTAAACTAAACAACTTAGTAAATTGGAACCAATTAATTAGACATAGCTAGGAATTGAACCCGGGAGCCTTGGATTTGAAAAACAGAGACTTAACCATCAAGCGACCAGTGCTTGGTGAAGAGGTACGGATGCATTGTACCTGTTAAATAATCCCTAACTCAAAGGGCTGTTATTACACCGAACTCAGTGAGTATATGGAATGTCCAGAAGATTGCAGCATATTATCGCCTACGTATCTATTTTTATGATTCCAGCTTATATAATAGCAATGAATCTAAAGAAAGTTGATGGTTTAGTCTCTGCCTTTCAAATCCAAGGGTCCCGGGTTCAATTCCTAGCTATGCCTAACTGATGAGTTCTAATAAGAACGAAACACGTATCTTAGGCTGCTTTGTGGATAGGTATGTATATACATTTTTCTATATGTGTAATGATATATGGGCTAAATATTAAAAATATATATACTTTCTTCTGAAAGAAAGAAGAAGAAAAAAAGAGATTTAACCTAAATTAAATGAAGTGGGCCACAATCCTGTGAATACTTCATAATTATTGAGTATGTTATCCTGCTACCGACACCTCGTGCGATCATTCCTTGAGTACGGATCAATCATATATGGAGCCAGAAAACTCAAGTTGCTTTAAAATCCATGGAGACACTGCACATTATACAAGTTTGGTTTGATAGGAATCTCACACCTCTTTGAAAAGGGAAATATTATCCCCACACTACGTTGAGTGTGGCTTATTGATTGATCACCTCCAACTTGACTTTTAGCTTTAGAGATAAGACGGAGGGATAATTCAAATATTTACAAAAGAATTGTTCAACATTGAGCTGAACACCTATACTTGGGAGGACTTCAGGTGGAATATTTTATGTTATTGTGTCACTATTTATAAATATTTGCAAAATAATTGATCAATATCTATAGCTGAACACCTATCCTTGGAAAAAAATATTCAGGTGGAATACTTTGTGTTATTGTGTAACAATTTATAAATATTTGCAAAATAATTGATCAATATCTAGCTGAACACCTATCCTTGGGAGGTCTTCAGGTGGAATACTTTGTGTTATTTTGTAACAATTTATAAATATTTACAAAAGAATTGATCAATATCTAGCTGAACACCTATCCTTGGAAAAAATATTCAGGTGGAATACTTTGTGTTATTGTGTAACAATTTAAAAAAATTTGCAAAATAATTGATCAATATCTAGCTGAACACCTATCCTTGGGAGGTATTCAGGTGGAATACTTTGTGTTATTGTGTCACAATTTATAATATTTGCAAAATAATTGATCAATATCTAGCTGAATACCTATCCTTGGGAGGTCTTCAGGTGGAATACTTTGTGTTATTTTGTAACAATTTATAAATATTTACAAAAGAATTGATCAATATCTAGCTGAACACCTATCCTTGGAAAACTTCAGGTGGAACACTTTGTGTTATTGTGTAACAATTTATAAATATTTGCTATTCTTTGTTCAATATCTAGCTGAACACCTATCCTTGGGAGGTCTTCATGTGGAATACTTTGTGTTATTGTGTCACAATTTAAATATTTGCAAAAGAATTGTTCAATAGCTAGCTGAGCACCTATCCTTGGGAGGACTTCTGGTGGAATACTTTGTGTTTTTGTGTAATAATTTATAAATATTTGCAATTGAATTGATCAATATCTAGCTGAACACCTATCCTTGGGAGGTCTTCAGGTGGAATACTTTGTGTTATTTTTTCACAATTTATAAATATTTGCAAAATAATTTATCAATATCTAGCTGAATACCTATCCTTGGGAGGTCTTCAGGTGGAACACTTTTTGTTATTGTGTAACAATTTAAATATTTGCAAAAGAATTGTTTAATATCTAGCTGAACACCTATCCTTGGGAGGTCTTCAGGTGGAATACTTTGTGTTATTTTTTCACAATTTATAAATTTATCAATATCTAGCTGAATACCTATCCTTGGGAGGTCTTCAGGTGGAATACTTTTTGTTATTGTGTCACAATTTAAATATTTGCAAAAGAATTGTTCAATATCTAGCTGAACACCTATCCTTGGGAGGTCTTCAGGTGGAATACTTTGTGTTATTTTTCCACAATTTATATATATTTGCAAAATAATTTATCAATATCTAGCAGAATACCTATCCTTGGGAGGTCTTCAGGTGGAATACTTTTTGTTATTGTGTCACAATTTAAATATTTGCAAAAGAATTGTTCAATATCTAGCTGAACACCTATACTTGGGAAGTCTTCAGGTGGAATACTTTGTGTTATTGTGTCACAAATCAAATTTTTGCAAAATAATTGATCAATATCTAGCTGAATACCTATCCTTGGGAGGTCTTCAGGTGGAATACTTTGTGTTATTGTGTCACAATTTAAATATTTGCAAAAGAATTGTTCAATATCTAGCTGAACACCTATCCTTGGGAGGTCTTCAGGTGGAATACTTTGTGTTATTGTGTCACAATTTAAATATTTGCAAAAGAATTGTTCAATATCTTGCTGAACACCTATCCTTGGGAGGTCTTCAGGTGGAATACTTTATGTTATTGCGTCACAAATCCATCTTAAAAAGGAGTTTATCGTAATTCTGAAACGGATAGACGGGGAACAACCTTTTTCATAGAAAACCAGCTTCCCATTTAAACCAAAACATACCCATTACCCAACACTGTTAAATCATGAGTTAAAATAATGCACCCTGTACATCTATCTTAATTGCATAGAAAGTAAAAAAAAAAGTTTTTCAAAATGAAATGAAAAGGCTATCAATGTTTTGACCTTTTAATAGACTTTTTGTATGAGTGAATACCTCGCAGGAAAAGAGAGCCTTTTGTGTCATTTTCGAATGCTATATTTACAGCACAATGCTCCTCGGGTAATGAAGATTTATTTGCTAGGCTGCTCAATTTTGCTTTATTTTTTGCAATAATAAAACTTTGGAATCGTCACCAAAAAAAAAACTCTGCCAATGTGACACCTGGGTTTATTATTTTTCTGGCAAAAAATAATAAATTTTTTGGGGGGGGTACCCCCCCAATAAATTTTTTTGGGGGTACCCCCAAAAAAAATTGAGGGGGATTATCATGATGATTCCAAATCTAATTAGACCCTAAATTTAACATACTTACCAAATTTGAAGTCTCTGGCTCTTACCATTCTCTTTTTAGACAGGATTAATGAAAACCGCTTTAAAGCGGTAAAANAAAAAAAAAAAAAAAAAAAAAAAAAAAAAAAAAAAAAAAAAAAAAAAAAAGAAATTACCCCTCCCCAAAATTTGGCTGTGTGTTGCGATATTGCAGAATTTATATAATGTGTATAAAAATTTAGTTCATCGTTAAGTATAGCTTCCTTGACAAGCGAAGACAGGGCCTTAGGAAGAAAATCCTTTTTTTTTCTTTCATCCAAAATCACCGTATGGTCAGTAATAAAAGTAAAATTAGGCATTTCACATAGTTGATGTGAAAAGGCATTGTACGCTTCTTCTTGGCAACACATAATTCGATTATCTGATGTTAATGTTTACGAAATATATCAATATTTATGTTGTCTGTACAAACTGAAAAGTCGCACTATATTTTAAAATCATTGTCCTGCAATAGCCATTGTCCCATAATAGCCCACTAGTGCTAAACTTCTGAGTTTGTGTGTTTGAATTTTTTTCAAAAATTTTAAGTTGATTAAATAAATCAATCAAGAGATGGTATATAGGATGTTTGCAGTCATACTTGATAATGTCGTAACTGACGAAAGCGCTCGTGACTCAACAATTTATTTGCAGTTGATACAACTTTTTTCTATTTTGAATTTTTTTTTATTTATTATGTATTCAGAAAAAAACTTGAAAAATTTCATTATGATAATTTTCTCACCGGGCCTCTTAGGAAATCCCGGGACCCCCTCCCGTTGGGCTTGAGCAAAGAGGTAATGGTATTGTAGATCTAACAATATACACTGTACGAGCTAAAATTTTCAAGGTTATGATAATACAAGGTAAAATTTTCCAAATATCTAATTAGTTTAATTTTGAAAGGTCATATTTGTTTAGGTTCCGACTACATTTTTACGATGTGTTCGGTTCCTCTATGACAACGCGTCTCTCCACACCGGCGTCATGAATGGCTCCATTACAGTTCCAAACTGGCCCCTAATGATTATATATTATTATTTTCAAAACCTAAAATCAGAGCTGCGTGGAAAAAAAATGGGAGTAATGAAGAGATCAGGTCGACTGTTTTGTCGACCTGATCTTTTTACTGTAAGGATACTTCTTATTGATTTAGGGTCTTTTGACTGTAAGGATACTTATTGATGTTATCCAAAGGATGTAAATAATTAATTGAAGTCAAGGGAGATTATTTTGAAAAATAAGACACAGTGGGTTTTTATTTTTCTTCTCCATCTAGGTGAGGCCACGAACTTTTGAAATCACCCTCTTGAATTTCATTTTACCCCCATCTCAAGTTTTGGAAAAATTGTCAGACAGATATATTGAAATTAATTAGTACATAAATACAGGGTGTCCCAAAAGTCCGAGACCTCCTGAATATCTTTTGAACGGCTTTATGTGGAGTTTTGGTATTGTGCATGGTATTATACCACCTGACGGTGTGACCGATTTTTCAAGGCGGGTCCCATGTGTCCCCCAGGGGGTCCAACTTTTGTTTTTAAATACGAATTAGAAGTGCTTTGCAGTACTTTGTAATAGAATTAGAAGTACTTTGCAAAAAAATTTACATGTCTAGCGTGTTTGGTTTGAAAATGGCGGCCATTTGAAATTTCCAAGATATGGCTTACAAGAATGTCTAAAACTAGGCGAAGTGTCAAAAACTAGCGAATTATGTCTAAAAAAATAGGTTCCTCGACATTCGTGCCCTATGTGATTATTCAATATCCCAATGCAAATAATTCGCTAGTTTTAGACAATCTTGGAAGTCATATCTTGGAAATTTCAAATGGCCGCCATTTTTAAACCGAACACGCTAGACGTTTAATTTTTTTTTTTTTTTTTTTTCAAAGTACTTCTAATTCTATTGTCTTTCTGAAAATGTATCACAAGAAGATGGGGGTTCGTATTTAAAAAACAAAAGTTGCACCCCCCGGGTGCCTCATGGGACCCGCCCCTAAAAAATTGGTCACACCATCAGGTTATTTAATTTGGGATATAATACCATGAAAAATTTCAAATCTCCTCAAAAGATATTCAGGTGGTTTGGCTGAATTGATGAAATTGTTGAAAGCTGAAGTTTATATGCATATTATTCCCAATAAATGCATTATATTTCTTTAGTCCCCCTTCCCCCATAAAATTTTGCCTTAATCCGCCCCTGACAAATTTACACGGAAAACCCAAATATCATGATCTAGATTCCAGCACAATATTAGAAGAGCCCATGGTTATCTTCTACTCTCTGAATGACCACCCAGACATGCTATTATTGGTATAAAAAATACATGCGTTAGTAACAAGCCCTGAATGAAGTTAAAGAAAAGGCCTTTTCTTTAACTTCACAGAAAAAAAAACTTCATGTATGGCGTGTTAATTACTGAATGACCTCCCTTCAGTGACAAGCCCTGAATCATATGAGTGACCATGACAAAGCTTCTTCATTATTCAAAATTAATGAGGAAACACCATACTGAACTTAAGAATAAAAAAACCTTTTCATTAGGCCTTTTCTTTAACTTCACAGAAAAAAAACTTCATGTATGGAGTGTTAATTACTGAATGACCTCCCTCCCGAACTTTTCTACTCTCATTCCAAATTCTTTCTTTCTTTTCCACTTATCTCTTTCACTAAGTTTGCTGGTCTTAACATTCGTTTTTCCTCTTTTTTTTACTCCCTCGTTTTTATTTTCTATTTCTTCTACTCTTGGAACAAGAATACCTGAATACATCAACGATGGGATCAATTACTTTCTCTACAATCCAAAAGCCTTTGCGCCAAATACATTCAAATAAACTGGAGTTTGATATCACCATACATTATTTCTCTGGAGCCCGTCTTAAGGTCCCAACGAAACTGCTGTAGTGGGAATTCCGCCCGCACTCAGATTTAAAGATTGAAAAAAAAAATATTTCCTAAATCGGTTTTTTGGTAAATATCTGTGTTAGTATAACTAATTAAAATACTCGCACACTTAGGCTGTCTTAGGGAAGGGGACTTTGGGGGCTTAAGCTCCCCCCCCAAATTTTTTTTTCGGGTTTTGCACTAGACGAAGAGGAAAAAAATATGGGTTATATTCTATGGTTACACATGTATGTTGTTTCGGCTGAGAAAAAAAAATCGAGCCCCCCAGAATTTTAGGGTAGAACTGCCTATTCTCGTACATATTCCACTTGAATTTCCGATGGTGCTTTTCAGAGTTCAATCCTTGATCGTCCCCTAAAATGATGGCCGTTATCCACGTCTGCTATACGTTCATTCTTTTTTCTTAACAATGACATTCATTTTGTTAAAACGATTTGAAAGAGATGGCTGAACGTTTAGGCTATGTTCAGATAATCGCGCGGTAACGCACGATTGACTACATGACCGCGTGTTACGATTTGTTCCGCGCGGAATATTTTGTGCCGCGACAGAAAATCCGGGTCGGGAGGAAAAAATTATGGGCCCCTCTATTATTCTTTCATCCAATGTGCAGTAATAAAAGTAAAAGTAGGCGATTCACTTAGTTGATGTGAAAAACCGTGTAAGCTTCTTCTTGGCAACAAATAATTCGATTATCAGAGTAACACATATTATAGGTCGCACTATTAGTCCAGTCAACGAATGGTTTGTAGAGTGCGTTGGCTGGAAACTAAGGAATTTTTTCAGAAGTTTGTTTGGTGTGGTCAGGAGATAAACATACTAAAAGTCCTGGGACCTGGGGGGTGAGCCAAATGCAGGGGTCGTGGCGATGGTCACTTTTTTAAGTCTACCCCTATATCTCGAAAACGGTTACTTGTAGTGTGCAAAGTATTCTAGGTAAAATTGGAGCCATCTAAATTTCGCGGTACTAGTTCTACAAAATTTGTATTGATTTGTACATTTGATCAGCACGGTACTAGCTCTACAAATTTGTATTGACTTGTTCATTTGATCAGCACGGTACTAGTTCTACAAACTTGTATTGATTTTTTCATTTGATCAGCACGATACTAGCTCTACAAATTTGTATTGACTTGTTCAGTTGATGCGTGCGGTTTGAGATGAAATAAAGTAGCCAAGAAGATATTTTGATGCCACACCAGCCAGACTTCCTCGAGTATATGTGTTGTCATGTGAATGCTCCTTCCGCGCGGTACCGCGCGATCATTTAAACATAGCCTTAACCTCAGAAGCCACAAATATTTAGAACCGCGTGACAGACATTAAGTTGGACAGGCGGCCATCTTAGCCTTAGTAACAGGGTATTAACGTCGGATGTAGGGTATAGGGCACTCTAAAAATGATATTAACATTTTGAATAATTTTAAGAAAGTATTGTGAAATTCTCAAATCGCCATGTTTTAAGGGAGAGGGGAGCATTTGTGAAGGAAGTTGAAAATAACGTGACATTTTTACAAAGGGCCATATGTTCCTTTTAAAAGGTAATATTATGTTTTTGTTCTTGTCGGTGAAAAAGGGTCATTCAAGCATTTGATTGTTTTTTTGGGGGAAACTCTTAAAATTGTGAAGCAGATTTCCTTAGTTTTCTTACAGTTGTTTTGTTCTCCTTCTTTTGATGATTGATTAGCAAAGGTCCTTTCGATTTTATCTTTTTATATTTTGTGTATTTTATAAATATCTGACTTATTTGAATTGGTCCAAAGAAAAAGGGCGTCCCAAAATCAAAAATTTGGGTAATTCGAAGACTGTTTTGTTAATTTGAAGACTGTTTGGGTAATTCGAAGACTGTTTGGATAATTCGAAGATTGTTTGTGTACTTTGAAGACTGTTTGGATAATTCGAAGACTGTTTGGGTAATTCGAAGACTGTTTGAGTAATTCGAAGACTGTTTTGTTAATTTGAAGACTGTTTGGGTAATTCGAAGACTGTTTGGTTAATTCGAAGACTGTTTTGTTAATTTGAAGACTGTTTGGATAATTTGAAGTCAAAAATCAAATAAAAAATTTGGGTAATTCGAAGACTGTTTTGTTAATTTGAAGACTGTTTGGGTAATTCGAAGACTATTTGGGTAATTCGAAGACTCTTTGTGTAATTTGAAGACTGTTTGGGTAATTCGAAGATTGTTTGGGTAATTTGAAGACTGTTTGGGTAATTTGAAGACTGTTTGGGTAATTCGAAGACTGTTTGGGTACTTTGAAGACTGTTTGGGTAATTCGAAGACTGTTTGGATAATTCGAAGACTGTTTGGGTAATTCGAAGACTGTTTGAGTAATTCGAAGACTGTTTGAGTAATTCGAAGACTGTTTTGTTAATTTGAAGACTGTTTGGATAATTTGAAGTCTGTTTAGGTAATTTGAAGACTGTTTGGTAATTCGAAGACTGTTTGGGTAATTCGAAGACTGTTTTGTTAATTTGAAGACTGTTTGGGTAATTCGAAGACTGTTTGGGTAATTCGAAGACTGTTCTGTTAATTTGAAGACTGTTTGGGTAATTCGAAGACTCTTTGGGTAATTTGAATACTGTTTGGGTAATTCGAAGACTGTTTGGGTACTTTGAAGACTGTGTGGGTAATTCGAAGACTGTTTGCGTACTATGAATACTGTTTGGGTAATTCGAAGACTGTTTGGGTAATTCGAATACTGTTTGTGTAATTCAAAGACTGTTTATATTTTGATGGACATAAAGTATATGAGTAAACATATTTTCACATCTAATCCGATTTGACATAAATATGAAATATACATTATACAATATTCCCCACAGCGAGGACAGTTCAAAAACTCGAAATCAAAACGTACAAAATAATTCCAACTAGTAGGTATATAGGTATTATTAAAAGCACTTCTCTATAAATACACCATGCTTCTTACTTATAAATATAATTTCATAACAAACATCAAAATTATATGAGCAATAGCATAAATCTTGCTCATAAAAACGATTTTTTTTTTTTAAAAAAAAAAATTGCTTTAACTGCATCTGTAGCAGCAGTCGTTCCCACTTAAACCCCTCACTTGTTTTCAAAAACTTTACTAATCTTTTTTCGTAAAGGTCAATAATTTAGGCTTCCTTAATTAGCAAATCCTTTGAAGACCTCAAATAAGAATGTAGGAGAAGACAGAGAAAATGGAATATTTTGTAGAATGCAAAATGTGTTTCATAGTGACAGCAAAATCACAAACAGTGACAGTAAAATAAGGACTAAACAGCCACCTAAAACCTTTTCGCTTTGATTGATATTTTGTCGCGACAAAATCTAAAATATCGGACCGTGACTGTCCGATTTTGGAGAAGAAATTAGAAATTTGGTGGTAACCATGCGTGGATATAGGGGAGGGCACGGGGGGCACGTCCCCCCCAGTTTTTTTAAACGGGCGGTATTTCTCCAATTTCATTATACCTAATCACGTAATTTTTTTAAAAAAAATCAAATGAATGGTGATCCGCTGAGACTAAATAGAAATACGTAAATAAAAAATCGCCAAAATTCTGTCATCCGCAATGCACATTTTTTCGTCATCACGCTTATAAAATCGCTTATCAACCTTATAAAAGGTATTTGTGATAAGCTCTACAGCTTTTAGCAAATTAGGTGTTGTACCTCGAATACATCGATAAACATTGCATTAAAAAGTACTGCCCAGGACGCGAACATCTGGTCTCTAGATTACGAGTACCTCCCCCTCCAAATTTTCTATTAGGTATATTGTGCGATTGTGCCCCCCCCCCAAAAAAAACAAGAGTGCTATATCCGCGCATGGCCGTAAATCGAAAACGGTTTGACATATTTGAGTTCTGATAATTTTCCTGGGGTCGTAGAACATGATTTTTGGGGGAGGGGTCCATTCCTATCAATATTTCACTAATCTGCTACCGTTTGGGCTGTGGTATTGTAACAGACAACCCCGCATACACAGATACATACAAATTTCTGATTCATATATTAAGTTTATTAGAATAGGAAAAGTCTTGTTTTAACTCTATAAGCAATAAATATGAGGAAGCACTCCATACGTTCAATAATATACACACATGTATATTGTTTAATCGAATTGAAAGTAAATTCTGATTAAAAATAATATATAGATAATAAACAAATTGAGCCATGTGGCATCTTATGGAGAGGGCGTCCTGACGTTTCTGAGGCGTCAAATAATCTAAACACAATTCAATGTCTGTCTGGAAAGATTGACAGTTTTATTTGAAATATTTTTTCCCCAAGATGAAAGACATCTATCAAGTATATTATGTGTGTACGAGCTGTTTGCTCGTGCTTCGCTACGGCTTCAGAAATCAACCGAAATTTCGATATCAAAACTTCTCAATTTCTCAAAATTGAATTTTTGATGCTACCTACTCCGGTGGTCGAATCCGTATCCGAAAAATATATCCCATTAGAAAAATATATATCGCTCATCCCGAAGTTTCACTTTAATTTTCGGAAATATATCTGAAAAAAAAAAAATCATGGTTTTTGTGTTGGTCGGTCTACGGTCACAAATCTTGTTGAGTTCATTCTGACGTATAATGACATGAAACATTTTCTGAAACAATCAGATTATGTATTATACGCAGTTGATCTAAAAATCTTTAAAAAAATCAAATAATTGAAGATTGCATAGTTCTCCAAAATGACTTAAAAAACGTTAGTTCCTTGAGTCTATTGGGCTCAACTTCCATCCAAAAAAATGCTCGAAGATAACATATACCTCCAAAAAATCAAAAATTACGTTTCTGGGTACGGACACTGGGGATCATATTCCGGGCTGACCTGCAGTTTGGTCGGCATGTTGATGACGTCATCGAACGGTCTGTGAAGAAACTTGGTATGATCATTTGATACTCCAAGTCCCTGACAGATCTTGACGCCATATTCATGTTTTACACCTCTATTGTACGGTCGACACTGGAGTATGGTTCAGTCTTGTGGTGTCCGATCACAAAAGTACGGACAAAAGCGGTCGAACGAGTGCAGGCTAGATTCGTCCGCTATATGTTTAATAAAATAAATGGGTTCTACCCGAAATATCCCCACTATATAGAATATGAACTGTTGATTGAAAATTTGGTTCTTGAATCCCTTGAAATTAGAGTCAAAACCAAATTTCATTCCTTCACAAAATTCTAAATAACAAAATCCGCAGTTCATATTTACTCGAAAATGTCACCCTTAAAGTTCCAAAAGCGAACCTAAGAAGGGACCCTAAAACAACGTTCATGGTGCCACACAGAGTAAAGATATATATCTCTACAGATCCCCAATGACAATGGAAATGGACAAATAGCTTGAGGTCCAACCTGACATTTTTCTCCAATCCATATAAAAATATAGCATTAAGTCATGTCAAGTATTGCACTTGCTTACTAAAAACAAGCAAGTGTGTTGACATTAAAAAAAAAAAGTGGAATTTCTCGAATATGAAAATGGAGAAAATCGGCCATAAAGGGAAAAACCGGAATTTTTAAAATTTTAATATTTTTATTTTGGTCCTTATATATTGTTCTGAAGGGGGGTCCATTTCCGGTCATTTTTCGTTATTATCTCCTTTAGTTTGCGCAGAAAAAAATGCCAAAGAAAGTTAAAAAGCATAATATTTGTAGGGAACTTGCTTCCATTTGAATTTTCGATTCTTCCACTTCTTATAACTTATAACGAATCTAGATTTTTATTGCAAAACAATATCAATATTTTGTCAGGAGCAAAACACGTTTTGTTTTTATTCAAATCCCAATTATTTTGAAATCCAACACCAATTACGGCATTTTCTCCTATCAATAGTAATTACCTAATATGCGATTACTTTTGAAATGCAGCATATGATTACACTAATTACGGCATTTCCTCGTATCAATATTAATTACCTACGTGATTACTTTTGAAATAAGCTGCAAAACCAGCATATGATTATACTAATTACGGTATTTTCTCGTATCAATATTAATTACCTAATATGCGATTACTTTTGAAATGCAGCATATGATTACACTAATTACGGCATTTCCTCGTATCAATATTAATTACCTATGTGATTCCTTTTGAAATGACCTCCAAAACAAGCATATAAGATTACACTAATTACGGCATTTTCTCGTAGCAATATTAATTACCTATGTGATTACTTTTGAAATGGGATCCAAAACCAGCATATGATTACACTAATTACGACATTTCCTCGTATCAATATTAATTACCTATACGTGATTACTTTTGAAATAACCTCCAAAACCAGCATATATGATTACACTAATTACGGCATTTTCTCGTAGCAATATTAATTACCTACGTGATTACTTTTGAAATGGGCTCCAAAACCAGCATATATGATTACACTAATTACGGCATTTTCTCGTAGCATTATTAATTACCTACGTGATTATTTTGAAATGGCCTCCACAAGCAGCATATGAGTACCACCTCCTTAGAAGCTAGGATTAAATCTTAGAACTAGGATTAATTCTAATAGCCTTAGGTTAAGAACTATTGTAAAAAAAAAATTGTCAATTAAAATAACAAAAAATCTAAAAAAAAAAAAAATGTTATTTACCTATTTTAGACATTTGAAACTGCAATAGATTCTATTTCTTTAGACTTTCTCCCCCACCATCACGAATATACAAGTCAATAAAGTATAAAGTGTGCGGCATTTTTACAAAAAGCATTGTCGAATTCGTATGTCAGGAGAATATTAAATACCTAGTTTCTAATACTGACAAAAGATGTTAACTTTTGTATTAAGTGACCGGGTGCCCGGCCCCGGCCGTCTGTTTGCTTTGACAAGATGATGGAAGAGATTTTCTCTTTTATTATAAAAATAATTTAATGAAAGAAAATGAAGGTGACGGTAATCAAGATGTGGAAGAAAAATGAAAACAGCAGAAGGGAAAGAGAAGATAGAAATAAGAGAGGAGAAGATGGAAATAAGAGAGGAGAAGATGGAAATAACAGAGGAGAAGATGAAAACATTTCGCAATATTTAATGACAAGAGGGATATATATGTGATTAGTTGGAATGGAACCCTGAACCTCTAGCTTGTTCTTAGACAGCAATACTGAAAAACTGCAGAAACTGCCAAACGTGTAATTAAGTTAATTTATCCAAAAACTAATCAGCATGTACTCTGAAGTTGTCTCTTATTTCAAAACTATACGGTATAGTTAAATAGTCTAAACTATTTAACTAATATTTAAATTACTTTCCTAATAAAACTTTTAATAAATGACATTAAACTACTATCCTTCACCTTTGAGTTTACAGTAACTTTAAAACTTTTCATGAAGAAAACTTTGAATTAGATTTGTGAGGGGAGACACATCTCACGATTTACAAGTCTAGTAAGGGAGGGAAAAAAATCGAAGATTTAACTGGAGGCCAATTAACTAATAAATTAATTAATAAAACGAAAACTTCAACTGCTATCATTTGATCAATACTATTAGCTATTTCGATCGCTAACTATTCCACTCGTATTTCGCTATTTCATTCGTACTTCACTATTTCACTCGTACTTCACTATTTCGCTCGCCAGCTATATCACTCATCCTTCAATATTTCACTCGTTCTTCGCTACTTCTCTTGCTAGTTATTTCACTCGTACTTCGATATTTCACTCACTAGCTATTTCACTCGTCCTTCAATATTTCACTTGTTCTCCGCTACTTCTCTCGCTAGTTATTTCACTCGTACTTCGCTATTTCACTCGCTAGCCATTTCACTTGTACTTCGCTTTTTCACTCTCTAGTTATTTCAGTCGTACTTCGCTATTTCACTCGCTTGTTATTTCAGTCGTACGTCGCTATTTCACTCGCTAGCCATTTCACTCGTACTTCGCTATTTCACTCGCGAGCCATTTCACTTGTACTTCGCTTTTTCACTCTCCAGTTATTTCAGTCGTACTTCGCTATTTCACTCGCTAGTTATTTCAGTCGTACATCGCTATCTCACTCGTTATCTATTTCACTCGTACTTCGCTATTTCACTCGCTAGTTATTTCAGTCGCACTTCGCTATCTCACTCGTTATCTATTTCACTCGTAGTGCCCTATTTCACTCGCAAGTTATTTCAGTCGTACTTCGCTATCTCACTGGTTATCTATTTCACTCGTACTGCGCTATTTCACTCGCTAGTTATTTCAGTCGTACATCGCTATATCACTCGTTATCTATTTCACTCGTACTGCGCTATTTCACTCGCTAGTTATTTCAGTCGTACTTCGCTATCTCACTCGTTATCTATTTCACTCGTACTTCGCTATTTCACTCGCTAGCTATTTCACTCGTACTTCACTATTTCACTGGCTAGTTATTTCAGTCGTACTTCGCTATTTCACTCGCTAGTTATTTCAGTCGTACTTCGCTATTTCACTCGCTAGTTATTTCAGTCGTACTTCACTATTTCACTCGCTTGTTACTTCAGTCGTACGTCGCCATTTCACTCGTACTGCGCTATTTCACTCGCTAGTTATTTCAGTCGTACTTCGCTATCTCACTCGTTATCTATTTCACTCGTACTTCGCTATTTCACTCGTTATCTATTTCACTCGTACTTCACTATTTCACTCGCTAGTTATTTCACTCGTACTCCGCTATTTCACTCGCTATTTATTTCAATCGTACTTCGCTATTTCACTCAAACTCCGAGAGGCGTACTTCGGCCAATTAGCTTTCACCGAGTTTGATGACATACCAAATTTGGCTATCTGGCTCTTTTCTTTCTCTTTTTAGACAACAATAATGATAACTGCTAAAAAGTGGTAAAAACCGCCGAGGTTATATTCGACCCCAAAAAAAAAAACACTTCGNGAATATAAAATAAAATTTGCAAAAAATCATCTGAAAGTGGCAGAAAAAAGGGGGTCCTCATACCTACAAACTATCTTTCGTGTTAATATAGTCGGTAGTTTTGCGTACTCTTGACGTACGCGTCTCTACCGACACGCTTGATTGCATTTCTGCGCACATTTGGACCCTAAACAGGACCTATATACCAAATGTCATCCAAATGCCCATCACGACGGACCGCGAGGCGTACGGCGGACAAACGGATATTTGCATTCTTCGTTCCTTGAAACGTAAAGTATTATATTTTTACGGGGGGGGGGGGGGGTGTATTTTTTTATTCGTGGCAATTCCAAATGTTCATTATTGAAATTAACAAAAAATAATTATATTGCATATGTATTTTGAGCGAAACGGACATGCACCCAACCCCTCCAAGGGAAACCTAGTTGATGCCTATGATTTTTGAAAATTCTGGGCCATGCTTTTTCGCTGCATCATTCCAGTTTGCATCACATGAATAGTCTCAACAGATTCGGGTAGGTAACCCCTTTTCATTTTCCACAACTAGATACGTGCCCCCCCCTCCCCCCCCGTCCTTCAGACGTTCAAATTTGAAAACATCTTTTGAAAATTTTGTTCATAAACTTTTCCACGTCATCAAATTTAACAATGTTTGACCTCAAGTGACTGACATCATAACGAGTAACATGTTTGAAAGGTAACAAACTTTTGTACAAGATTTGTAAATTGAAAATACTTTGCTATCCTTCAGGCTCTCTTGGGCCGACTAAGAGAATAGTATTAGGGGCTTTTATTATTATTATTTACATGTAGGGATTTTAATTGTCTAAATTGACAAAACAAATAGCTCCGATACAGGCCCGGATCAAGCATCCGCGGTGCCCTTGGCAAATTTGGAGGCGGGGCCCCTAAAATGAATATTTTGAATAAAAAATAGATTTACTTACAACTCAATCTATTCATTACATATTATGATAACCATGCTACAAATATTTAAAAATGGTTTATTGGTTGTATTTATATGAGTATACACTACTAATAGGTTTACGCGGCTGCGGTGCCTGGTAATCCTGAAATCTTTTCGGAAAGCAGTCAAATGTCAAATTCACAAACGAACGAATATCAGATTACTAGAAAAGGGTAGGTCTAGCTAATAAATAATTAAGGAAAGTTCAAAATATAAAGGAGACGAACACGGAACATACACGAGAACTTAGATCATCTGAACTATACGCCAAAGGAATGAAAATCGTGTACTTTCTCTTTTAGAAATTATTAAATCAAACTTATAAAGTACCCCTAAAATTAGATAAAAGATTGACACCGACAGTGCACACCTTAACTGATTCGTAAAGTACTCAATACTGAATGAAATGTCCCCTCCCAGCTTCCCTGCTTTCCTACTTTTAGACTAAATATATACATGGATAATATTTGATGGTCAAAAACTCATAATACCTAGTGTAAGTTGCGCGGGGCCCTTAGCAACTGCCAAATCTGCCTTATGGTAATCCGGTACTGCTCCGATACAGGGCGAGTTATTTTAGGTTGACGATCAAATATTTCTAATGATGCTCAGATGGACACCGATCCGTGAGGATCTGAGGATGTCACCCTCAAGTAATATCTCACATTTTCAATGGTGATCCCAAATATAGCTTTTATGGAAGCGCCTTTCAATTATTTTATACGAACCAAAATAGCTTTTCTGGAAGCGCCGTTTGATTATTTTATATGACCCAAAATAGTTTTTTTCTGGAAGCGCTTTTCAATTGTTTTTATTTGTCCCAAAATAGCTTTTCTGGAAGCGTCGTCTTTCGATTATTTTTCTTATTTGACTGAAAATATCTTTTCTGGAAGCGCTTTTGGATTTTTTTTTATATGACCAAAATAGCTTTTCTGGAAGCGCCATTAATTTTTTTTTTCTTATTTGAGTCAAAATATCTTCTCTGGAAGCGCCTTTCGATTTTTTTTTAATTTGGCTTAACGTTTCTTTACCATCTATTGGTCATTCAATATAGGGGTTTTACCCACAATTCGTTGGAAACTTGAAAACCAGCCACCCACATTTACTTCAACCAGCCTGCGTTGGGCAGGAAAAACAGCCAATATCAACCTCGCTGGACATTGCTTAACTTCAGTTATCTAACAGGAACTGGCATATTCAACGTGCCATAGACGCTGGCTTCCGAAATAAATCATCAGTTTTATACATAATCATTAAAGTAGACCACTTCTCTTCTGATATTGAAGAGAAGTGGACTTCTGACATAGGATGCCGCCCAGAGCGTGAGTTGCTATCAACAGATGTGCGGCAATATTTGAACCCGTTATAACACACTTTTGTTTATGTATGGCCCATACACTCTTCTCTAAAAACTTTTCTCGAGTTTATAACAGTATTTAATGGAAAATTCAATTGTAGCATCATATCTCGGGAAATTTACCTAAATTATTTAAATTTCCTAAGAAAGTAGACATAACTAATTAAGCTTTACCTTTTAAAATAGCCTCAGTCCCTTTTAATTGTTACAAATTTGTATGATTCTACCACTGAAATTAAATCATAGCAACAATTACAACTTACAAAACGTGCATGCACTCATCACTCATACGGAACACATTTCTAATTAATTTCCTCAACCTTGTCAGCAGTAACGTTTCCTTAGTGCTGCAGCTTCGGGGAAAAATCGGAATCTATTTGGGTTTCTCTTCTAAAACTGAAATAAACTTGCAATATCTCATTTTTTGGGTGTCTTCGTTTTGGGATTCTCTACTAAAACTGAAAGAAACTTGCAACATCTCATTTTTTTTTTAGTCTTCGTTTTGGGTTTCTCTACTAAAACTGAAAGAAACTTGCAATATCTCATTTTGTTTTTTTAGTCTTCGTCTTTGGTTTCTCTACTAAAACTGAAAGAAACATCTCATTTTTTTTTTAGTCTTCGTTTTGGGTTTCTCTACTAAAACTGAAAGAAACTTGCAATATGTCATTTTTTTTTCTTGAGTCTTCGTTTTGGTTTTCTCTACTAAAACTGAAAGAAACTTGCAATATCTCATTTTTTTTTTGAGTCTTCGTTTTGGGTTTCTCTACTAAAACTGAAAGAAACTTGCAATATCTCATTTTGTTTTTTTAGTCTTCGTCTTTGGTTTTTCTACTAAAACTGAAAGAAACTTGCAATATCTCATTTTTTTATTTTGAGTCTTCGTTTTGGGTTTCTCTACTAAAACTGAAAGAAACTTGCAATATCTCATTTTTTNTTTTTTTTTTTTTTTTTTTTTTTTTTTTTTTTTTTTTTTTTTTTTTTGAGTCTTCGTTTTGGGTTTCTCTACTAAGACTGAAAGAAACTTGCAATATCTCATTTTTTGGGGGGAAAGAAAAAGTTGTAATTGGGTGAAATTTTCGATGTCAAAACACTTTTTGCGGTCCTCAGAGCATCAATCGAATGGAGGTATACTAGTATTAAATATGTTAACTTTTAAAATAAATTAAATCAAAACAATTGCCAAGAGCAATATTTATTTTAACCCTAGGATTGCCATGCTCTATTCAATTACGTGCATTGCCAAGGGGGGAGGGAGGGGGGGAAATTTCCCGCAAACAAAATAAAGGATAAAATGATTTTTTTATTACAATAAGTCGCTATTGCTAGGGTTAATTTATAAAGAAACTAGTTTCGAATCATTAGATTCATCATCAGTCTAGTCGAGTCTAAGCATGGTAGTTGAAGGAGTATTATTCGCCGCGTGCTGTGTAGGGTCACGCCATTTTTGGTAAGTGTTTTGTTTTAATTTATTTTCAAAGTTTACACATTTCAAGTCTCTAGTGCTTACCTTTCTCTTTTTAAACAATATTAATGAGCTAAAAATCGGAAAATAACACCAACGTTTAGCGCAAAATGGTCATCCAAATAGTTGAGCGCTAGGTATTAAAAATAAATCAGTGCACGGCATACAATCCGATTTTTTAATCGATTTTTGGATTCTGCGTATCTTGAAACGTAAAATATGAAATTTTGAGGGTAGGATGGATTGCAAAAGTTCATTATTTTCAATAATGAGCCTTTTGATGTGGGATTATTCTAATAAAAATGACCGATTTTAGAATTTGGCCTTACTAATGAGAATATTATAGCTATCAGCTGACAAAATTCATCAAACGGATGGGCAACAGAAGGTGACCCCAAATATTTAATTTTTACAAAAACAGAAGAAAAAAAACATTTCATCCGCAAGGGCGTAGCCAGCATCTGGCCTAGGNGCAGCTGCCCCCACCTGCCCCTCCCTTCCTACGCCCATGTTCATCCGTCTACACTTTTCAATTACGTGCAAGAAAATAAATGCTGTAAGAAAATTAAAGTATTAAAAGTTAAAATTTGAGAAATAAAGTTGTTGATTAGAACATTAGGGGAACAAAAAGACAAAAAATATAGCCTTTGTGGGAGGTAAAGACGAAAAGAAGAAGAAGAAAAAAATCATGATTTTTTTGTACAAGTGTCCCGAGTAATACAGGAGAGAGAAAAAAACCCACTCCAGGATGAATTACACTTTTTTTTTACACAAAGGAAATAAACCACCAATTTAGTGCTTATTGAAAAAAAAAAACTCTCTCATTCCAATGAACATTTTGTTGACGTTTTGTTTTTTACTAAACTTGTACTTACACAAAGTTTCTCCTCAAAATTAGTGAAAGATATATTTTAACCCAGACGTCTCCGTGACAGAGTGCGCATCACACTCGGCTTGCACCAAGGAGGTTCCGGGTTCGATTTCCTGGACAGGTCGAAAATTTTAAAAAGGTTTTTTCGAATTTTCTACTTGGTCTGGTTGTGTTTGGTAGTAACTCAAACTCCTGAGAACAATTGAATAGCTATGGTAATAGTGCCAAGTGGTATAGCATTATAAGATAAAAATTGTTGAAGTGTAGCTTAGGCTTAGTGATATTGGAGTGATTGTTGAAAATACCTTGTAATGCTATGATGCCCATAAACATTGTGACATAATAAGACAAAGAAATAAACATTTACATTACATTTAACCCAGGAGGTCTTGAAGCATAATTTTTATTTCCATTATTTGGGTTACAACTTGATCCCATTATATTATTTTTTTGTAGTGACAATTTTTTTGTCGTCTGCCACAAAAAAATCGCGACTTTCGGTTGTGTTACTACTTGAAAAAATAAAACATTCAAGAGAAAATGGATCTCACAAAAAAAATTATCATTGTAAAAAGGCCAAGTTCCCACTCTTTCGAAAAATTCCGCCCATGAAAGTAGTGATATATATTATTCCAGGAGTCTGTTGATTCTACATTCTGACCCTAGAATTTGCCGTCCTTATTGTTAGGAAGACCAAGCTATTCCATGATTTTATGTATCCAGGATCTTCTTGACATCATGGATTGATGGTCTGTTGATTCTACATTCTGACCCTAGAATTTGCCGTCCTTATTGTACCCAAGAACTTGCCGTCCTTATTGTTGGGAAGACCAAGCTATTCCCTGCTGTTATGTATCCAGGATCATTTTAAGTACGCAAGGGTGTAAAATATTATTTAGAATTTCAAATTTTATAAATTAATATTTATTTCCAAAATTTTCAGTCTTTTGAAGTTTAATAGTTTTTTTTATATATATGTATAAAGGCTTTCCAAATTGTTCTCCGAAGAGAGGAGGAAATGTTCCTTTGGAGAGACAGTTTCAAAATCTACCCTTAAGGTATTGTATCTAATCGCCCATGGGAATCGACATAAATGCTACAGTGTTAGAAAAATTTAGGGGTGAAACATTTTTTTTAAAGTTCAAAAATAATTTCAGTTATGTACATACACCTATTTTTTTTTTTTTTTTATTTGATCTTTATGAAATCTACCTCCCCATGAAATCTCTCCCCACTCTGAAAGCTGTAAGTAAGGAATATTTTCAAGATAAATTTTATTCTCTTTCTGACGTTTTATTGATTGACATGCTGGGACCTACTACTGCTACTACATGATTAGCTAGTGTAACCGAGTTGATTAACTGAATAAATTTTACATCCAAAGAAAAGTTCTAAACGTTCTAAGTACGTTTTCCTTAGATGGGTGCAAGCCCTAGGAGAAGGTTTAATCACAAGAAAAAAAAACGATGAAATTCTATTTAAATATTTATATTATTATTTTTGTATGTATTTATATTTATTAAGTTGTAAAATATGTTATATGTTCGACTCAGTGAAAATGGTAATAAGGATGGGACTTACTAGGAGATCCTCTTTCTTTCTATCCTAGACTCACACTAAAGTTCCAACGGTCACCGAATTCTTATACAATTGTTTTATTAAATTATTGTTTATAAATCGAATTCTGAGAATCTGATCCACATAACTAAATCATCGTTCTCAGGCGGCTCTTCAGGGTTATACTAGTGATGGACAAAAAACCCGCAGCTGCGGTGATAACCGCGCCGCACTCGCGGTGCGCGATTTTCATGTTTTCACCGCACGCACAGTATAATTTGAAGGTAAATAAATCCCATCTGGGCTCTAACTGTGTCCGGAACTTTTGGGTCCAATCGAATACAACACCCTTGGCTATTTTTTTCGCTTTTTAGCGGTTTTAAGTATTGATGTCTAAAATGAGAATGGTAAAAGCCAGAGACTTAAGATTTGGCCTGTATGTCATATTTGGGGTGTCAGTAAGCTTCGAAGCTTTTGAGTGTAATCAAATACACAGCTGGCGCTTTTTACCGCTTTTTAGCGGTTTTCATTAATTCTGTCTAAAAAGAGAATGGTTATAAGCGCTAGAGATTTAAAATTTGGTATGTATTTCAAATTTAGGATCTAATTATGCCCCATATTTATTTTGGAGGGAGGTATTTTTTTAGCCAGTAAAATAATAAACTCATGTCTCGTTTTGGCAGAGTTTATAAGGCCTTTAGGCGAGACATGGCCATGTCTCTTTACAAAGGGTTTCTGTTTTCAAATTTCATCAAAATCGGGCTTGTCGTTTGGGGTGCTGGAGGATCACGTTAAAATGACATTCGCAAAATTTTTTAGACCCAGTTAGAGACACTGATAACATTTTGTCAACATGTGATTTCTGGGCCGGCCCATTTTTCGTTTGAGACATGAGGATCGATAATGATATCCGACCCGAACATACCCCAGATAATAAAATTCGAATGATATTCGAACTATAATGTAAATTTTCTAGTTTTTGGGCAAAAAGTAGTATGCCCATTATATTATATACTAACTTTGAGACATGGTGAACATACGATATTTTTATTGCAAGTGAACAGCATCAGATATTTTTTATTTTTTTTTATTTCAATTAAAGGGATATTTTTTTTTCAATTTTTTTTTTCCCTTTTTGGGGGAAGAAGAATACTTTGGTAGGCATAAAATTAAATTACAAACAAAATATTTGTTTGCTTTATTTATTGTAATTTTTTTTTTGGGGGGGGGGCTGTTTGCCCTTAAGGAGCAGCCGCCACTGGGTCAATGCCAGCAACATATGCGGATTCACCAATTTATTTTTAAGAATACTATCCTTGCCATGTTTGGCATTTCCACAAGACTTATTAGAAATTGCACCCGAGGCTCTGCAGCTTGAACATGGCTTTATAAAGTGAACTCATATGATAGTCCCAAGAATATTTGATCAACGGATCGACCTCAACCAATGTTACACCCTGTATATCTTTTCTTTTTTTACTTTCCTCATCCTATAAAAAGGAAAGTATTATAATGCGCTGAAATGATAGATGTCGAGTTTTCAATGCCAAAACACTTTTTGGGGTCCACAGAGCCCAAATCTCGAGTTTCAGCCATTGATTCGTGTGTGTGTGTGTGTGTCTGCCTGTCCGTATGTCTGTGAATAAGATATATCTCAAGAACGGAAAGTGCTGGAGACATGAAATTTGGTATGTATGTTAGTTTTATGCCTTGAACAGCAAAATAAGCTTTTGTTGGAAATTGAATATACCGTTGGCGGTTTTATGCCGCTTTTTAGCTGTTTTCGCATATGCTGCTTAAAATGTATATTTTATATATTGTTGACCGCTAATTAGAGGTTGAAAGCCGGTTCTGCCTAAAACCAGAATGAAAAGAGCAAGAACTTGAAATTTGGTGCCTATTCACATCAATTTTATACAAGAAATTGAAAAATACAACTTAGGTTGAAATGTAATATATCAAGAATCAAGAAGTGTAATATATAATTGTATTTCCGCTCTGGGGTCTTCAAAACGCGTTTTGGCATTGAAAACTCGACATCGAAAATTTCAGCCCATTGCAATACTTTCTTGTTTTTTTTATAGATAAGGAAAGTCGTGTGATGTTCACACCAGATTTTTAAATCACGCTCGTTGCTGAATAATATAAACAAACACAGAGGTATGACATAAAACAGAACCTGGTCATAAACACCATTTTTGTGTTTACATATAAGAGAAGTTGGCGTCTACACAAGTATTTTTGTTAAAATTTATTTTTCTTTTAAAAAATAATATTGATAGGTGGCTAATATACAGTATGTCTCAGAAGTCCTGCCCGGTGCCCATAACTTTGGAGCCGCTTAGAATTTTTGAATTCTGTTTGCTTCTAGTGATAGAAAAGGGCCCATGGCCATTCGAATGGTAACATCAATATCCAGGTTCGAATCTTGGAAGTGGCTTTTTTTGACACAAAGTGTTGATTCCTCGGGAATCAACACTTTGTGTCAAAAAAATAAACAGGGGCGGAGCCAGAGGGGTTCACATCCGAAACTTGTTACACCCTGTATAACGGAAACCGAATTTAATTTTGATGTATAAATTCGTTAGGAGTGGCTCGAAAAAGGTTTTATCAGTGCCGTAGGCCTAGATGGAATCTCGTATTTCTACCAGAGCTTAAAATGACGTCTTTTAGAAAACGGCCATTTTGAGTTAGAAGTTCTGAAGTAAGAATATGATTTAAGACTTAAAATAGGGTGTGAACTCAATAATAAACCATTTTAGCAAAAAAAAAAAAAAAATAATAATAATTACTAACCCTCACACTCATTCACAACGCAGGCGTATTAATTAGAACATTTCTATAGAAAAACTGCATATTAATTGAAGTGTTCTTAAATCGACACTTTGTGTAAAAAAAAGCCACTTTCAAGATTCGAACCTGGATACTATTATTACCATTTGAATGGCCATGGACCTTTTTTTATCCCTAGAAACAAACAGAATTAAAAAATTCCAAGCGGTTCAAAAGTTATGGGCACCGGGCAGGACTTCTGGAACATACTGTATATTCTGTTAAACATGATGATTTTCTACATTTATTATAAACACTTATTTTGACATCTTGAAAAGTTAAAACTATTAACTACCGTGTAAACATACACCACTGCTGAAATATTTACGTAGGGTTAACAAGAATAATGTTATTACAAAAGTATTGTAATCAGAGGAGGTTTTTTTTTTNTTTTTTTTTTTTTTTTTTTTTTTTTTTTTTTTTTTTTTTTATTATTTGAAAATTTAAAGAAAAGTTTTAACAATATAAGTCCTACCTTCCTAATCTAAGTCCTAACTAGTCTAACCTACAACATACAGTAAAAATGGAACTAAAAAATAATAATAATAAAAGTATATTAATTTGGCAAGAGATGTATCAAAACAATTGTGAAACTACAGCAATTGAATGGAAATAGTGGCAATAATAAAATAATAATAAATAAATATAAAAATATTAATAATAAAACAATGAATTAATAAATAATAAATAATTATCGAAAAAGAATTTTTTTTTTTTTAAAAAAAAATAATAATAATAAAATAATTAAATTTTGTTTAGTAATTTGGCATTTTTTAAGAATTTTACACATATTAGATCTATTTTCTTAAAATCGTCCTGAAGAATTAGCTCTATCCTATCGTCTAACTTTAATTGTCTTCTGACCACCTCCAATTCGGGACACTCAGTCAGCCAATGCTTCGTATCAACAGGACATTTGCCACACAGATGGCCTAGAGGTGGGTTATCTCTAGACAGTATATGCCCATGAGTGGCCAGACTATGTCCAATTCTTAAACGACAAATAGCAATTTCTTCCTCTCTAACATCACGATGTGATGATTTCCAACGAAGTGCATCTTTCTTAGTGGTCTTTAATTTTTTCCCGGTATTTATATTTTCAATCCAGGTTTACGTAGGGTTAACAAGAATAATGTTATTACAAAAGTATTGTAATCAGAGGAGGAAATAAGACCATTCATCAATTAAATTCCTTTTGAATGCATCGCGCCAATCCTCTGATGTACTCAGAGAGCCCTCAGAAGACTTTTTTGCAGCATCACCTACTGTGTCATTTTCCTGAATACCAACATGGCTTGGTATGAAACGAAAAATGAAACTGTAACACCTAAGTCATTTATGCTCTGGATTTTGTCTTTGATCCTTTGGATCAGGTTGTATTAGAACACAAAATACTCTATTGAGTCTCTACTGATTTCGTTTTCAAGTTGACGACCATTTTCTAAATATTGACTTTGAACCGTAAAAACATCTTACCTATATATTCTATTCTTTCTTTCACATAGAAAAGCTCTGTCAATATAACATATGGGTTTATTATTTTACCGGCTAAAAAATACCCCCCCCCAAACCCCCAACCCTCCAAATTTCCGGATTGATATATTTTTAAATAAAATCAAAGCTTTTCAACTTCTTGATTGATATATTTTTTTAACCCATGAGCGGTCTCCTATAGGAAATTTTTCTCATCCTGGCGAAAAAAAACGGAATAACTTGGTAATTATTGGCTCCAACTTGTCGGGCCTCTCAGTAGCTGTTCAAAATATGTTTTACTTTCAGCTCACAAAAAGTTGCCGACATACTTTGCAATTCAGTTGCCTGAGGTATTTGGAAAGCCGAAGACGCGGACCGCGGTGAGAATTTTTCTCACATTTCTGAAGCGGAAGGGGACCACTTACGGGTGTGACGATTTCAAAGTTCTTGAAAACAATAAACCAAATGAACGATATTTTCATAGCGATGCGATGCGATATACCAATCCAACACTTAAATACTTTTGTGTCGACTGGAAAAAATAAAAATTTAAGTGATATTTGATTTCTTTCAGAGAAATAGAGAACATGTGAGTGAAATGGACAGAAGAAGTGATAAGGAAAGGGAAGGCAAAATACATTACGGAAGGAAATGCAGAATAAAGGGGAATTTAGGAGGGCATCAATTCGTTTGAGGAATGACGAGCATTTTCTATTTCATTTTCAAAATAAAATTGGTGACGTGACGGAAGATATTAAGAAGTATGAACGGAGAAGAAACATTCAGAGACTCATGGACATGCCTAAATCTATTTTTTTGGCGTTGCAGAACTAGCGTTTTGTTTGATTAGAGCATTGGTACACCTTGAACACAAACATTCAATTGTAATTACTGACCAAAAGACCATTACTCAATATGAACATTCAATTTTAATTACTGACTACTAGAGAATTAGTACACCCTCAATATGAATATTCAATTGTAATTACTGACTACTAGATTAGTACACCATCAATATGAACATTCAATTGTAATTACTGACTACTAGAGGATTTGTACACCCTGAACATGAATATTCAATTGTAATTACCTACTGACTACTAGAGAATTAGTACACCCTCAAAATGAACAGTCAATTGTAATGACATAATACTAGAGCATTTGTACACCCTAAACATGAACATTAAATTGTAATTACTGACCACAAGACCATTAGTACACCCTCAATATGAACATTTAATTGTAATTCCTGACTACTAGAACATTAGTACACGCTCAATATGAACATTCAATTGTAATTACTGACTACTAGAGAATTAGTCATTCAATACAAGAGCATTGGTACACCCTGAACATGAACATTCAATGCAAGAGAATTGGTACACCCTGAACATGAACATTCAATACTAGAGCATTGGTACACCCTGAACTTGAACATTCAATACAAGAGCATTGGTACACCCTGAACATAAACATTCAATACAAGAGAATTGGTACACCCTGAACATGAACATTCAATGCCAGAGAATTGGTACACCCTGAACATGAACATTCAATACTAGAGCATTGGTACACCCTGAACTTGAACATTCAATACAAGAGCATTGGTACACCCTGAACATGAACATTCAATGCAAGAGAATTGGTACACCCTGAACATGAACATTCAATACTAGAGCATTGGTACACCCTGAACATGAACATTCAATACAAGAGCATTGGTACACCCTGAACTTGAACATTCAATGCAAGAGAACTGGTACACCCTGAACATGAACATTCAATACTAGAGCATTGGTACACCCTGAACTTGAACATTCAATACAAGAGCATTGGTACACCCTGAACGTTAACATTCAATACTAGAGTTTTGATACAACCTGAACATGAACATTCAATAGTAGAGCATTGATACACCCAGAACATGAACATTCAATACTACAGCATTGGTACGCCCTAAATATGAACATTAAATACTGGAGCATGGGTACACCCTGAACATGAACATTCAATACTAGATCATTGGTACACCCTGAACATGAACATTCAATACTAGATCATTGGTACACCCTGAACATGAACATTCAATACTAGATCATTGGTACACCTTGAACATGAACATTCAATACTAGAGTATTGGTACACCCTGAACATGTCATTCAATACTAGAGCATTGGTACACCCTGAACATGAACATTCAATTCAAGAGAATTGGTACACCCTGAACATGAACATTCAATACTAGAGCTTTTGTACACCCTGAACATGAACATTCAATACTAAGGCATTGGTACACCCTGAACATGAACATTCAATACTAAGGCATTGGTACACCCTGAACTTGAACATTCAATTGTAATAATTGACCTCGGGATTATTGAACCCTGAACATAAAAATTCAATTGTAAATTTTCACCGAATCATTCTCAACATCAGGCCTCTATTATTTGCTATTTTCGATTGGACTTTTGTTTGTATTTCTAATTCTTAATGACATTCTGATGACCGAAGAAGGAGGAGAAATCGTAGCTAAGGATGGAGGAGTGAAAGAAAATGAAAAATCATTGTGGAAACAATAAATGCATTATTTTAAGGGAAAAGAATTTAACATTTGACTTTGCGGAATCACAGATGCTGTTATTGTATCAAATGTAAACTTTTTTGGGTTCTAGCAGATGCTAATTTTTTGTGCGGTCACTACTCTTGACTTAATCAATTCGATATTTTCCTTTTGATGGGATGGGTATTTTTAGGGCAGAAAAGTAGTTAGGCGCATTTATTCGGGGGAGAAAAGAATTCATACTGCTTAGGGCTAGGCGGCCGGTTGAATCCAAATTGAAATTGCCAAAAAATGTCACTATTTTTTGGTATAGAAGCTGAGAGTTTCGGCTTTTATATTTCTTCTTTTAGAAGTGATAACATTTCAAAAACTGTATTAATTAGAAATGGTATTTAGAATGTTTGCAGTCATTATGAAATATAAATTTCTATAAATTTTTTTGTATCGACTGCAGAAAATATTGCTGAGTCACGAGCGCTTTCGTCTGTTACGACATAATCAAGTCGACATTAGTCCACTTGATAATGTCGTAACAGACGAAAGCGCTCGTGACTCAAGAATATTTTCTGCAGTCGATACAAATATTTTATATAGAAATTTATATTTCAAAAACTGACAGACCCCTCATTTTAATCTAGTTTTTTACAACCTAGTTTGGTTCCAATAACATTTTTCGTTCGACATTTTTGGTTCTAAATATTTGCTTTTGTTAGGAAAACTTCAGCTCGTATTTTTAGTAAAAATCGAGAAAATATAATAGCAATCTTCAACCGCTTTGTGCTTGGTTTTATACACTCAACAGATTCAACTCGACTTTAAAAAAAAATATAAATCTCGTTCTATAGGGTGCCCCAAAACTAACGCCTGAAATAAGAATTCCACATTTTTTTTAAAAAATGGATGGCAACACTTTCTTTGTCTCATTTGTTGTCCGAAGTCTTTGCGTTTTTGTTTCTATAGGTTTTTTTTCTGTTCCATGTTAGTTTTCGTGTAATATAGACATGGAAAAATTCACCCCATAACAGTTTTAATATAAAAAAACACTATCTTAATGGTGAATATTCTGCGGTGACTGTGCCTCGAAAACTCACTACGATTCTCTACGTCATGAAACACCAAATGAATCGCCTTCGGCAGATTGATGATGAAATTTGAAGAAACTTGTTCAGTATTGGACGCTGAAAATCCTGGGCGCCCACGTAGTGGTCGAAATGAAGTAAATGTTAAATTTCAAGGATGGGCAACTGCGTGTAGGGCTAGCAGGAGAGGCCATATGCCCGATATTGTGCTAATTGTACCCTTTTTCAAAAAATAAAATCAATTTTAGGCAATTTTTTTCGGGGAGGGGAGGGGGAAGGATCCGAAGCATTGACAGCCAAGCCAGAACTAAACACCTGAAAATAATGATCATGGATGGTGATGTTGCTTTTATTGTTGTTCATGATGTTGTTTTTGTTGATGTTGCTGTTGTTGATTTTATTGTTGTTGTTGCTGCTGTTGTTTTTGTTGTTGTTAGTGTTGTAGTTTTTTTTAATATTATAAGTAACGCTCAATTTTATAAGTTTTCATAAAAATTGTAGATATAGAAATTGAACATTTTTCATCATTTTCATACCTTGTAACAATTATGTATGTATTGATACTTATTTAAAAATTTAAAAGGTTTTGTCCTTTCTCTCCCCTTGGTTAGGTGATATTTTGTAACCATGCAACCTTTTTTCCAACATACAGTCCATGAATTATAATAATAGTCCTTATTTATACTGCCGAATAGGGCTAGAGAGTTCCTTTACAACAGCGACACTCAACCTGCAGCCCGCCAAGCTCTTTCGAGCGGCCCAGCGCTGGTTGACGTTAGCTACTATGTGGCCCGCGATTTAGTACCCAATTTTCATTGCTCGGGTAAAAAATAAAATGTAACTCTTTTTGATCACACAACAAAAATAACATCTCTTCGGTCCTACCTATTTAACTATTGAAATTTTAAATATCTCTTGTTCATGTGTAAGGAGTGCAAATGTCTCGCGAGCATCGATTCCAGCGTAACATGTGTGCACGTGTTTTGAACAGGAACATGCATGAAATGTGAAAAGTGTTTGCGTTGCGATCGTCTGGACTTCTGGAGCCGGNAAATATTGCGCCTAGTTTTAGACACTCTTGGAAGCCACATCTTATAAAGCGAAAGTAACTCTGTCTGTCTGTATGTATGTTACGCTTTCACGCTTAAACTACTGAACCGATTTTGATGAAATTTGGTATGGAGAGAAGACTAAACTTTAGGAAAGGACATAGGCTACATTTTATCGCGAAAAAAAGGCGCCGAAACTATAAAGGACCATGCCTATAAGGCGCCAAGCGAAGCGGGCGTATCCTGCTAGTCTTTTCATATTTCTTATTCAGTAATTAAGTGCGCAGGTTTTTATAATGTGCTGATTGAAATTTTGAAAGTCACGATGTCAGTAGAACACAATCAATTAATATGTTTATCATTGCCGCCCATACTAGCCCTACCCGCCGTTGCTTAACTTCAGTTTGCTATAACGAAACCTTGATCTATACATATGCCCGCGGGAAGTTTGGGAAACTTAAATATGGCCCGGCGAAAAGAAAGGTTGAGTATCGCTGCTTTACAACAAAACAGTTGTTTGGGTGATATTATTTATGTTCTATATACCTACATCTCCAGTTCATGAGGATAAAATGTTTACCGGCCAAAGCATCTTACATCTACACAAGCCATGAACATTGATTAGTGTTATTCATATATGAAACTATAAAGAAACTTCAGATCTTGGATAAAAATCATTTTGTACACATTAAGCCTGGAACTTTCAATAGGAGAGGCATGTAAAAAGGTAATTGTTGTGCGGACATTCTGAGAACTTTTCCAGATGGTTAGAAAATTATTGTGGAAAAAGGGTGGACATTTTTATAAACCTAAAGCATCACCTTATAGAAGAAAACTTTAATGAACTTGAAAGTTCTAAAGGGATGGTATATAAAATATGTGCAGATGAAATCTTGTAAATTGTTGAACATCGGGTCATGGGCGTAGGAAGGGGGGGGGCAGCTGGGGGCAGCTGCCCCCCCCTAGAAATTCTCGAGTATGCAGCACGGAAGGGGCAACTTAAATTTACACTAGATAAAATGATTTTTGGAAGCAAAAAAGTCATCAAGTACCGAAATACGATAAATGCCACATTTTGTCCCTAATCCAACAGCCCCACTGTGAACAATCAAATGTAACTGTGGCAAACTTGTCGCATCGTTGAATCGCATTTGGTAAATTTGGTGGGAAAATTCAAAAAAATTAACAAACGTTACAAACGTATAGGTTC